>NW_024102829.1:4886666-5486666 GCF_013122585.1 Styela clava | reverse complement strand
TATTTTAAAGTGAGAAAACTGCGTGTTTTATCATAAGCGAGTTTTTAAAATCGACGCGTGGCTTTACTTGAGCAAAATAAATGCTGCTAAGTTTTTCCGCAGTGACATTACTATTGAGCAACACTTCAATACCAAATAAAAAACGAGAATATCGGTCAGAGACCGAAGACTTATCGATCGAAAGTTAGGGGATCCCCCAAAACAGCGCTCTCACTCCATAGTGACACCTTGTGTCCCATCACTAATTAATTAATAACTCGCTAATTATACGACATAATTTGCCCAAAATCATTAGGCTTCTGGTCCGAGATAGGATGAATGCATATGCAAAATCTGAAGCTGATTCAATCTCGCTTTCGTGAGATATCGCGTGCATCTAACAGACAAACAGACATACAGACAGACAAATACCTATCAACATACTTACCGATTAAAATCGATAAGTAATGAACAATAAAATCTACTATAAAATAAAATTAGTAGTTTTTGTTGAAAAAAGCAAGCAAACCAAGAAAATTTTCAGGCGACCCAGTTTTGGGTCGCGACCCGAGTAGCATATACTATTGAAGAAAGTAAAACTGTTGCGATAGTGCGACTGTATCATATATTTATTCTTATTCATGGCATATATTTTATTTAACTCTGCTCAGTTTACACTCAGACATATCACGATATAAATCCACATATATATCATATATTACAGTGGTTCCCGGACCGCAGCCAACGGGCCAATTACGGCCCGCGTAACGGTTTAATATGGCCCGCCATTTCATGTGTTTGCCGTTCTAGATACCACCAATTGTTACATCATTATCACAGTTTAAGCACGTGTATATTCGTCACAAATCAACTAGACGGGTATCTTTATCATACGTATCGGTACCGGTATTGGCCTCTTGCGGGCACTCCCCTCTCCAGGCCCGCGAATATCTTTCCACGTCTAATCAACTTTGAGAACCACTGATATATTGCAATACATTAGTGCTGAGTTGCTTTTCACGACAACTTCGACTGCTGTCTACCAGCTGACAAACAAATACATTATGAACCAATCTCAATTTAACAATTCAGCTTTGCCTATTCTCGTTTTAATCCTTGCATTTATTTTGCGCATTGCAAACAAAGCAAGACGTATGAAACACGCTGACATGAGATTCTCTCTGCTGTAACGAATACTCGACAAAGCAGCGATTTTTTCCTATATCGGTGCTGACGAAATATGTACACCAAGATGGCACACAACCTGAACATAGTATGTGCATCAGGTTAGGGTTCAGGTTATGCGACATTTTGGTGCACATACTTCTGGAGCACCCTTCCACCTTTTTGTTAACAAACTTTAAAAGACATGAAATTGTACACATCAACGATCACAAAATTGAGTTTCATATAGAAGCTCAAAGGCAGCATTTTATTCGTGTAAGTGCGTCGTGCGTTTGTTTTCGTTAAATAGTTGTTAAACGGTTGTTTTCGTTAATTTGGCGCCGCACGAACGAAGACTTTGGGAAGGGCTGCGATATCGCATACCCCTGTTCTTTTTCCAAAACAACCGATCGTTTCACATCGCTTGGTCAGTTTGTTGTCGGTCGGAAATTTTCACGGCTTCATCACATAAAATTTGAAACTAATAAATAGATTGAGTTTCGAGGAAACAAACTTTATTCGAGAAGTCTATGGCGGGCCATAGTTGGCAAGCAGAGAAACTAAAAAAGTAACTAACTAAAAGTAGTAGTAGCCGATAAGATTACTTAATCACATGGTGGACCACGGCCTCTCGTCCGGGTACCAGACCATGTCGGGTATGAGACTAGTTAGCCCGTAAGCGACCAACGCTTACATCAGGCATGCCCAATCTTTTTAGCGTCGTGGACCACTCTCACACGAGGAAACTCATTGCGCCTGTACACCAGTTCTAATTTATGTTAGAATTCGCGCGTCGCTGAACCAAACGCCTGGATTGCACAAAGCTATTGCGAATATCTGAACACAATAGGCACCCGATTTTACGCAGTGACTAAATTTCAGAAGTTTTATTTAACGCAAAAAAGCCAGTAGCAAAGATTGTACAGTACATTTTTTATTTCACGGTGGCGATAAGGATGATCAGAGCCTACACCATGGGTGGCTAACCTGCTTTCGATCGCGATCGACTAAAATCTTCAAAATAGCTCGCGATCGACTGATCGGTTATAAGGTCATACACAAAAACGAATAGGTACTGAATATGCAGATAATTGGGTACTCCCGAAGTATGTGCACCAAGATGGCGGACACCGAAAAGTAGTATGTGTACCAGGTTAGGCCATAATTTTAGGTACAAATACTACGGGAGTCACTTGGCTAGTCCCCTTTCTTAAAAGAAGGAAAATTAGACATAAAAAAAAACGGTACAAATACTACGTTCCGGTGTCCGTCATCTTGGTTCACATACTTCGGGAGTCCAGCGATCTTACGCTTAGTACGATGCGCCATACCGCCCAGAAGGAATTGCGTATTCCATACTGTGACGTACATCACTCACATAACCTTTGGCAGATCAGAGCTCCAATACAGCTTGCGGCGGCGGTGTGGCTCATCGTGTTAAGCGTCAGGATTACGCGTGTCCCAAAGGTGTCCCAAAACAAATGGAAACCATTCATTCCATTAATTTTGCGACAACTTGTATGTGGCAATCATTATGTTACAAATAAATGCATTGATTGGATCTGACTGACGCCCATGTGAAAACACTGCTTCGATTGGCTACGACGTCATATAAGCCAAATTTAAAGAATCATTCCAAGAAACGCCAGAAGCTCCACTGAGCAGCATGCATTAGCATGACTTGTAAATTTCTGTCATATTCAGGTTGGTGCGTGACATTTACAATAAACTAGAATTCTAGCGGAGCTGAATAAAGGTATATCTGATGTTCATGTGTGTTCTTGTTTATAATGTGGCTCTTCGCGGCAATAAAGTACGGCTCTCGGTCTCTAACTGGATGGCCACCCCTTGGCTAGGTCTTATTTTAAGAGGAGGGCTTATATTATAATCGTTTTTAGAATTCATGCTAGGTCCTATTTTTGGGAAAACACGGTATATAATCGTTATATCTAACCTAGATAGCCTTATATGAAACTTTAAATCTATTTTACCAAAATTTTCTGCGATTTGGTGTAGCCCACTTCAGAAAGTGTGCCAAAAAATCACACTCCAAACTTTCATGAGTAATATCACTTTTGAGCTTTGTGTTCGAATATATCTTTCTTCGAGGAGTCAAGATTCAACAACATGGATGGATTTTTTGTCGAGTATATTTGCAATGCTACCAACAATACATATCAATAAAATGCTTAGCTAGACATAAGCCGAAGGTTTACTCACATTGCTTCACATCGCGTGTAGTCTTAAAGCCCGCTGACTGAAACTAAATTGAGGCAGTGGCGGCTATGTAGCCTTAATACAGGCAGCACTTTCAAAAACTGAAGTTTGTTGCAGCCGGCACGTAGTTAGTATAAATGCACTGCAAATATAAGCCAAAATAACTCTCAAGACTTTTGTAAAGCTAGAAATAAGACTTCACCATTTTTGGGTTGGATAAACACAACAACGTGGACAATTTTACTAATAATGGCGTGCTTTAAAACAAATAACGAAGAACAATTCAGCGCTCTCTTTCTTTCGACAAAGGTTATGGTTTTATTTACATAAATATGATATTTCTTAAGTCAAAACGTTAACAAGATATTTTGTAACCAGCTTCGGTTTCACGCGGCTTCCCACCCCGGTAAATGTGTGTTTAATTTTATTCTATTGAATTTCACGTGCTACTTTAATATTAGGTTAAAAAAATAAACTTAAATATTATTATTTGCTTATAACTAATACTTTATTCATGTGTTGAAGCAGTATTTCTTAACCTGGGTTAGGAATGGAACACCTGGGGTCCGGCGGTTCAACAAAAGTCCTCTGAAACATTTGTATATCATTAAGTTATTTCTGTTGTCCAGTCTATTGATTATGTAAAATTAATTTCATTTAAAAGCATCAATTCAAACTTATTAAATAGCGTATCTATGTGTAGTTTTGCGCGTATTCGTTTCTGTGGACCTGGCAATGATTGATCTCAGTACACTCCATCAAAAATGTCTCACGTTTGGCGTACTTTTGCAATTATAACATTTAGATGCTTTCTGCGTATGGTTTCGAAATACATGAGTTGTTATGGCAAACTTTGGGAATTCATGCTGAATATTTGAATTTTCCCACACAAGATGTACAACATAAAACATATTTCTGCCAACAAGTCCCTGCCGCCGACTCCATTGTGACACAACAATGACTATTCCGATGAATTAACTCACACTACAAGGATCACGGTGGTTGCTAGTTTGTCCGGGAGACTCCGAGAAATTGCGTCCCGATAAGATTTTTGAGAAATATAGTAACCAAAACAGCCCTAACAATGTAGAGTTAATAATTCTCTTGTTGCAGTTTATGACAACCCTTATAAATTCCCTTGTTTTAACTGTTCAAAACGTCGGGGTTCGACGGAAGCTTGCAGAATAAGGTAGACGTACGCACGTTTGTTAAAAGGTTAAGAACCACTACGTTTGAGTAAGTTTGTGGATACAAATAAAAACCATACAAATTGGACAAGTGTTGGAACGGCATTTGTGAGACATGCTCAATGAAATACTTCTTTTATTTTTCATCACACATTTATTTTTGAATATTTTATACAAGCAAGCAGAAATAAATACGTTGAATGATGGTATTTAAGATTTTACATTTGATTGTTATGTTTAAATGTGATGATGTCAACATTAGCATGACGTCATATGTAGTTACCAGAAAAAAAATTTAAAAACCGGGAAACTGTCAAATCAAAAAAACTGACATATTAAAGTTGATATTAAATAAAAACAAATCAAGGTATGCTACATTACGTCACAAATAATTTTAGACACGGGATGTCAAATTTCAGAATTTTTTTTTTGTTCTTTTGAAGTATTTGAATGAAAATGCATCGTAATGAAATCAATGAATCAATGAATTATTATATACTCAAACTTATTAACTGTGCTTTAGCTACCTTTTATCTGCTAACAAATTGTTTTATTTATCTATTGTAAAAATGATAACTGTTAATACGTATACACCATAATAAAAATATAATAATAAGTAAAATAAATGAAAATATAATGTTTAATGTGATGGAATTATTTTATTTCGGATTTTAATTAATTAAACCTTCATGTAACGCGTGCCGAATCTGACATTTTATCAATTTATTTAATTAGAATAGTCAAAAATTCCAGATTATTATATTACAAATTCGAAATACCAAGAAAGTATTGCAGAACATATAGGGTGTCCATAAAGTCTTACAATTTTTTAAACATGCCAAGGGAATTTATCGATACCGTATATTGTTTTGGCCCTCGCAGATGTATTGATTGGAGTAAAAATACTTGAACAATTACTGATTAAAAAACTACAAATCTGATTAAGATATATTTAAGATATATGAGGAACTGACTACAAAGCAAAATTGAAATTGTAAATAGACTTTATGGACACCCTGGTATTATAAATTCGGAATACCAACAAAATATTGAAGAATATATATAAAAAAAAAAATAAGAATAATTATCATGCATGAACTTTAAAGATGTTCATTAAATTAATTCCGTGGTAAGTCAAGTCAAGTTTATTTTTTTCAACCAGTAAAAAAGAAAGTTTACACAAGAAGGAAAAAGATAATCACACCTTTCAACTGAATGGGGAAGGGAAGTCGCGAGGAATCTAAGCTGATTATTGAGCAGCGACACGCAAGGACCTAATATATATTTATAAAGATCAGGAAGTTTAGTTTCGGAACTACTGTTTTTGTCGGGAGTAAAGCTATTATACTGTATAGAAAATTAGTGATCTAATATATTCAGGGATAAGTAAATATTTAAGATTATATTGAAGAGCCATCAGACCATAAAATTGTCAGGGTATTCCTTACTTCAGTTTCAGGTATAGGATTCAAAATTTTGACAACGGGAGCTCTTTTAAATTGAACTTACTAACAACAGGTCTATTTTCGGAAAATATATGTATCTCACTGGTTAAGAACGGGTTCCGTTGATTTTTATTATTTCGTGCGTTGTTTGCTATATTAGGATACGTCTCACTAATACTCTAGTCTAGCTTAGTGGTTCCCAACCAGAGCTCTAAGGGGGCCACAGAGCAGTTGGAGGGAGGGCACAATGCTAGTCGTGAAGCTGGTTTCACTGCTCATTTTACAAACAAAAAAACTTCAGGTTCTTCCTAGTTTCATGGCTCGATAAAATTATTTAAACGGGTGTTTTCACGAGCACAAATTGTTTGATAAAATTAAGATTTGGAATCTACCAATCAAAATAACACTATAAATACCACTGAAATGATAAACAGGGCGACAAAGAGCCATAAAAGGTTGAGAACCAATGCCTTAGCTACACTCAGAATAGTTCATGATGTAAGCATAAATATACAATATAATGATACGAAATAAGTAAAAAAAGGGTTAATAATATTACACAATATGCGAAGCAAAATTTTCTATACTTAAACAATCAAATTTCTTTATCGGAAAGGAATTCCTTCCTATTTGGAAAACTCCGGGTTAAGGATTGATTAGGAACTAAGACCCTATTCATTCCGTGGTCTCAGATCAACTGCATTTTGTGAACTGTAGGGTGATATCTATATCAGTAATATATTTAAGCATAAAACAAATAAATAAACAATTGGTTTTAGAATCAGGAGAGCAGACAAAATCTTAAGGAAGGTTTATAGCAGGGGTGGGCAAGATTTTTGAATCAGGGGCTAAATATTGTGTCTACATAGGCTGGCGGGCCATGTTACATTCTATGAACATTATTACAGTGTTACAAAAGCAAAAGTGGAAAATAATAGGCCTCGCGCCAAAACTAAATTTAATCGCAATTTCAACAAATTACTTGATCTATTTTTTCAGCCAAAACATTAAAATTGGGGTTTAGTTCGATTGTGGCAGCATTAGGCGGGCCAGATTGAATTACCCAATGGGCCAGATTTGGCCCGCGGCCATGGTTGTGTCATGCCGGGTTCATAGCGTACAGAATTCAAAATGGGAGGTTTTGTCAAAAGAACTGGGTACGTTCACTCACCTAATCACCCCACCCTTCACCTAATAAATTTTGCCATAAACTCGTAAATATTGTTATTAAAAAAAAATTAGTCAAATTAAAATAGATAAGCCAGTAAATGAAAAAAAAAAAAAGCCATGCGTCATGGATAGTATGCTGAGTCATAATGTGATGTATTATTAAAAATAGTAAATTTGCAAATCATTTAACCCAGTTTAAAATAGTTTAGAATTAATTGAATAAAATTTGAGAGCCCGAAAAATGAAAGAGTAATATGATCTGCGAGGGGATTCCAACGCATAACTGAAGAATAAAAATCTATGCATATCTTATTTATGAAAAGGGTGTCTTGTACAGTGGTTGCCAACACATTTATGCAAAGGAAAAACTATTCCCGCAAAAATGGACACTTACACATTAAATTACCACTCGGTAGCAGAAATCAGAGACATTCAAGATTAACTATAGTGACACCAATAAAACTAGCATTTATAGGTCTGTGGCTCACTTCAAAATGTTTCCGTGTCCCAGAGCTGGTTGAAAATCGGTAGAGTGGTTTACATGAGAAAAAATCACCACTGGGTCAGAAAAAATGATTAAGTTGGGATAATTCTACAGGGTGATCCAGAATAATAAAGACCCATAAATTACTTAATTACCCCTACGAAAGTTTAAAAAAATTCCAACACTTGAATTTATGTTTGACTAAAGCAGGGCTCGGCAAAATGCGGCCCGCGGGCCGAATGCGCGCCCGAGCTAGTTTGTTGCGGCCCTCGAACGAACCGACATTTATTACAATTGATTTTAAATTAATTTTTGCCACTACACGGATTTATGTGGTAACAAGTACTGCTGTACGGCGCTTGTTTTGTAATAAGTAGCGTCATTTGTATGTCGTTCGAGTTAATTTTTAATATTTAAAATGTCTGGAAAACGGAAAAAAGTTCACGACGAGAGTCGAACATTCCAAAGTGTTTAGACGGAAAAATATTTTTCTAAAAAATGTCATATATACATCTCATTGTGGCAGGCTTTTAACGCCGCAATAGCACGTGCGAATGCGCCATAATGTGAAGTTTAATATGTCGATTGTTCGAAGGCGGAAATATTGCGCCCGCGCGCTACCAGAAATGTGTATATTTGGCCCGCAGGTACATAAAGTTTGCCGACCACTGGACTAAAGTTATACTCAGTATAGAACAGAGTTCAGATTTTCTTTTGATCGCTCTGCAAATTGATATTAAATACAAATTGCCATAAACATAAAAATAATAAAAAGTAATGTCATCAGCCAATTCTGTCATTAATTTAATTTTAAACCGAAACTTTTGAAAGCGGTCACCCCACGAAAAATTAAATTTTCACGGATAATTTATGATTCGCAGATAGCGCCTCTGCGTGCATCGCCTGGCCTAATATTGTAAATGCCCTGGTACTGAGATGGGGCTTTATCGACATCCATGACAATTTTTGTGCCCGTTCGATCACCTAAATTTTTCTCGAAGCGTTGCCACATTGAATCTGGTAGGGACGGTGCTGGCTCGCCGGATCTCAGCAGAAGTGTTCCGTTCTGTTAAAATTAACATTTTAACATTAATAAAAAAACGGACACATTTACGGGTTGATTGCTAGAAAAGCAGAAAATTTGGAGGTCATGCGGGATCACGAATAAAATGAAAGCTTACTCATGTCTTTTCTGGTACGTTTTTTTTTTTTTTTTAGGTTCTAGGTTGTTTTAGGTTGATTTGTAAAAGTTAATCTTTAAAATTTTAGTAGCTGTTTGAAAAATTGCGGTGTGGCTCATCGTGTTAAGCGTCAGGATTACGCGTGTCCCAAAGGTGTCCCAAAACAAATGGAAACCATTCATTCCATTAATTTTGCGACAACTTGTATGTGGCAATCATTATGTTACAAATAAATGCATTGATTGGATCTGACTGACGCCCATGTGAAAACACTGCTTCGATTGGCTACGACGTCATATAAGCCAAATTTAAAGAATCATTCCAAGAAACGCCAGAAGCTCCACTGAGCAGCATGCATTAGCATGACTTGTAAATTTCTGTCATATTCAGGTTGGTGCGTGACATTTACAATAAACTAGAATTCTAGCGGAGCTGAATAAAGGTATATCTGATGTTCATGTGTGTTCTTGTTTATAATGTGGCTCTTCGCGGCAATAAAGTACGGCTCTCGGTCTCTAACTGGATGGCCACCCCTTGGCTAGGTCTTATTTTAAGAGGAGGGCTTATATTATAATCGTTTTTAGAATTCATGCTAGGTCCTATTTTTGGGAAAACACGGTATATAATCGTTATATCTAACCTAGATAGCCTTATATGAAACTTTAAATCTATTTTACCAAAATTTTCTGCGATTTGGTGTAGCCCACTTCAGAAAGTGTGCCAAAAAATCACACTCCAAACTTTCATGAGTAATATCACTTTTGAGCTTTGTGTTCGAATATATCTTTCTTCGAGGAGTCAAGATTCAACAACATGGATGGATTTTTTGTCGAGTATATTTGCAATGCTACCAACAATACATATCAATAAAATGCTTAGCTAGACATAAGCCGAAGGTTTACTCACATTGCTTCACATCGCGTGTAGTCTTAAAGCCCGCTGACTGAAACTAAATTGAGGCAGTGGCGGCTATGTAGCCTTAATACAGGCAGCACTTTCAAAAACTGAAGTTTGTTGCAGCCGGCACGTAGTTAGTATAAATGCACTGCAAATATAAGCCAAAATAACTCTCAAGACTTTTGTAAAGCTAGAAATAAGACTTCACCATTTTTGGGTTGGATAAACACAACAACGTGGACAATTTTACTAATAATGGCGTGCTTTAAAACAAATAACGAAGAACAATTCAGCGCTCTCTTTCTTTCGACAAAGGTTATGGTTTTATTTACATAAATATGATATTTCTTAAGTCAAAACGTTAACAAGATATTTTGTAACCAGCTTCGGTTTCACGCGGCTTCCCACCCCGGTAAATGTGTGTTTAATTTTATTCTATTGAATTTCACGTGCTACTTTAATATTAGGTTAAAAAAATAAACTTAAATATTATTATTTGCTTATAACTAATACTTTATTCATGTGTTGAAGCAGTATTTCTTAACCTGGGTTAGGAATGGAACACCTGGGGTCCGGCGGTTCAACAAAAGTCCTCTGAAACATTTGTATATCATTAAGTTATTTCTGTTGTCCAGTCTATTGATTATGTAAAATTAATTTCATTTAAAAGCATCAATTCAAACTTATTAAATAGCGTATCTATGTGTAGTTTTGCGCGTATTCGTTTCTGTGGACCTGGCAATGATTGATCTCAGTACACTCCATCAAAAATGTCTCACGTTTGGCGTACTTTTGCAATTATAACATTTAGATGCTTTCTGCGTATGGTTTCGAAATACATGAGTTGTTATGGCAAACTTTGGGAATTCATGCTGAATATTTGAATTTTCCCACACAAGATGTACAACATAAAACATATTTCTGCCAACAAGTCCCTGCCGCCGACTCCATTGTGACACAACAATGACTATTCCGATGAATTAACTCACACTACAAGGATCACGGTGGTTGCTAGTTTGTCCGGGAGACTCCGAGAAATTGCGTCCCGATAAGATTTTTGAGAAATATAGTAACCAAAACAGCCCTAACAATGTAGAGTTAATAATTCTCTTGTTGCAGTTTATGACAACCCTTATAAATTCCCTTGTTTTAACTGTTCAAAACGTCGGGGTTCGACGGAAGCTTGCAGAATAAGGTAGACGTACGCACGTTTGTTAAAAGGTTAAGAACCACTACGTTTGAGTAAGTTTGTGGATACAAATAAAAACCATACAAATAGGACAAGTGTTGGAATGGCATTTGTGGGACATGCTCAATGAAATGCTTCTTTTATTTTCATCACACATTTATTTTTGAATATTTTATACAAGCAAGCAGAAATAAATACGTTGAATGATGGTATTTAAGATTTTACATTTGATTGTTATGTTTAAATGTGATGATGTCAACATTAGCATGACGTCATATGTAGTTACCAGAAAAAAAAATTTAAAAAACAGGAAACTGTCAAACAAAAAAACTGACTAATTAAAGTTGATATTAAATAAAATCAAACCAAGGTATGCTACATTACGTCACAAATAATTTTAGTCACGGGATGTCAAATTTCAGAATTTTTTTTTTTGTTCTTCTGAAGTATTTGAATGAAAATGCATCGTAATAAAATCAAGGAATAATTATTATATACTAAAACTTATTAACTGTGCTTTAGATAACTTTTATCTGCTAACAAATTGTTTTATTTATCTATTGTAAAAATGATAACTGTTAATACGTATACACCATAATAAAAATATAATAATAAGTAAAATAAATGAAAATATAATGTTTAATGTGATGGAATTATTTTATTTCGGATTTTAATTAATTAAACCTTCATGTAACGCGTGCCGAATCTGACATTTTATCAATTTATTAAATTAGAATAGTCAAAAATTCCAGATTATTATATTACAAATTCGAAATACCAAGAAAGTATTGCAGAACATATAGGGTGTCCATAAAGTCTTACAATTTTTTAAACATGCCAAGGGAATTTATCGATACCGTATATTGTTTTGGCCCTCGCAGATGTATTGATTGGAGTAAAAATACTTGAACAATTACTGATTAAAAAACTACAAATCTGATTAAGATATATTTAAGATATATGAGGAACTGACTACAAAGCAAAATTGAAATTGTAAATAGACTTTATGGACACCCTGGTATTATAAATTCGGAATACCAACAAAATATTGAAGAATATATATAAAAAAAAAAATAAGAATAATTATCATGCATGAACTTTAAAGATGTTCATTAAATTAATTCCGTGGTAAGTCAAGTCAAGTTTATTTTTTTCAACCAGTAAAAAAGAAAGTTTACACAAGAAGGAAAAAGATAATCACACCTTTCAACTGAATGGGGAAGGGAAGTCGCGAGGAATCTAAGCTGATTATTGAGCAGCGACACGCAAGGACCTAATATATATTTATAAAGATCAGGAAGTTTAGTTTCGGAACTACTGTTTTTGTCGGGAGTAAAGCTATTATACTGTATAGAAAATTAGTGATCTAATATATTCAGGGATAAGTAAATATTTAAGATTATATTGAAGAGCCATCAGACCATAAAATTGTCAGGGTATTCCTTACTTCAGTTTCAGGTATAGGATTCAAAATTTTGACAACGGGAGCTCTTTTAAATTGAACTTACTAACAACAGGTCTATTTTCGGAAAATATATGTATCTCACTGGTTAAGAACGGGTTCCGTTGATTTTTATTATTTCGTGCGTTGTTTGCTATATTAGGATACGTCTCACTAATACTCTAGTCTAGCTTAGTGGTTCCCAACCAGAGCTCTAAGGGGGCCACAGAGCAGTTGGAGGGAGGGCACAATGCTAGTCGTGAAGCTGGTTTCACTGCTCATTTTACAAACAAAAAAACTTCAGGTTCTTCCTAGTTTCATGGCTCGATAAAATTATTTAAACGGGTGTTTTCACGAGCACAAATTGTTTGATAAAATTAAGATTTGGAATCTACCAATCAAAATAACACTATAAATACCACTGAAATGATAAACAGGGCGACAAAGAGCCATAAAAGGTTGAGAACCAATGCCTTAGCTACACTCAGAATAGTTCATGATGTAAGCATAAATATACAATATAATGATACGAAATAAGTAAAAAAAGGGTTAATAATATTACACAATATGCGAAGCAAAATTTTCTATACTTAAACAATCAAATTTCTTTATCGGAAAGGAATTCCTTCCTATTTGGAAAACTCCGGGTTAAGGATTGATTAGGAACTAAGACCCTATTCATTCCGTGGTCTCAGATCAACTGCATTTTGTGAACTGTAGGGTGATATCTATATCAGTAATATATTTAAGCATAAAACAAATAAATAAACAATTGGTTTTAGAATCAGGAGAGCAGACAAAATCTTAAGGAAGGTTTATAGCAGGGGTGGGCAAGATTTTTGAATCAGGGGCTAAATATTGTGTCTACATAGGCTGGCGGGCCATGTTACATTCTATGAACATTATTACAGTGTTACAAAAGCAAAAGTGGAAAATAATAGGCCTCGCGCCAAAACTAAATTTAATCGCAATTTCAACAAATTACTTGATCTATTTTTTCAGCCAAAACATTAAAATTGGGGTTTAGTTCGATTGTGGCAGCATTAGGCGGGCCAGATTGAATTACCCAATGGGCCAGATTTGGCCCGCGGCCATGGTTGTGTCATGCCGGGTTCATAGCGTACAGAATTCAAAATGGGAGGTTTTGTCAAAAGAACTGGGTACGTTCACTCACCTAATCACCCCACCCTTCACCTAATAAATTTTGCCATAAACTCGTAAATATTGTTATTAAAAAAAAATTAGTCAAATTAAAATAGATAAGCCAGTAAATGAAAAAAAAAAAAAGCCATGCGTCATGGATAGTATGCTGAGTCATAATGTGATGTATTATTAAAAATAGTAAATTTGCAAATCATTTAACCCAGTTTAAAATAGTTTAGAATTAATTGAATAAAATTTGAGAGCCCGAAAAATGAAAGAGTAATATGATCTGCGAGGGGATTCCAACGCATAACTGAAGAATAAAAATCTATGCATATCTTATTTATGAAAAGGGTGTCTTGTACAGTGGTTGCCAACACATTTATGCAAAGGAAAAACTATTCCCGCAAAAATGGACACTTACACATTAAATTACCACTCGGTAGCAGAAATCAGAGACATTCAAGATTAACTATAGTGACACCAATAAAACTAGCATTTATAGGTCTGTGGCTCACTTCAAAATGTTTCCGTGTCCCAGAGCTGGTTGAAAATCGGTAGAGTGGTTTACATGAGAAAAAATCACCACTGGGTCAGAAAAAATGATTAAGTTGGGATAATTCTACAGGGTGATCCAGAATAATAAAGACCCATAAATTACTTAATTACCCCTACGAAAGTTTAAAAAAATTCCAACACTTGAATTTATGTTTGACTAAAGCAGGGCTCGGCAAAATGCGGCCCGCGGGCCGAATGCGCGCCCGAGCTAGTTTGTTGCGGCCCTCGAACGAACCGACATTTATTACAATTGATTTTAAATTAATTTTTGCCACTACACGGATTTATGTGGTAACAAGTACTGCTGTACGGCGCTTGTTTTGTAATAAGTAGCGTCATTTGTATGTCGTTCGAGTTAATTTTTAATATTTAAAATGTCTGGAAAACGGAAAAAAGTTCACGACGAGAGTCGAACATTCCAAAGTGTTTAGACGGAAAAATATTTTTCTAAAAAATGTCATATATACATCTCATTGTGGCAGGCTTTTAACGCCGCAATAGCACGTGCGAATGCGCCATAATGTGAAGTTTAATATGTCGATTGTTCGAAGGCGGAAATATTGCGCCCGCGCGCTACCAGAAATGTGTATATTTGGCCCGCAGGTACATAAAGTTTGCCGACCACTGGACTAAAGTTATACTCAGTATAGAACAGAGTTCAGATTTTCTTTTGATCGCTCTGCAAATTGATATTAAATACAAATTGCCATAAACATAAAAATAATAAAAAGTAATGTCATCAGCCAATTCTGTCATTAATTTAATTTTAAACCGAAACTTTTGAAAGCGGTCACCCCACGAAAAATTAAATTTTCACGGATAATTTATGATTCGCAGATAGCGCCTCTGCGTGCATCGCCTGGCCTAATATTGTAAATGCCCTGGTACTGAGATGGGGCTTTATCGACATCCATGACAATTTTTGTGCCCGTTCGATCACCTAAATTTTTCTCAAAGCGTTGCCACATTGAATCTGGTAGGGACGGTGCTGGCTCGCCGGATCTCAGCAGAAGTGTTCCGTTCTGTTAAAATTAACATTTTAACATTAATAAAAAAACGGACACATTTACGGGTTGATTGCTAGAAAAGCAGAAAATTTGGAGGTCATGCGGGATCACGAATAAAATGAAAGCTTACTCATGTCTTTTCTGGTACGTTTTTTTTTTTTTTTAGGTTCTAGGTTGTTTTAGGTTGATTTGTAAAAGTTAATCTTTAAAATTTTAGTAGCTGTTTGAAAAATTTTCTATTTTCTAGCGACCACCGTGTATAAAAAAACAGTTAATTTTTTGACTCAATGCACCCGAAAGTAAACATACACTTGTTCCACGACACGTGGGAAAATGGGACACGTGAAATAATTTGGAACACATGGAACAAGTTAGACACGTGGGACACGGCCTTCTTGAGACACTCGTCCATTTCGTGGCCAATAACAGAAATCATAGACGTACCTCATAGGTCATGCCAGTCCACACAATCACTTGCCCCCAGCCCGGATTTATTCTTGTGCGCAAGTGGTTTTGCAGCTCAGTGTACAGTGCAGTAGAATTAATATCAGCCAGTTTGTTTTGACAAAGAGATTGAGCTTGGTCCAGCGTGATGGCGTCTAACGAATTGTCGTAAACATACGCTGTGAAGCATCTTGACTCGTAAACAACGTTGCATACTTCTGTGAAAGTTAAATTAGTAGATTCAAAAAATACAATTTGTCTAAGTGAGCGCGCCGCTATTCCTGTAGTATGCGAACCAAGATGGCGGACACCGGCATGTAGTATGTGTACCAGGTTAGGGTTAGACCATAATTTTATTCCAATTTTCTCTATTTTAGTTCTAATACGAGTTCGGGGACTAGCCAAGTGACTCTCTTTGTATTTGTACAAAAAATTATAACCTAAACCTAACGTGGTACATATACTACGTTACGGTGTCCGCCATCTTGGTTCGCATATACTACAGGAGTGCAGGCGGGGCGAACAAGCGGTTAGACTTAGCTATGTGAATTTTACAGCTTGATTCCAAACCCCATGCCATCATCTTACCCGGGGTGTAATAAATTCGGTTGACAATGCCAAATCGTAAACATTCCTGTCCTATACAAATGGTAGCTTCTCGCATATCAATTTAAGCAAGGAGTGTTGTATAAATCGCAATGACAAACTGAGCAATAATATGCCAGATGTATTTATTGTTTTCTTTTATTTAGTCAATAAATAGAATTGAATTTAGAAGATTCTAGGCTTTGATGAATGAGGTGGTGGCTCGCGACCCCTCAAAGTCGAGTCAATAGCTCGATCCTCACCAACCGTCAAAAGGACCCCCCACAATGTAATAAAATTACTTAAGCATCAGCTACGGCCTTCAAAGCCTTTTTGAACGCATTCCATTATAAAAGTCTGAAAAAGTGATAAAGCCCATGGATTTAAAACAATTAACTGGCTAACTATTCCCATACTTTGATAATCGAGCGACAGGCGTTGATTTGCCATATAATTCAGCCTTCTTTTCGGCTTTCTTCTCCCCTGCATAACTAACGAAAGCTAATCATATCCTAAGTAATAGGGTGTAAGAAGTTTCCGGACAGAGAGCCCCATAATGATTGTCATGATCAAGATCATGAAAAGCAAAACACAAAATCAGAAAAAATAACTTTTTTTCCTACTTGGTGTGGTTGTGATATCCTGAGTAGTGTCACCAGCCGAGGTCGGTGTGGTGGAATACACTTTTACTGCAGTAGTTGTGCCATCCCCTCCTTCATAAAAATGAAAGGTATAATTAAATAAAATATCGTTTATTAGACACGAAGCGGAGCGGCGCGATGGCATAGCGTAGGAGTGTGCAGCCTGCCGACCGCGGGCCAAAAAAATTGTGCGCCCGCAGAGACGTGTAAATTTTGAACTATGTGCGGCTCGCAGAACAAGTTTTTAATTTAGTTTAATGTGGTACGTTCGTGTAATCTCAATCCCTTTGCGTTGCAAAGCATATTATACAAGAGTTCAATTTTTATGACGTTACAATGCCCTAACAGTTAGCTTGTGCGAAGCGTACAACTCATGTCATGATACCAATAACCAAAATTTTTGTGCCCACAATAACTTGAGGCCAATGTTAAATAAAGTTGCGACCCTCGGTTTTACATAGTTATTCGAATGTTGCCATCTTGTATTAAAGAATGTACAAGCCTGGCTTAGCGGATGAAGCGTTTGACTTGACTGTTTTGGAATCATAGGTACAACATCTCGGATTCAAAATCCACGTCTACCATTTTACCCGGGTGGGTGGACAATGTCAAACTGCAAAGATTACAGTTTTTCCAAATTATAGAAGTTTGTAGCGATAGTAGGCTTCCTTACTGCACGAAGTACACGTGACCGTTCTCCCGTAGTATGTGTACCAGGTTAGGGTTAAGCCCTAATTTTTTTCGATTTTCGTTCTATTACGAGTTCGGGGACTGTCTGTGTTAACCAAGTGAATATACCCCTTGCCAATAGGTTTCGATCCCTTTACACAACTTGATGTAAAATAGTCGAACAAAATTAGTTACCTCCATATTGGTACACACATTTCTGGAGCGACACGTGGTCGTATTTGTACTTGTTATCAATGAAACCCGATTCGACTCAAGACTTGGACAACCCTTGACTCGCTACGCATCAGCATTCCTAAACTACGAGTGACGAATTAGATCGACGAAGTTATCTGAGCCTCGAGTCTAATCTAAAATTGAGTCATTTCTTAAAATGACTCAAGTTATCTCGACCCTCTGATAAATGGTAAATGATAAAAGTTGAGTCTCTGATAAATAGTAAATGATAAAAGTCAGGCCACTGATAAATGGTAAATGATAAAAGTCACGTTTCTGATAAATAGTAAATGTTAAAAGTGAGGTCACTGATAAATGGTAAATGATAAAAGTCGAGTCTCTGATAAATAGTAAGTGATAACAGTTGAGTCCCATATAAATGGTAAACGATAAGGGCCGAAGCTCTGATAAATGGTAAGTGATAAAAGTTGAGTCTCTGAGAAATAGTAAACGATAAAAGTCGAAGCTATGATAAATGGTGAATGCTGAAAGTAAGGAGGGGTTATTCCAAGTCTTAAGTACAATCTGAAGTCGTGTGAATCACTGAGATAAGGATAAAGGGTAATTCAAGCCTCAAGTTGATTCCTGTGAAATTTTCAAAAGACGATGTGCTGCAACCATCGCGGAAAGTGGTATGGACTTCACACTAATGTTCTTAAATAAATGAAACAAATACTTTTGGTGATATCCTTTACAATACAATTTGAAAATTGTTAGTCAATATATTACAACTGTGTTTGGTGTCTGATTCCTGGTAGTTGAGGTTAATTGTTTCACGACTCGGTGGTATTTAACAGGAAAAAGGTTGAGAATCCCTGGCTTAGAGAAACGTACCTGTACTTATTTCAAGATCCTGATTCATAGTGGTCGCTTGAATAGCTGCCGGAACTGTGCTGACATCTAGCGATTGTTGCAACTTGTTTTCTAGCTGAGTTAATACGACTGACAAGTTCATTACTCGATCTGTAATATATAAAATAAGAGCAAATTTGTGATATACTGGGATTTTACGCTACAATACTCCTAACTTACTATTGTGAACATAATCTCTGAAATAAAAAAGCAACGCTCAAGTATATATGGTCCTAAACGAATCATCATAGGGTGTCCATAAACTCCTAATAAAATTCAAAACTGCGACGGGAATTTATCGATACCATATAATATTGTTTACCATCCTCACAGATGTATTTCATGAAGTAAATATGATTACTGATTAAAAAACAACAAACTTGGTTAAGATATATTGAGAACTTACTTCAGAACAAAAATGAAATTGTAAAGGAACTTTATGGACACCCTGTATTATCTAAATCTAATCTTTCACAGTGCCGGTATTTTGATGACGTCATGCCACAAAATTTCCAAATAAAAAACAAATCCATTAGAGCGTAAATAAAAATAAAAGCATTCCAGCGACAACAATCTTTACCCACTGAAAATTGATTCAGTAGTTGGAAAAAGCGTTTCTTAAAATTTTAAAACTTCAAAAAAGACTACTAACAACAACATAATAACAAAACGACCCATATGTCTACATGGTGCCCAATAATCGATTATACATTAAAAATTGCACAATTACTATAATTTAACAGTTAAAAATTTGTCACTTATCATTGTAAACCATTGGCATAGTCAAATTGTAAATTAAAAGATTCAAAATGACTGTGGTTTTCCGTATATTGTCATATTGTTTAAATGCGATCAGAGTTATGTACGATAAAGTCGAATTTTTAGTGCGATCAGAATTATGCGCGTTTTTTAGTTTTAAACTTGAAATATATGCGTGGACACACAGTACTCTCAATTTACTATTGAAAAAACGAGTGTCGTTTGATTTAGCTGAATTATACAGTATTTATAACTCTATTTTGAGAATTTGGTTTTAAAATATTCATAAGGACAAACCTTCCAATGACTTGATCTTCATTTCTTCTGCTTCATCCTAAAATAAAAAAAATAAAATGATATAAATAAAAAAATAGTATTTCTCTTATGTAAAACGTTGCACCCAAATCTATCTCGCCAAAAGGTTTCCACCCGTTTTTGAATATTGATCTAAAATTTGTATTCCCCTTGGAGCGCTGTATATCTACAATAGCATGTCAGAATATTGTCCCTTTATTGGAGGGGCGTACCCAGAAGCGATGGTTTTCCTGGACGGTACCCCCCCCCCCCCCACCCTCTTCTTTGGAATAGAACATGAAAAGCATTTGAAAATGTTAGAATTTCAACCAATGATAATATCAGTGGTGCAGCCATGGGGGTGGTTTTGCGGGTCGACCCCACCCCCCTCTTTTTGAAATGTAAAAAAAATAAAATCAGTTTTCTGTATCATAATTAGCAATTATCCGCAGCTTGAAATGCTTTTCAGGTGCTCCCGAGGTATGCGAACCAAGATGGCGGACATCGGAACGTAACATGGGTAACAGGTGAGGGTTAGGCGAAAATTTCTTTCCAATTTTCCTTATTTTAGTCATATTATCAGTTTGAAGACTAGCCAAGAGCCTCCCGTAGTATTTATAACTAAAATTATGGCCTACCCCTAACCTAGTACACATATTACATTCCGATGTTCGCCATCTTGGTTCGCATACTTGGGGAGCCCCGCTTTTTAGACCCCCCAAGACTACTAAAAACACGCGTATTCCAGCGTTCGATCGGACCTGCTAGCAGTTTCGATCTAACTTGGCAAAAAAAAAACTCAGAATTTCAGAACCCCCCGTTTGAAAATTTCTGGCTATGTCCCTGGATAATATGATGTCCATACTAAGAGAAAAGATAATTTAATTTAAAAAAATAATTTAATAATAAATAAACGGTGCTCCCGAAGTATGCGAACCAAGATGGCGGACATCGGAAAGTAACATGGGTAACAGGTTGGGGTTAGGCGATAATTTTATTCCAATTTTCCTTATTTTAGTCCTATTATCATTTCGAAGACTAGCCAAGAGCCTCCCGTAGTATTTATACCTAAAATTATGGCCTAACCCTAACCTAGTACACATATTACATTCCGATGTCCGTCATCTTGGTTCGCATACTTCGGGAGCCCCAAATAAACACTTGCGCTTTTGTTGGAGAAATAAAAAATAATAAATTCAGTTGATGAAAATGGAGTTATTTTTTGTTTTAAATTTTTTGAAATAATTTTGGAAAACACTATAGAGAATTTCGACGTCATCATAATGATGTAAATAAAGTTTCTTGTATTTCTTCCTACTGTTAAATTTTTGAAACTATCATTTCCGGCGAATAAAATCAATGAATATTAACCTGCTCGCAAGTCGGAACTTTTCTCCACATCATTTGATTTCCACACGTCATCCCCACCATACAATCTTCACCTGTCAATAGAAAATATATAAATAAATTGGTACCACCGAAGGAGTATGTGGAAAAAGATGGCAGACACCGGAACGTAGTATGTGTACCAGGTTAGGGTTAGGCCATAATTTCAGGTACAAATACTACGTGAGTCACTCGGCTAGTCCCCGAACTCTTAATAGAACTAAAATAAAACAATTGGAATGAAATCATTATACTATGTTCAGGTGTCCGCCATCTTGGTTCACATACTACGGAAGCGCCCAAATAACTACTTTATAATTACTTAATAATACTTATTCATGAACAAATAATAAACTACTTATGTAAACTGTACAGAAACTGGAATGGAATTATCGCAATACACTAGCTAAGGTTTCATTAAAAATTGAACAAATGAGGTAGATTTAGTTTGCACTACAGCAAATATTTATTACGCAAAAAACAAATAAATTTTGCGATTGTATTTAATAGCGCGCAACTGTACCTATATCCTCATTGCGTGCTACCATGACGTAATAATCATTTAAAACAGGTATAATTTTATATTTCAATTTAAATGTATTCAAAATCTACTTAATTCTCGTTTAACGATGCAATAAAATCTATTTTTATGCGAAATATTCGGATCTAATATTTCGAATAAAATAAATAATTGCACTGATATTAATGCTATTATGACGTACGTTTGAAATATGCTAATTGCAATTTCGTGCTGTTAATACATTTATATCATGCTTCGAAGTTCAGCACGAAATTAGAATGGCATAAAAGTTTATAGTGAAAGTACTGCTGGGCATTTCAAATCGAAAAGAAAATTATTTGAATCGGTTCAGACAATAATTTCGGATCGCCGCCATCTTGTATCGAGGTAAATTCCGAATTCTTTTTGTGAAGCCATATTTTTAAAATAAAATTCTGATATATGACTCTTATCTTCCCAGTGAATTATTGATGAAACATGGTTATTATTGTGTCGGACATCTCAAGGAATTGCATGAGGGATAGATTCGATTTTTTCTGTAATTTATGTGCCTGGAGGACCCATCACAATGAAAAGTCACATATAATTCGACATCTTCCAAGTATTCGAGATTCGATTGGAAAAATATATTCGATTCGATTCTGATATTACCAGGTATTCGAAAATGCTCAGTTCTAAGTGAAAAGCGCGAGTAAGCGTTCTACAAAAATAAGCATAGCACACTATATTTTGAGCATATTAATAAATAATGAAGCGATGGACTAAAAAAAGTTTTAAAAGATCAGGTCAAAAAAGCCGAACAGTTCTCCTAAATATGAAAGCAGCTCTTTATTTTTCAATTTTTTCTTTGGTAGGTACTTTTTGAAAGAACGGGCGTGTAAAAATTCTAAAAAATTTATATTTTCACTACGTGTTGAATAATAAAATCAATCCCCTGTCTCCATTTCAAATTCTTTTTATAAAAATTGTTTTCAAAATTCCGTAACACGTTGTCAGATATAAAAATAAAATACCGCAATTAATACTTTTTCCATGATTAGGCATAATACATAATACAAATTATTGTAACCCGCCGTGTGTCAATGTTGCAGCGACGTTAAAAAATGTACATGTCGTTGGCCAATAATATATGTCGCATTGTACAGGATATCCATAAAATCCCTTTACAATTTCAATTTTGTTATGAAGTCGGTTTTCAATATATCTTAATCAGGTTTGTTGTTTTTTAATCAGAAGTTGTCCATACATCTGTGAGGGCCAGAACAACATATGGTATCGATAAATTTCCTTTGCAATTTTAAATTTTTTTTAAGACTTTATGGGGTGCTCCCGAAGTATGCGAACCAAAGTGGCGGACATCGGAACGTAACATGGGTAACAGGTTAGGGTTAGGCGATAATTTTTTTCCAATTTTCCTTATTTTAGTCCTATTATCAGTTCGAAGACTAGCCAAGAGCCTCCCGCAGTATTTATACTTAAAATTATGGCCTAACCCTAACCTAGTACACATATTACATTCCGATGTCCGCCATCTTGGTTCGCATACTTCGGGAGCCCCTTTATGGACACCCTATATATCAATTGGGCTTAAAAAAAATTTAATTACTCACTCACGTTAACATGTGGAAATATTTACAACTCGCACGTGCAAAAAATTATAAAAAGTATTGTCAAAATTGCTCTAAGAACGTAATATATAGAAACTATGCAATTCAAGATTCAATGTATTTATGTTATTGTCATAAACTGCTTGTCTGAGGAAGTCTGATTTTGATCAAACAAAACGTTACAGAAATACATTTGTGCAGCAAGACTCTTAAATCGCATAGTATTTCTGCTACAGCATCCTTACATTATCTGCATACGGACTATTGAGCATTGAGAAAGAATTGGGAGTTAGTCTCGCGCAACCTCTACTGATAAATATATAGAAAGTTGTTTTTAAAAATATATTTTGTCAATAATTTAATTATTATGCTATAAATTTTGGAACTCCCAAAGTGTGTGCACCAGGTTAGAGGTAGGCCATAATTTTATCCCAATTTTCCTTATTATAGTTCGGGGACTGTCTGTGTTAGCAAAGTGAATTTACCCCTGCCCATAGTGTTCAGTCCCTTTACACAACTTGACGTAAAGTAGGCGAACAGAATTAGTTACCTCCATATGGGTACATACACTTCTGGAGAACCTACATTTTAATTGAGTTATGCTGACACTTATTATTTGAAAATATTCACACATCCCAGGATTTCACTTCAATTACACTTAGGAGTATTATTTGAAAAAACCAACATATCCCACGCGGAAAAAACATTAAACTAGGTTTCAAATTCAAACTTACCTTTCAGTAAAGACACCGCCTCGAATACCAGAAGTATCACAATGAATGCGATTTTGTAAAAAATCTTCATTTTCGCGATGATCGTAAAAATACGTTCTTCGAAGTCTTCAAATCAAATTTATATTGACGAGAAACTGGCTGTCAGTTTGTAGACGGGTTTCAATACAATGAAATGGCACCTGGTTGGCATCATGTATTATATCCAACGCAACACTCTATTTCCAGCTCTCTCTCTCTATCTTTCTATATCTTTTATTATTGTGTGTCATAACTGAAACACCACTTTTTACGTACACGTTATCTTTTTCTATCTTTAATTAAACTCATTTTTACTTCCTCAAACTGAATCATTAGGCCAAACACATTTATAGTAACAACCAGCCTCTTTTTGTATTATATTTTAGAGCGCGGTTTGCCATTTTAAATTGAAAGCTATCCAAAGCCCACAGGACATATCTGGCCCGCTGGGTATTTCAATCTGACCTGACTGATGTTGCCACAATCAAGATAAAGTCAGTTTTTGATGTTTTAGCTGAATAATTACAAAAGAAATTTGTTAAGATTGCGATTAAATTTAGTTTTGTTTTCCGCATTTGCTTTAGTAACACTGTAGGTAATGTTCATAAAATGTTACTTTTACGTCACACTTACATGGCCCGCCAGTCCAGGTAGCACAGTTTTTGGCCCCTGGTCCTGCCCATCCCTGCTATAAAACATACTTCACAATTTTTTGATGTATCATATGCAAATGTGCATATACTTTAATATTGATTTGGCTAATTCAGAATATATATTTTATTTATTATTTTAGTTTTAACATACGGTTTATTTATTTACCATGTAGATCCATTTTGATAAATTAGATGAATTAAGCTACCGGAATCCCGAAGGAAAGAGTTCTTTTTTAGTTGAGAAACGCGGCAATACGTCATTTTTCCAATTAAAATACAAAGCGCCTTCATAATGGTTTTCATCCTTAATTTTCGAAAGTTATTTGATCGAAGTTACGGTGCGTCTTTATCCCGTATTGAATTAATTCCAGAAAAATGTGGCGCCAATTGTTTCTGTCGATCGATTTCACAAACAAGATAGGTAACTCAATGCTTCTCTAATCAATTTTCCTGTAATGTGTGTACGAGGTTAGGGTTAGGCGATAATTTTATTCCGATTCTCATTATTTTAGTTCTATTACGAGTTTGGAGACTGTCTGTGTTAGCCAAGTTAAGGTTTCAGTCTCTTTACACAACTTGATGTAAAGTAGGCGAACAAAATTAGTTACCTCTATATTGATACACACACTTCTGAAGCGCCTCCTTTTGCTCTTATGCTCCTTCCTGTGAATAGATATTGTTTTATCACAAGTAAACATAACAATTCGTGCAAACGTGAGTTCAATCTATTACCAGATGGTATCAAATGTCACCGCCCTATTTCCGTCGCATTGTCCGCATATCATACAGCGGGATGTTTATTACTGTTGAATGGAAATTGTGTGGAAATAGCCAGGTCTGTAGGTTCAAAATAAATATACAATCGTCTACAAATCCGCATTGGAAATAGATTGACCTCGGCTTCAGATTGAAAAAAAAAAATTGAAAATAATCATCTAATTTAATTTTTATTTTGAGTTTTTATCGAAAATTTGGCTTCGATTATTACATTTAAAAAGTTGAAATTTAATGAAATTCAAAATTTTGACTTGAAAGTTTTGAATTTAGCATAATCTAGTACGTGAGAGTAATTCCAATTCTTTTATTAGCCAATCCCAAAGTTTGTGCATGTCACAAGATCAATAACCAATATTTTTTCTGCCTGCAACTACTATAAAGCCTATTTTAAATAAATGTGCGACCCACGGTTTCACCCATTTTTTTTTGCATCTGGCTCTCATGTATTAAAGGATGCACAACCCTGGTTTAGGTCATAGTGAACTTACCGAATTAAATTTCATCAGTACATTTCCGTCGCATTGTCAGCGTATGCTACAACGGGATGTTTATTACTGTTAAATGGAAATAGCCCGGAGGTTCAGGATAATATACAATTGACGGTGCTCCCAAAGTATGCGAACCAAGATGGCGGACATCGGAACGTAACATGGGTAACAGGTTAGGGTTAGGCGATAATTTTTTTCCAATTTTCCTTATTTTAGTCCTATTATAAGTTCGAAGACTCCCGTTCAAGGGCCTCCCGTAGTATTTATACCTAAAATTATGGCCTAACCCCAACCTAGTACACATATTACATTCCGATGTCCGCCATCTTGGTTCGCATACTTCGGGAGCCCCCAATTGACTACAAATCCGCAGTGAAAAAGAGATTGACTTCGGCTTCAGATTAAAAATAAAATTGAAAATAGCCTTTAGTCTTAACTTACTTTTTTTGTTTGTTTGAGTTTTTATCGAACATTTTGGTTTGATTATCACATTTAATTAAAAGTTGAATTTAAAGGGAATTCAAAATTTTGACTGAAATTCCATAGGATTTGAAAATACCACTCCAACTCCTAAAAAGCATGCCAAACCATAACGCCAACACCACAAACATGAAAATAGCAATGCTTTAGTTTAGAGGACCGCGGGCTAAATGCGACCCACAAGGAAAAATTGTGCGGCCTGCTGAGGAGTGCCAATTTTGAATGGTGTGTGGCCCGCGAAGCTATAGTTTTGAATTTAGGATAATTTAGTACGTGCGAATATTCCAATTCGTTTGCGTTGCAAAGCCTATACCTGCGCTTCTGCATTTCATAAGATCATATGGGCACCCTATATTATATCATACAAGATCTAAACCATCTAGCGTATTTACTTTCATAATTAACTACTAGAAATTTGAGGCGATTGCTCTGTACGAGAAAAGTTACTTCAACAGTAAATACAAAAAGAAACAATTTAGCAAGAATTGTGGTCTCATTTATGGCGTTATAACATGGGTGGTGGGCGGGGTTGCCATGGCCAGAATTCTTGCTCATCTAGACTGGCGGGCCATATAAGTGTGACGTAAAAAGTTACATTTTATGAACAATATTTACAGTGTTACAAAAGCAAAGGTGGAATAAGCCTCGTGCCAAAACTAAATTTAATCGCAATCTGGAAAATCTGGAGCAGATTCAACCTCGCTCTCGTGAGATATCGCGTGCATCTAACAGGCAAACAGACAAATGCCTATCAACATACTAACCGATTAAAATCGATAAGTAATAACTTCCTTCCTAATTACCTACAGTAAAAGAAAATGGATGCTATTGCTTTATACTAGAAAAGTGTTCCCACCAGGGAAAATAATACGAATAACAATTTAACAAGCATTTTTTCCGACAGGAAATACAATAAGAATAACAAATAAAAAAGATTGTTGTCTTAGATATCACATTATAATTTGAAATTCGTAAAAATTAAAGATAGAAAAACGAGTTACACCACTGGTTGTTTTTAATATTGGTTTACGTCATCGGGTAATCGTTTTATTAATCATAGCAAGTGTCGCGAAAATATAATTTTATTTTATATTTGGAAAAAATATTCATCACAGATATTATTCAATTACCCAATTTCCTCATAATTGATCTATGTAGGTAAGTTCATGCGTTGTGAATTATGCAATAATTATTGCAAAATTGGGAAATAACGATGACTATGCAAAATTATGCCCCATTTATTACATGCAGTGTGAGGCGATGGACAAGCGATGCCAACACGGTTGAATCTAAAGCAGTAGTTCCCAACTTTTCCATCTGTGGTTGTTCATGACAAGATGTTGGAACTCCAATAACATCCTATTACAATCATTATTTAATTCCCACGGTTCCATTACATTTGAACCCACGTACATGTAAACCCACGACAATTGCACCTGCATACTATTGCACCTATGAATGTTTTTTTTTTGTTTTACGGATATTTGAACCCATACTAACCCGGTCACCGATTCCCAGATACTGTTTGTAACGGGCTATCTTGGATTCTATACTTCACTTTTCGCCTTTTAAATTATCGTATCAACTCTTTTTTGAGATCTACTGTGAAACTGATTGCCGTATCAGGTATCTATTGTGTTATTTTTGTTTTTACTCGTCGATTTTAATCGGTAAGTATGTTGATAGGAATTGGTCTGTATGTCTGTTTGTCTGTTAGATACACGCGATATCTCACGAAAGCGAGATTGAATCTGCTCCAGATTTTGCATGTGCATTTATCTTATCTCGGAACAGAAGCCTATTGATTTTGGGCAAATTATGTCGTATAATTAGCGAGTTATTAATTAATCAGTGATGGGGCACAAGGTCTCACTATGGAGTAAGAGCGCTGTTGTAGGATCCCCTAACTTTCGATCGATAAGTCTTCTGTCTCTGACCGATATTCTCCTTTCTTATGTTTATTTGTTTGTGTTATTTTGATATGGACCGCAGCGGTCTGGAGTAATAAACGAATTGACTGATTGATTAATGGCTTGTGACCCCCTTCCGGACATTTTTACCACTAATGGCCCCCGTGTTAATCATTCCAGTGATATTTAGAGTGTTATTCAAATTAGTAAAATCCAATTTTATCATTTTCAAACAATTCATGCGTAACAAAGGAAAAACACCTCGTCAAATAACCTTATCAAGCAATATAACTAGGAAGAATGGAAAGTTTTTTTGTAAAGGGGAAAGAAAAATCAGATTTGCGCCTAGCATGGTGTCCATGGTTACAATCAATATTGACCGATAATTAGCTTACTATTCCAGGCTGTATTATCTTTTCATTCACGTAATGAAAATTGTTTCAGGCATCTTTTTTTCTCTGGGTCTTCATCATAATATTAACAATTGAGTTGCATTTCTCTTTTGTGATGGCAAATTGTGGTAACTCGTTATTTCCCGACAATTTCGAGATACGCCATTGCAAGTTTATGCATAAATGCTGTAGAACAGATGGTACTCCCGTAGTATGTGCAACAAGATGGCGGACACCGAAACGTAGTATGTGTACCAGGTTAGGTTAGGCCATAATTTCAGGTACAAATACTACGGGAGGCACTTGGCTAGTCCCCGAACTCGTAATAGAACTAAAATAAGGAAAATTACAATAAAATTATGGCCTAACCCTAACCTGGTACACATACTATGTTCAGGTGTCCGCCATCTTGTTGCACATTCTACGGGAGCGCTGAACAGATATGTGGCCGCAGGCCGTGTGTGGCGCATAACCCAATTTATCCTACTGTAAACATAGTCAAGTAGAACGTAGTGCAGCGGTGGGCAACCCATGGCTCGCGTGACAAACAGCCCATTTATTCGGCACCCAAGCGAAGTTTCAGATACGAGATCATTCCAAATAAAAAAGTTTTAAGACTTTGAATTATCTGATGAAACTCGATGTTTGTTTATTTATTATCGTTTGTTAACAATACGTTATTTATTTAAACTTTTTTTGTCTTTTCGTGACATATGGCTACAAAGAAATATATTATGGCGTACGAATGAGTCAGCTCTCGAGAAATTATGTCGAGAGAGCGCAGAATTCATTTGGCTACATTCTTACGTGATTCCCAAACTGTGGGTCGCGACCCCGAGTGGGGTTGCGTGAAGATTTTCCGGGGTCGCCTGATCTCTGTCAAACATGCGTCCACAAGTGACTAGAATTTGAAAGTTGGAATAGGGATTTTGTGCTGGTCGGTAGGCACCGGAAAAGGACCTAACTTTGGACAAAATGTCTTTATTTTCAGCAATAACTCGACCATTTATTGTCCAAACGGTCCCAAAATTGCTCGGTAAAACATTCATGCGGTATTTCACCTCTCCAGCTGGTAGGCAGGTACCGGTATTAGTAAATGCATTTAAGTAAGAGTGTTATGAGCGCCGACACTATTTTCTTTTTTGTAGCCTTTTTGATCATGTTACATCCGAATGAGTAATTGACCTTAATCCTTTCATTTTCATTCATGCGTAACTGCAGGCTAAACCAGTGTCTGGCCCGCTAGTACACGAATCGGATTTTCAGCCAGGTTGGGTGAAATATGTTGGTTTGTTATTTTTACCAGTGTAGCCGCTTGGTTATTGAATATACAAAACAAATTCGCTTCATTTGGCAATTGGCCCTTACTCAGGTGTTTGACAAGTGTGTCATTGATTGTCCGGCGGTGTCGTGGCCGAGAAATCATACTTTGGGTTTCGATCAGTTGCGAAAGCGCCTTTAATTTCTCTGTACCTGTTTTAAAGGTTCAATATTGTGTATTTCAATTTTGGCGGCACGAGGGAAAAATTTTGTCGTTAAATTGAGCCGATTTTGGCACGCGAGCCAAAAAAGTTGGCCAACCCCTGACGTAGTGCAATAACCCAACTTAGACCAAAGTCGTAGTATTTCGAAAATTATATGTCTGCCAATTGCAATCATAACAAATTCCTTGAGCTATTTTCCAGCTAAAAATCTAAATTTGGTTTTAATATGATTTTCAGGGAATTGATGATAGAATATTCTGTTTTGCCCTCCGTGTCCATATATTTGAGCATTGCTCTCCTAATGGTGTACCTTGGATTGAATACTTGTGATAAAACGCAAAACTTCGTTTTTAATTTGAATTAATGTAGAAACAAAATTGGTCAAATCCATGAAAGCCAAATTCAACTATAAATAAAAATTTGCATGTATTCGGAGATAATGTTATATATAAAAGAGGAGATCAAATATAAGCAACAAAATGGAATTGAGGAATTACAGAAAAAATATATAATACATAAATGGAATCACAACTCAATAGCTTTTTAAATAAGGCCGCATATGACCAGAGAAAAATTAGCTGAATAAATAATAAAAACGAATTTAATGAATAAATAAGCTCTTTCTGTCCCAAAACAATGGACTGATTTTTAAGCCGGATCCACGGGATTATGCTGCGTCCAGAACCACTTAAAGCAGTTAAGAATTATAATCTGTTTTATGAGCACCGGTGTATACCGTCCAACACTGATCTGGCTTTGTTCAGAGCAAAAGGCAGGAGTAAGCGTCGTATTACGTTATTATACAAAAAAATTTGGGCTGACGACTTTCTGGGTTGGAAAAAAGATAATGTTTGAGTGGGCTTCTAACTCATCTCTGGTTAGAACTGGGTTCATCTGGGATTTTTGACTCGAAATAGACATCTGGATCGTTTCACTGATTAGTTGTTGGACAGGAAGTAGACCCATGGATCATTTTGTTGTTGTTGATCGTCATTTTAGTATTTCTTTCCTTCTTCTTGTTGTTGTTAAAAAATTTCCTTTTCTCATTAACTAATGGACCAATTGGTTTGAAATTTCCAGCGGTTGAAGATTGAATTTTTTACTAGAAGGAGATTTATTTATTTCGAAAATGTATGTGACCTCTATGTGCGATTCGCTTTTTGTGTGCGATGACGCCCTAAAAATTAAAAATAGCACTCTTTGTGGCACCTCCACTTTTGCGTAAGTTCAAATCTGCTGCTCAGCTGTGCCAGATTGCATACCCGTACCACTTCGTGTCAATATATATGAGCATCGCTCTCTTGTTGTTAGATTTGTTCATTTGATTATTATCTTCACCTCCAAGTGAAACCTAGAAGTCCCACAATTAGCTAATCTTGAAATATAGCGTCACCGCTACGACAAGGATTCCCGGTCACGTGTGTGTTTCCGCTTGATAGATTTTGCTGAGCGAGTGCCATTAACAATAGTCTAGTCGTGTAGCCTATGTAAGTGTTTTCTCTTTCTCTATCATTGAATGCCAAATTCGTTTTTAAGTCGCTCAAATTTTTTTCGACCATGATTATAAACTTCATATTCATCCAGAAAATAACTATTTTTTAATTTTGCAATTGATTCTTCGGTCAAAGTTTCTCTTCGTTTTGTCGTTGTCATGGACTTCCACATTTTCATTTGTTTATTCCATAACCTTGTAACTCCTTTAAAAAAACTTGGAAGCATTTTTTCCAGTAATTTTATAGTATTTTCAAATTCTTCTGTTAATCCAATCACAAAATAATTCTCATCGATATGTTTCTTTGCTAATTCGACTCTGTCGCGGGATCTGATCGAACAAACTTTATCAAACCCGCAAAAATATGAACCAATGTAGAACATGAAAATTGTGTCGTTGCACAACGAAATGTTTTTCATTACACATTCATTTATATTTGGTAAATCATTCCTGGGTTTTTTGACCCCTCCAGCAGCATCTCCGTATTTAATATAATTATACTGAGATGAAAATCGCTGTATTGGATCTCGTATCATATTTATATAGATAGGTTCCTCAAGCCCAAATGCTTTGAAATCAAGAAAATGTATGTGTCGATCATATATAGTCGGTTTTTTATTAAATCTGGAAATTTTTCTCATTTCTTTTTCGACTTCGGTCAAATTTGGATGGTCGTTAGTAACGTCCTTTGAGTTGAATACCTCAAATCCTTTCATGTTTCCTAAAACACGAACTAGGTGAAGTAGAGACCTGCTTCCACACTTTCCTACTCGATTGTAAAAAACAGTTTTAGATTTCAAAAGTTCTCGATATGGTTTTTCTTTTTTCGGAATCCCTTTGATAATCTTCTCAATCCTAACAGGTTTTGACCTCGCGGTAGCGGTGGTCCTTATAGTAGGTGCAGTACTAGTAACTTGTTTGGTGGTATTTCCAGACGTGGGATACAGCAGAATTTCTTTTCCAATAGGTACATTTTCAAATTTTGATTTTACGTGTCCAATATCTTGAATGTTTCTAGAGATAACTGATTTCTGAGCTTCCCAGTAAGTCCATACAAACAGTATTGCAACGAATGAAGACACTATCAATGTTAATATATAACTGAAAAGCAATTTCATATTTCTAAATCAATAAAACAGGTTTTAATTAAACAAGAAAGCAAAGCTTAAATATATTGAGATATATGTGGGCGCCCATGATTTCCCCACACACCCCTATAGGGGGTGAACAACCCTCCTCAAGTTTTTGAACCCCCTCTTTAATTTTTAGATGTGACCCCACACTTCAATTCCTGACGTAAATAAAATTGTGTTTGAATATCCAGAACGTGGTTTATATGCCAGTGCAGATGATCAGTCAAATACATAACATATTTTTATAAGTTACAAATAGTTTTATCAGTAATAACGAAATATTTATCACCCCCAAATTTGGAAACACCCTCCTTAGAATGAAAAACTTGGGAATCCCAGGTTCGAATCCCATGCCCACCACCCCACACAGAGTGTAATAAATTGGGTAGGCAATGCTGAACCTGCATGATTTCGGTCCAAAAACTTCTTACACATCGCTATATTTATCAATGTCAACTTCCACAGGCCTTGTTCGAAGCTAAAGACACGTCACCTTCACTTCTAAGTGAGTGCGCACGACTATTGTCATAGTTGAGCCTCCTTCACTTTTGAGCAAGTGCCCGTAATTACTTTCTTCTTTGATTGAGTGACCGTAACTTTGTTTTAAGATGTAACTTTGCTCAGAGATGAGTCTCCTTTATTTCTGAGTGAGTGCCCGTAACTTTGCTCAGAGATGAGTCTCTGTACTCCTGAGTGAGTGCTCGTAACTTTGCTCAAAAATGAGTCTCCTTTACATCTGAGTGGGTGCCCATAACTTTGTTCAGAGATGAGTTACTTTACTCCTGAGTTATTGCCCGTAACTTTGCTCAGAGATGAGTCTCTGTACTCCAGAGTGAGTGCTCGTCACTTTGCTCAGAGATGAGTCTACTTTACATCTGAGTTAGTGCCCTCAACTTTACTCTGAGATCAATCTCTATCACTCTTGGGTGAGTGTCTGTAACTTTGCTGCTCAAAGATGAGTTTACTTTAATTCTGAATGGGTGGCCGTAACTTTGCTCAGAGATGAGTCTCTATCATTTTTGAGTGAGTGTCTGTAACTTTGCTGCTCAAAGATGAGTCTACTTTACTTCTGAGTCAGTACGCAAAACCTTGCTGAGAGATATGTCTCGATCAGAACAGTTTTTACGACCGCCTTAGTCATCGCCCTATTAACCACTTCATGTCGTTTTTTTCACAGGCCGAACTCTTGTAGACTCACTCATTATATCGTGATTAAAACAAAATTTTATGATATATTCAACTGTTTTTACAATTTAGTTCACGTCATTGTTCTGCCAACTTAACATCAGGAGAAAGGCTTTACGAGTGTGAACGATGCAATTAATCCTTTTAGTGCGGAAGTGTAGACACGACATATTCATTCGTGGTCTTTAACCAGTAAAGAAACACCTTGACAGGCTGTTTTTTAGAGAAAACGGGGAAAACTCTTAAATCTTTTGGCGCTCCAGAAATGTGTGTACCAATATGGAGGTAACCAATTTTGTTCGCCTATCTTACATCAAGTTTCACAATCGAATAATTTTTTTTAATCGAATCTCGAATACTCGGAGATCTGTGATTATATGTGACTTTTTCGCTTTAGTGGGTCCTCGAGAGAATTAAATTACTAAAACATTAATTCCATCACCCAGTTAGTTCGCTGAGTGTTCAGACACAACGAGCAACATGTTTCAGCAATAACTAGCCATAGGCAGAAAACGAGGTATATGTCCGAATTGCATTGCAAAAATAAGGCTTAAATAAAAAAACTGTAGAAATTAGCTCGACCTTTTGGAGACAGACGAATGGCGACATGGCCGCGACGCGAAACTTTTGTATTAACTGATTCGAGTAACTTACTATTCGATTCGAATATTCTATTCGAAATGCCCAGCTCTATTTCTACCTCAAGGTATTACTATAGCGTGTAGTACTCAAGGCGCTGGGTAGTGCTATTTTTCCATCTCTAATATATATGACTTATTTCTATACATTTAATTAAGCGATTTATTGCGCATATCTGACTCCAACGCATTAGATCTGGGTGTTGACCGTACATTTGAACATATGTGTATATCCACGGGTTCTATATGCGGGTGCTAAAACCCATGAGTTAGGGTTAGTATGGGTTCTAACTATCCGTAAAACAAAAAAATTTCCATAGGTGCAATAGCATACAGGTGCAATTTTCATGGGTTCAAATGTACGTGGGTTCAAATGTAACGGAACCGATCTGGGCATCGTACATACGCCAATAGGCCATACGCTACAGTAACACCAAACTACATTTCTTACTCTACTAAATACCTAAACTAAAATTCCACAAAATCACTGACAGCACCTAGGTCGCAGCGTTCTGTTACAGATAACATCGCAAATGTGAAATACTCGGTCCTGTCTACCTGTTGTCAAGCCTCAGTAACTTTTACGGCTGATAGGTTTCATGCGTAGTATTTGCCTGAGGATATAAAAAGTTTCTTTAATTAGAATGTCAATAAGATCGCGGCGTACATGCAGGCGAGTTATTGCGACGAGGAATTTAATCAAATACATTAAAGCAGCGGTTCGAAATCGCTGCGGTGTGGCTCGTCGTGCTAAGCGTTGGGAATGCGCTCGCCACCGCACCTCTGATTACTCTGAGTGGGTTCGCAATATTTATCTCGGGGAGAGGAAAGTCGATAAGACGGCTTAACCATATGGCGAACACGGCCTCTCGTCCGGTTACCATTCCATGTCGGGTATGGGAATAGTTAATTATTCGTTTTCGGAAGCATGAACTTAATGGTGGAGCAAGCCGTAACCGACCAGCTCTTACGTGAACCACCCTACCTGACATCTTGTGTGAAATACTATTTTCATACATTTAATCAAGCGATCCATTGCTTGTATCTGTCCCTAACGCAGTGTTATTCTATCAGGTATACTTTGTACCCAAGTGTATACCAAGTCAGACCACGGTTATACAAAAAAGGAATGGTATACTGAGGTTTACAACTATGGCCTGGGTCGAATATACCATACTAAATACACGACAGCCAGTTTTGTGTTATGAAACAGATGCAGAGGTGGAAAAGGTATAACACGTAGTAAAAGATTGAAGAGCACTTCCCTAACGCATTAAAGCTCAGAGCTTATCTGGTCATCCTACATATCGCAATAGACTGACAGGACCTCACGCTATGGTAACACCAAACTAAATGTTTTACTCTACTAAAGACCTAAACTGAAATTCCATAAAATTCACTGACAGCACTTAGGTCTTAGCTTCCTGTTACAGATAACATCGCAAATGTGGAATACTCGGTCCTGTTGTCAAGCCTCAGTAACTGTTACGGCTGTTCATGCGTAGTATTTGCCTGAGGATATAAGGAGTTTATTTGTCGCACCGGTTTGATAAGAATGTAGACGTGTTCGCGGAGATGAATTAGGCTTAGTATTTGCTGTAGTACAACTACTAATATTTATCATTATTATTACTATAATGCTTAATTATGCGCTCATAAACTACTTGAACTGTTCATACGCGTGAGTGCAACTCGCGCATGACACTATCTAAGTATCCATATTAAATATGTAAAGTACTTTTGGTATTCCTGAAGTATGCGCACCAAGATGTCGCACAACCTGAACCCTAACCTGGTACACAACCTGAGTTCAGGTTGTGCGCCATCTTGGTGCCCATACTTCAGGAGGTCCGTACTTTTTATGCATATTGATGAAGGGATAGAGATATGGGATGAGTTCCGACCCTCCACTCTTTCCTCTTTTTAAATGTAAAGAAAAATATTTTTTATCACACATATCAATTTTTCGTATCTTAAGACGCTTTTAGACCCTCAAGAGTCAAGACTATTGAAACTCACATTTTCGGCCTCGGACCGGCCCCGCTAGCTGTCTTGCTCCACGTGACGCCTAATGTACCTGAAGAAACATTTCAATCGATCAATAGTACTAAACATTTTGCTATAGGAATAAGTGTGATGCGACACTATTATTTGACAGAGAAAGTGAAATAACTATCTCGTCGGATGATTTCACTTTTGATAAAATTACCTTTTTTTACGACCATTTATTGCATTGACATCCGGAATAGCAAAAACCTGAGCTCAGAATAAATGACCAATTGTGATCTGTCTAATTGAGTTTCATATGAAAATGTCTATCTGACTAAGTTTCGTGCAGACACAGGCAACCACGTCGGTATCCCGTATACATTTTCGCATAGTAATACATCTTGAACCATTTCATATCAATGTGTATTTACTTAGCGTGTGCGTGACACGCTCGAGTAAATTCTGGTGACGTCACGTCGCTTATAACGTTTTTATACGATTTCTTTACTCATTTGCAATATTTTCATGTTGTTCACTCCAATTTTCGAATTATCTGAGTACGAGATTTGGCGCCCCAGAAATATGTGTATCAATATGGAGATATCTAATTTTGTTCACCTACATAAAGTTGTGTTAAGGGACATGATCAGGTGGTATATTCACTTGGCTAACACAGACAGTCCCCGAAGTCGTAATAGAACTGAAATAAGAAAAATAGGAATAAAACACAAACTACGAGAGTACCCAAAGTTTTTACTTAAATACTGATAAAACAAAACAAATTTTTGAATTGTATATATTTTGCGTTTTCTGCTTCTTAATTCTTAAATACAAATGGGCATATATACGCTTCTCACTATGGCTTTGGGCATACTACGTACTTCTCAGGAGAGTGTTAACCGCTACACAAATACTTCATGTTATGGCGATAGCTTTTAGGCACATTCATATTATGCTTGATTTAAGTTCCGGCAATGAGGGAACAGTGTTGGATTAAAAATGTTAAAAACAGATTCTTTTTTATGTCTGACTCGGGCGTCCGCAACCTGCGGCCCACAAGAAAAAATCGTTCGGCCCGTGTAGAAGCCATGCATTCCATTATATCAATTCTAGAAATGTCCTTTTGATGTTTTTTTTTTTTTTTTTTTCAGTTACACTTTACAGCATAGCGTTTGACTGGAGGTTATCATTTTAAATATCAATCTCAAACCAGCCACACAAGAATGCAATCAGCAATCCCTCAAGCATTACCGTTACCGTTTTGCAAATGAGAAGTTGAATGCCTATTACCGTCGGGAGTGCAGACGGTTCTAATTGTACAAGTCTGCTGTAACGATTCTGTCTGTTGTAGTAAGTCTATGCATGCAACTTTCACGGTGACAGCACATTTGAACCTACGTACATTTGAACCCGTACATCTGAACCCGTAATTTGAACCCCGGACAATTGCACCTGTATACTATTGCACCTATGGACATTTGCACCTACGGACATTTGAACCCATACATTTCCACCCATGGATTTTAGCACCCGCATACAGATTGAACCCGCGTACATTTGAACCCGTGTACGTTTGCACCCGCGTACATTTGAACCCATGTACATTTTTACCCGCGGACATTTGAACCCGTGTACGTTTGCACCCGCGTACATTTGAACCCATGTACATTTGCACCCGCGGACATTTGAACCCATGTACATTTGAACCCACGAACATTTGCACCCGCGGACATTTGAACCCATGTACATTTGCACCCGCGGACATTTGAACCTACATACATTTACACCCGCGTACTTTTACACCCGCGTACAATTGTACCCACAGACATTTGCACCCATGAACATCTACACCCATGGGCATTTGCATTTACGGATATCAGCGTCTTTACATATACACCCTTATCCTTCCATGCTATATACTATAGTATATAGCAGGGCTACTCAACTGGCGGACCGCGGTCCGAATCCGGACCTTTCGACCATAAAATTTGGACCGCGTTTGCTTGTTTATTTTAGCAGCATAAGCATCGTTTTATAGTTTTAAATGATTTTGATACAATTTAAATACACAGCTGTACAGTTTGTCGTACTGGTACCGATGTGCGACATGTGTGTCCATATTTGCGAGCCATTCATTGCTCTTGTATTTAATTCAATATTGAATTTGAAGTTTCGCTTATTTGATGAAATAAATTTTCTGTAATGTCCGGACCCCAGTAATTTTGAAGTTTCGTAAACGGACCTTTGGTGAAAATAGTTGAGTAGCCCTGGTATATAGGATTGGAAGGTACACTTAGGATTCTTTCTCCAAATGCATACGTTGCGAAAACAATCAATATTACCATGGAATTCTCGACTATATACTCGAAGGCTTTATTACAACTATTTTCTATGGTTCCATTACATTTGAACCCACGTACATTTAAACCCATGACAATTGCACCTGTATGCTATTGCACCTATGATATTTTTTTTGTTTCTCGGATAGTTGAACCCATACTAACCCTAACCCATGGGTTTTAGCACCCGTATATAGATTAAACCCGTGGATATACACATGGGTTCAAATGTACGTGGGTTCAAATGTACGGTCACCATTTTCTATATATTTAAATTATATTATATATATATATTATACTCCGTCTGTCATTGTCATCGCAGTTGTCGATATCATAAGACTCAATGGACAAAATGTTCCGCTGTAGAATGCGAGCCAAAATTGGGGAGTATGATTTGTGCTTTGAACGGTCGACGACTCTTGAAGAGCGCGAGCAAGGATTTTAATTGATGTGTTAGTTCGATCCCGCGCAAAGTTTTTCCTCGCATCAATGCCCTTTTTCCCTCGCAGATAGTTCGATCCCGCGCAAAGTTTTTCCTCGCATCAATGCCCTTTTTCCCTCGCAGACAATTCCAAACTGTTTCTTCAGGACGTTGCAGCAGCGAAGATGACAAGTCCCTTTGCGAAAATAAGTTGGAAACATGGCGCCTACATTTTCCAAGACCACAAGAGGAAACGACTTACTGATTTACAAAGGCCACGAATATTGTAAGCGAAAGGATCGGGTTTCAGATGCTACTCATTGGCGCTGCCGTCAGTTTAGGAAATTTCGATGTAAATCGACTGTTGTTACGATCGGTGAAAATGTAATAAAAGAACTAGGATATCACAGTCATTCTGGCGACAGCATTAAGACTGAAGTTGGGATCATCCGTGCAACATTAAAAGAAGCAGCATCAACACCATCAAATACATCGACAAGATATATTTTAGGTGAAGTATTGAATAATAGATCAAGAGATGTACTAATGGGCTTGCCAGGCAAGTCGACTCTGGAGGCCAATATACGCAGAGTAAGGCGACAAAAAAATTGTTCACGTACGAATCCTACAAGTGCAAGCTTTGATATTCCGAGCGAATATTTAGATATCATTTTGCATGACACTGGCCCGGAGGATCGTCATCGGATAATGGCCATTGGAGATCGATCACTACTTGCACAACTAGATAGTGTCACATATCTTGGCGACGGTACATTTGATGTGGTGCCCGGTATTTTCTTCCAGTTGTATACAATTCACTGTAAAGTGGGCGCATCCTATCCACCATGCGTATATTTCCTATTACGAGACAAGCGACAAGAAACATACGTTCAGATGTGGGAAGTGTTGAAAATCATTTTCCCAAATGCTAACCCTACCAAAATCATTGTTGATTTTGAAATAGCAGCTATCAATGCATTCCATGCACAATTTCCTCTGGCCGATATTAAAAGTTGGTTCTATCGGATTGAAAGAGAAGTTTGAATGTTTACCCTCTTTCAATCTGAAAATTAGAAGTTTGGCAGCTCTGGCTTTTGTTCCCATTAACGAGGTTGCCGAAGTCTTCACCTTGCTTTGCGACACCTTCGAAGATTCGCCCGAATGCAATCAACTTTTGCAATATTTTGAATCTACCTACATTCGTGGACCTCAAGTGGGTTCACGTCCAAGAGAAGCAAGATTTCCCCCTCGGTTGTGGAACTATGCCAAAGAGATTGAAATGATGCCTTCGGCCCCAAGAACAACAAACGCTGTAGAAGGATTTCACAACGCCTTACAAGGAATGTTCCGATGCAAACATCCGAGTATATGGGGTTTGCTGAATGGCCTACGAAAAGACATTGCGGTCTACAAACTGACTGCGGCAAATGCTCATGTAGGAGTTACGGCCCACCAAAGATCAAAGTATGTACAACTTGCTGTTAGGTTGTCAGTTAAAGTTTTTTCATATGGAACTGAAACCGACAAGCTGAGGTATCTCCACTCAATAGCTCAAATGCAGTCTATTTGATTTTGACTTTGATCGTGATATCGTAAAATTTCGTTTATCGTCATTATTTTGATTTGTTGTTTAACTATTGTATCATAATTGATAAATTCCTATTTTGTAAAACGTCCATAGATACTCTATCTCAAAATTGATCGCCCATTCGACACAAATTTGTGAGTGATAACTTTATTGAGATATTAAAATAAATGTAATCCGTAACCTATGACGTCGTTTGTAAATTGCAATATCATATTTAACAGACCTTATATGCTGAATATGTTCGATTTACTCTAAATAGTGTAAACAGCAAAAACCATTTTTGGCCACGATAATGATTTTAAAACTTCTTCACTTTCGAATATTCAACATATTTACATGACTTACGATTTCTATGTATAGTTTTGTTCTGACATTCTAATGAAACAATACTTCAATAAAACTGGCATTTGGCTATGAACATGTTGTTACAAAAATGACATAGTTTCATTATCTTAATTTCATATTTTCTTAGAAACGAAGAATCTGTGCGTTTATTTATTTATATACAGACAATAGTATTCAATTTATAGATTGATTTTAGGAAAAATGGCAAAACCTGATTTGAGACAACACTCATTTTCAACAGTAAAGCGTGGTCGTGTATGCATACATATAACAATTTTGTAAACATGCTAGCAAGAAAACATGAAGTGGCCACAGAGCTCCCAAATCTCATGCTGGGCGGGATATCATAGTAGGCGTTTTCGGTGCAATAATTTCAGAACAAATTTATAGGAGTTGATCACTAAAAATATTACTGTAAAGCTAGTTTTAGTAAGACCCGCATTTAAGACTTCATTGGTCTGTGAGATATTTGTTCCGTATTAGCCCTTGTTTCAGGTATTTCAACGAAATACCGCTTTCTAGATCATCGTCTGTTTTGGAGATCGCGGCTAACGAAGGAGATAAGGATTTACAAATATCAATGTAAAAAAAACAGCAAAAGAAAAAAGACCTTGGCAGAACAATGTTGTTTATATCGTTAAGAGGCGTTTAACCCTCGGACTAGGGACTACAATGACACTCAAAAATGCTTGCTTCGTAGAAGCGGGTAAATGCATATACACCAAAACTAACTACAAATGAAACAGTGTTGAAATTTAGAATATTGAGCTTGCGCCTGTAACATGAAAATTATTTGCGACTGGAATTTGCTGTTGGGGCAAACATTTTTTGTGAAAATGTGCGTGGGTTCAAATGTACGCGAGTTCAAATATAATATACGTTGGTTCAAATATACGCGGGTTCAAATGTCCGTGGGTTCAAATATACGTGGGTTCAAATGTCTGTGGGTGGAAGTATACATGGGTTCAAATGTCCGCGGGTGCAAATGTTCGTGGGTTCAAATGTACATGGGTTCAAATGTCCGCGGGTGCAAATGTCCAGGGTGCAAATGTACATGGGTTCAAATGTCCGCAGGTGCAAATGTACATGGATTCAAATGTACGCGGGTGCAAACGTACACGGGTTCAAATGTCCGCGGGTGCAAATGTACATGGGTTCAAATGTACGCGGGTGCAAACGTACACGGGTTCAAATGTCCGCGGGTTCAATCTATATGCGGGTGCTAAAATCCATGGGTGGAAATGTATGGGTTCAAATGTCCGTAGGTGCAAATGTCCATAGGTGCAATAGTATACAGGTGCAATTGTTCTGGGTTCAAATTACGGGTTCAGATGTACGGGTGCAAATGTACGCGGGTTCAAAGATAATGGAACCAACTTTCACACATACATAGTTCATTTTCTCGTGATTTACGTTTGTTGTGTATTCAAATTTCATTGAACAATCATTTTATTCTGTAATCACCACATATAATATCACCACATAAGAACCGCAGCCGCAATTTTTTTGGTCTTTTTTGAGTTCTAGTTCGTATAAAGTATTGCCATAATCTTTTTTAGATTAGTATCTCACATTTTGAAGTTGATTTGAAGAGTATTGCCAAATTTTACATCGTGTCTTATTTTATTTTGTTCTTTTGACTGTTTTTGGTGGACGGGCACGTACTTGTACGTTTTTACCTCTTTCATTAGGTTATGCCAGTCTTCCAGGTCCTCTGCATTTAGTTTGTCCGTTTGTTGTTGTTTTGTTTCTTTCAGAGTGACCAAAATAAAATTGATTGATTGAAGTGCCATTTTTGAATGGAGTGCGGCCTGTGCGAGTAATTCCAATCCCTTTACGTTGCAAATCCGATACCTGAGTCCAATTTATTTACAATGCCCTAGTAGATAGCGTGTGCGAAGCGACCAACCCATGTCATAAGATCAATAACCAAACATTTTGTGCACGGGAACCACTAAAACGTCTATTTTAAATAAAGGTGTTGCTCGCGGTTTCACCCAGTTATTTGCATCTGGCATTTCTGTAATAAAGATGGCACACCCCTGGTTTAACTCACTATCAACAGATTTCCTTTTTTCGAAAATTATATGTACGACACTACGGAGGGTCGGAACTCATCCCATATCTATATCCCTTCTTTAATATGCATAAAAAATACTTTACATATTCAATCTCTAACGGTTCCTTATATAGTATTTTGCGCGAGTCGCCCACACGCGTATGACCAGTTTAAGTAGTTTATGAACGCATAATTAACCATTATAGTAATAATAATAATTATTAACAATTGTACATTTTATTGAATTCCCCATAGTCCAGTGTTTTTCAAACGATGAGACGCGCCCACAAGGGAGGCGTAAAGAATTTTTTGAGGGAACGTGAAGCTAATTAAAGTTAAAAATATTTGTTAAATTTCATCCTACCAGCCTTGTTTTAGTTAATCACATTTCTTTATTTTTCTCCATCCACATATTTTCAACGTTTTTTTTTATCAGAACATACTTTTGCCTTATAGTATATGTAACGCACGGATTGGAGTCTCAAACTGCGCTACGTTTATACCGAACCACTGTCAAGTACCACGTCCCGGTTCTCCTACAATTTGCAATGCAAACTCGTAATATTCAGTCCCCACTCACAGTCTTGAACCAGTGAACTTTTGAACCCAACACCCCAGAAGATCACACCAACTGAAAGAACTTTGTTGTAATATTCCACTTGAAACTCGACAGAACAGTAGGGCATTAGCACTTACAAATGCACACAAAGTTTGTAGACGGTGCTCCCGAAGTATACGAACCAAGATGGCGGACATCGGAACGTAACATGGGTAACAGGTTAGGGTTAGGCGATAATTTTTTTCCAATTTTTCTTATTTTAGTCCTATTATCAGTTCGAAGACTAGCCAAGAGCCTCCCGTAGTATTCATACCTAACATTATGGCCTAACCCTAACCTAGTACACATATTACATTCCGATGTCCGCCATCTTGCTTCGCATACTTCGGGAGCCCCTTGTAGACTATACTGAGTTTGTGACTCCACTAAATATTATTTAGAGTTTGACTAATACTCACAGAGTTTGATTCCAAATATTGATGGATTCCGGGATTAAATAACTGAATGAAATACAGAGCAGTTAGTAAATATTAACACACAATAAATCCCAGCCTATCCTATATAGTACCATGATGATTCCCTACTGGATAATAACCTACTAGCAATCTAAAACGATTCATAATACATGCACTCCTCTAAATCCTAAAAAGACCGGCAAAGCAGATAACGGCAGATTGCGCCATCACAGCTCGTCTCGCTCACGCAAGCAGAGAGCAATACAAGATACTAACTACAGAGCAAGAGTCGTCGTCGATCGATTGCCGCAGCCAATAGCGTGCAAGGTGAACACACATTGCACCATAGCTAATCTCACTCTCTCGAATACAATAAAGAAATACATAAATGCAACCTGCATCCACTACAGCAGTGGTCGGCAACCACCGGGCCGCGGCCCATCGCCGGTCCGCGGAAAGGTTACTGCCGGTCCGCAGAGAAGTGACACAAAAACGGACAAGGCCGTAATAAAACAATCTAACCACACCCAACAGTAAACCAGACAAACACAACACCAGGGGTTGAAAAAATGCGGCCCGCGAGCTTATTTGTTGCGGCCGTTGAACGACCCGACATTTAATAAATAAAACAAAAATTAATCCCAAATTTTTTATGGTCACTACATGGATTTATGTGGTGACAAGTGCTACTGTTCGGCGCTTTTTATGTAACAAGTAGCGTCAGTTGTATGTCGTTCGAGTTCATTTTGATTTTTAAAATTTGAAAATGTCTGGAAAACGGAGCGACGCGGGTGGAGCATTCCAATGTGCTTGAACGGAAAAATATTTTTCTTCTTGCGCATTTCAAAACCGGTTTGCTCAATATGCCCAGTCAGCATCGCAGTTGTTAAGGGTTTCAATGTTGAACTCGTTGCGAAACAAGTCGTCGAAAATTCGACCCCGAGACTGCGCCACAGCTCATCTGTGCGACAGTGCAAAACGTGTAATGTGCACGTTCGGAAGAACATATGGCCTTGAGCAGCTTTATCTAAAATGCATTACACTTAGATTAAATTTCGTACTCGGTTGTCAGATCATCATTTGGAAAAGAGTTGCCATAAAAACATCATCTTCCACATTGATAATAAGTACCTAAAAACAATGTATTGTTGGATAATAAAAAAAAACGCCACATATACATCTCATTGGGACAGACTTTCAACACAGCAATAGAAGGGTAGCAATGCGAATGCGCCATAATTTGAAGTTTAATTATGGAGCGATTGTTCGAAGGCGGAAATATTGCGCCCGCGCGCTACCAGAAATATTTATATTTGGCCCGCAAGTACATGAAGTTTGCCGACCACTGCATAACCACTATTGAGCAGCATGTCTGATTTCATAAACAATTACCATGTCAGTATGTCGCAATAATGCTGCGTCAATTGTTTTCTCTACGCCCGTATAAGTATGTGTCTCATCAGTCCGACTAAGATCTCCCCAACAAAATGATACAGGCATTGTTAAATTTCCCGAAATCTTAATTTGAAGCCTGGTTTTCAATATTGATTACTACAAAAACGAAATAGGCTGAAAGTAGGAAACACGTTACGTGTGTCAATGTCGACCCTATCTCGAATATGGGAACAGTTAAGGGCCATCAAACAAATACAGACTTCACATTAAATAGCATCACCGTCGTTTTTAGTATATTGTCAGCATAAATTTCATAGTTTCACGTATTTCAACTTAAAATCATTCTAATCTTCACAAATCTTAGAATCAGATAGCAAAGTGATAAAAATACGTAACTATTAGACGTTTTGTAGGCAGCAATGACAGTAAAGCGTCGTGGCATCGGGATACTAAAACAAGCGCGGCGGCGTGGCTCATCGTGCTAAGCGTTAGGAATACGCTCGCCAACGCACCTCTGATTACTCGGCGTAGGTTCGCAGGTTCGAATCCCATGCAGGAATGGTTATGTGCGAAAGGATTGCTGGTGGACGGCTGGTCGGTTACGGCTTCCTCCACAAATCAAGTCCATGCTTCCGAAAACAAATAACTAACTAATACCATACCCGACATGGCATGGTAACCGGACGAAAGGCCTTGGTTCGCCATATGGTTAAGCCGTCTTATCGGCTTTCCTCACCCCGGGATAAACATATGAATCATATTCTAGTCGAGAGAGCCGAATCTCGCTTGTATTTCGCGAACACGTCGACGTTCTTATCAAACCGGTGCGGCAATTAAACTGTTTATATCCTCAGGCAAATACTACGCATGGACAATATCGCTGTAAAAGTTACTTGATAACGAGAATGAGTGCTTTATATATTTGCGATGTAATCTGTAACAGAAGCTTAGTGCTTTCATGAAATTTTATGAAACTTTAGTTAGATATTGAGTAGAGTAAGAAATATAATATAGCGTATGGGCTATTGACATAAGCAGACATATATAGGACTAATGCTTTTACCGCTATCGCGCCCACAAGTCTGTTTCCTAGCTTTTCATTCTAGAGAGTGTGTTTCCAATTTTGATGCGTGGCAGTAATTTCGTTATTACTGATAAAACTATTTGTAACTTATAAAAATATGTTATGTATTTGACTGATCATCTGCACTGGAATATAAACCACGTTCTGGATATTCAATTACAATTTTATTTACGTTAGAAATTGAAATGTGGGGTCATATCTAAAAATTAGGGAGGGTGTTTAAAAACGCGAGGGGGTTGTTCACCCTTCTGTGGGGAAATTACAGGCGCTCACGTATATCTCGATATATATTCAAGCTTTGCTCTCTTGTTTAATTGAAACCTATTTTAATTTTCTCGATTTAGAATTATGAAATTGCTTTTCAGTTATCTGTTAACATTAATAGCGTTTTCAATAGTTGCAATACTTTTTGTATGGACATACTGGGAAGCTCAGAGCTCAGTTATCTCTAGAAATTTTCATGGTATTGGACACTTAGAATCAAAATTTGAAAATGTACCTATTAGAAGAGAAATTCTGCTTTATCCAACGTCTGGAAATAACACCAAACAAGGTATTTCTACTGCACCTACTATAAAGACCACCACTGCCATGACGTCAAAGCCTGTTAGGATTGAGACTATTACTAAAGGAATTCCGAAAAAAGCGAATTCATCTCAAGAACTTTTCAAATTTAAAACCGTTTTTTACAATCGAGTAGGAAAGTGTGGAAGCAGATCGTTACTTAAATTAATTCAAGCTTTAGGAAGAACCAACAAGTTTGAGGTATTTCACGCAAACCCCGCTTCTAGGGTGCATCCAGGTTCTACCGGAGTCGAAAAAGAAATGAAAAAAATTTCTAGTTTTGATGAAAAACCGACTTTTTATGATCGACATATACATTTTCTTGATTTTAAAGCATTTGGGCTTGAGGAACCTATCTATATAAATATGATACGAGATCCAATACAGCGATTTTCATCCCAGTATAATTATTTGAAATACGGAGACGCCACCGGAAGGGTCAAAGACCCCGTGAACAATTTACCAGATATTAATGAATGTGTAATGAAAAACATTTCGTTGTGCAATAACAAGGATTTTATGTTCAACATTGGTTCATATTTTTGTGGGTTTGATGAAGTTTGTTCGATTAGATCCCGCGACAGAGTCGAATTAGCAAAGAAACATATCGATGAGAATTATTATGCGATTGGATTAACAGAAGAATTTGAAAATACTATAAAATTACTGGAAAAAATGCTTCCAAGTTTTTTTGAAGGAGTTACAAGATTATGGAGTGGAAGAATGAAATCGTGGAAGTCATTGACGTCGACAAAACGAAAAGAAACTTTGACCGACGAGTCAATTGCAAAACTAAAAAATAGTTATCTTCTGGACGAATATGAAGTTTATAATCACGGTAGAAAAAAATTTGAGCGACTTAAAACTGCATTTGGCATTCAGTGACACAATAGAATACACTTACATAGGCTGCGCGTGAACACAGCACGACCATACCACCGTCAATTGCACCCGCCCAGCAAAATACATCAAACTCAAACATACACGTGACCGGAAACCCTCGTGGTGACGGGGGCGCTATATTTCAAGATCAGCTAATTATGGACCTTCTTGGCTGCACTTGGCGATGAACACAATAAACAAATTGAACACATCTAACAACAAGAAAGCGGTGCTCAAATATATGGACACGGAGTAGTACGAGTATACATTATGCCACAGAAGTCTACAGGTGCCGTATAGCAGTTGAGCAGATTTGAACTTACGCGATAGCGGAACCGCCACAAGAAGCGCAATTTTCAATTTTGGTGACGTCTTCGCAAAAAAATAAACGAGTCTCATAAAGGCCACAGAAATTTTTGAAATAAATACAAAGCCTTTTAGCGAAATGCTTTTAACCACGGAAAATTACAAAGCAATCCAGTAGTTAATGAGAAAAGCGATGAGAAGATTTTTTCACACCAACAAGAAGAAGAAAAGATATACTAACATGACAATCAACAACAACAAAATGATCCATAGGTCTACTTCCTGTCTAACAACTAATCAGCGAAACAATCCAGATGTCTATTTCGCGTCAAAAAATCCAGATGAAACCAGATCTAACAAGATACGGTTGATAAGCCCGCTCAAACATTATTTTTTTCCAACCCAGAAAGTAGCCAGCCCCAAATTTTTTGTATAATGACGTAATACGACGCTGGCTCTTGATTTTGCTCCAAACAGAGCCAGATAAAAGCAGTCACTTATTACTAAAAATATCTTGAAGATTCTCTCTATTGAGATGGCCCCTCAGCCTCCTGGCTACGCCAATGTTTCCAACATAACCTATCAGTGTTGGAAGGTATACACTGGTGCTTTTAAAACAGAATATATTAAACTGCTTTAAGTGGTTTTGAACGCAGCATAGTTCCGTGGATTTCTGATTGAAAATTATTTCATTGTTGTGGGACAAAAGAGCTTTCTTCTGCAACTAATTTATCCATCAAATTCGTTTTCATTATTTATTCAGCTAAGTTTTCTCTTGTCATATGCTGCCTCATTGAAAATCCATCACGTTGTGGTTTCATTTATTTATTATTTTTCTGTGTAATACTCATTTCTATTTTGTTGCTTATAGCTTTTTTTTTATCTATAACATGACCTCCGAATACACGCAAATTTTGGCGGTCCAGAAGTGTGCGTACCAATATGGCGGTAACTTATTTTGTTCGCCTACTTTACATCAAGTTGTGTAGGGACTGAAGCCTATGGGCAGGGGGTATGTTCATTTGGCTAACACAGACATTCACCGAAGTCGTAATAGAACTAAAATAAGGAAAATCGGAATAAAATTATGACCTAACTCTAACCTGGCACTTACACTACGGGAGTACCAATTAGTTAACATTTCAAAATCTGCCTAGTAATAACGTAGAAACAAAATTGCCATAGTAGTTTATTGAACATGGATTTTGATAGCATTTCGCTATTGCATGTACGAATTTGGCGCTAAAATTTCTGCTAGTAGTGTCGTTGCAGGGGTGGGCAAGGTTTTTGAACCGGGGGTCAGCAATTTTGCCCCCCAGATTGGTGGGCCATGTGACGTAAAATATAACATTTTATGAACAATATTTACAGTGTTACAAAAGCAAAAGTGGAAAAAATAAGCCTCGTGCCAAACCTAAATTTAATAGGATTCTCAAGGAATTTCGTGATCTATTTTTTTTTTATCTAAAACATCAACATCTCACTCAATAACAAACGGTTCATCATCATATGTGCACAAGCACGCTTTTAACAAATCAGCTTTTAATTGATTAAAAAGAGATAAAGCGTTGCGATTGAGGTATGTATTAGTTGAAAGTGGCTTTAACTTTTCAAAAAAATTAGATATTCATTTCGAATAGCAGGCAAATAATCACAAACAACGTTTCAAATTACTTCCATTTGTAGGTGGTTTTAAGATTAATAAGAGGTTGTAAATGATCAGGATCTGGCCGAATTTTGCCATGTGATACCAGATGCCCGAGGAATTCCAGTTCAGTCGCTAAAAATACAGACTTATTTTTATTTGATGTCAAACCTTGCCGCTCCGCTGCATTAATAAAAGCTTTTAATCGTTTATCATGTTGCGGTTGATCATCCCCAAAAATTATGACGTTATCTAAGTATAAAAAGGCGCCTTCAAGATTTTCAATCTCGATGAAAAAGTTCATGTATCTCTGAAATACAGCCACTCCATTAGCCACTCCAAAAGAAACCCTGCAAAATTGATATAAAGAGCCAGCAGCTTCAAACCCAGTGTAAGGTCTGTTAACGTCAGAGATAGGAATTCGGTGAGATCTTTCCTTCAGCAACCTCGTTAATTATATTGTTTATGCGAGGTAAGGGATGCGCGTCATGAGCAGTGTATCTATTTATTGTTTGTGAATAGTCAAAGACAAGACGTTTTTTATGTCTTTGGTCTTTTGTGACCAATACTTGAGCGCGCCACGGCGACTCTTGACCGTTCTATAATGCCTTCCCGCAACAAACGAGCAATCTCGAATTGTAGATCATCGGAACTGTAATTTTTGGACCTGACAGCAATGAGCTTACAGTTATCGTCAACAAATCGAAAAATACGTGAAGGTTCAGTTACTTTTGCGCTAGCCAAATTACAGACCTCATTACCAACGTTCGAGGTCTCCGTTGAATTTGAAGTCAACTTCTCGATGTTTGCTCAGAAAATCTTGGCCCAGTATGATGTCCGCACACAGATTTTCCACAACGACAAACTTCATTGCACCATAAACTCTCGTTCCAATCTCTAGAGGCGCGTCTACAAACCCAATCGTTTGTGCGACTGATTCGTTGGGAGCAAGCGCAATTACAGTTTTGGACCGTAGATGGTGAGGCCAAGACTTCTTGCTATGGATGACTTTATGTGAGTCTGTGAAGCGCCGGAGTCTAGCAGAGGTTTTCAGCATCAGAGGGTTTTCCGCAATTTTAGCAGTAATCGTCGATCGTGACAACGAAGTATGAATACCAGCCATAATTGAAGTCAGGTGCGAATCGTTCACGGTAGCAACCGATTTTTTCGCTTTACGGCATACATTTGCAAAATGTCCTCGAAGGCCACTATTAAAACACTCTGCGTTTCTAGCAGGGCACTTCAGTCGATTTAAAGCATGAATTTGTCCGCAAAAATAACACCTTCTACGATTAACTTCTATTCCGTAAGTACTTCTTGCAGCAGCTACAAGTTGGTCACTATCAGAACTAATCTCATAAAATTGGCCTTCTTTGTTTACCGAAAATTGATCATCCGTTGAAGAAACGGCTGCTTGATGAGGCAATAATTGCTGGTACGAATGCGAGAATTTCTCGGTCTGTTCTAAAGAATCAGCAATTTGAGTAGCTTTTTTTGGTGATAATTCGTCATATTCTAGCGATCTTTGTCGAATATAGCCCTGTTATACGCGCATCTCTCAACGCCTCCACTCTGTGTTGCTCGGCGCTGACTGCTTTGAAATTATATTCTTTTGCAAGTGACCTGAGCGCTTGGGAAAATAGTTTCACTGTTCAACTGAACCCGTGTAGCTAGCCGTGTGCCTTGCATATATATATAATATTCTTCTTCCTATGATATTGTTTGCGCAAAATCACCATAGCTTCATCATACAAATCCACATCTTTTACAAAGGAAAACACTTCAAGTGATAAATATCCATGATAGCACATTCCTTATATGGCCTTGAAACACCTTCCGTGGATCTATTGGATTCCACAGCTGTTAAGTAATTTGTAAGCATTCTGTCCCAATGGAAAAATACTTTTAGAGCTCCAACTTCATTCGGCAAGACATCAAGCACTGGCACCCGAATAAGTTTTTCGTCGTAAGTTGCCATTGCTTTCGGAAAACCAGTTAATCGTTTCAAAGTTTTAACTAATAAAATTGTGATGAGCCTAATACAGACAGAAACAAACTTGTATAATGTATACTATAGGCTTTTATTAGCTCAAACGTCGAATAAGAGTATTAAAGCAGCACAAACCGAAGAATGAGTTTAAAATCAAAACACCATGCTATTAAAGGACGAACTGTATACGTCAGCAGGGTCAAATGTTGTGGCTCATTTAGGCGATTTTAAGACATAAATCACCACCGAGTTCTAAAAGCGTTTGAAGCTACGAAATGTATATGTGTGATAAAAAATGTTTTTTTTTACATTTTAAAAGATGAGGGAGTGGAGGGTCGGAACTCATCCCATCCCTCCTCAATATGAATGAAATTACTTCACATATTCAATCTTCGGTTGCTTCCGTAGTATTCGTGATGTTCACAACCTGAACATAGTATGCGTACCTGGTTAGGGTTTGAAGGTTGTGCCCCATCTTGGTACGGTTATTACGGGAGCGCCCAATCTCTAACGCATCCTTAGCAAGTGTCGTGCGCGAGTCGCACACACGCGTATGAACAGTTTAACTAGTTTATGAGCGCATAATTAAGCAATAATAACAAAATCAAAATTATCAGTTGTACTACAGCAAACATTAAGCAAAATTAATTCCGAAGTATGACAAAATCCCCTCTGGGAAGAATATCATAGTACAGGGGGAGGGGCAAGGTTTTTGAACCACGGGCCCAAAATTCGCCCACTTGGGCTGGCGGGCCATGTAAGTGTGACATAAAAAGTTACATTTTAGGAACAGTATTTACAGTATTACAAAGCAAAGGTGGAAAACAATAAGCCTCGTGCCAAAACTAAATTTAACCGCAATCTCAACAGATTCCTTGCGCTATTCTAGCTGAAACATCAAGTTGGATTTCAGTTTGTTTGTGGCATCCTCAAGCGTGCCATATTGAATTACCCAACGGGCCGGATTTGGCCCGCATTTACCCATGTCAGTCATAGTCTTTTATTGGATTCCGCATAGCGAAGCTCGCTTGTATTCCGCAAACACGTCGACATTCTTATCAAACCGGTGCGACAATTAAACCTTTATATCCTCAGGCAAATACTACGCATGAACAGCCGTAACAGTTACTGAGGCTTGCCAACAGGACCGAGTATTCCACATTTGCGATGTTATCTGTAGCAGAAAGCTGCGGTATAAATGCTGTCAATGAATTTATGGAATTTCAGTTTAGATATTTAGTAGATTAAGAAATATAGTTTGGCGCTATACCGTAATGTATATTGCCATATGTAGGAATCCCAACTCTGAGCTTTAATGCGTTAGGGCAGTTTTCTTCATCCTTTTAGTACGTGTTATACCTTAACCACTTCTGCATCTGTTTCTAAACACAAAACTGGCTGTAGTGTATAGCAGAGCTACTTAACTGGCGGACCGCGGTCCGAATCCGGACTTTTCCGAGTTCTAAAGTTGGACCGCAGATGCTTCTTGACTTTGAATGCATCGTTTCTTTTTTTTCACAATCATGATGTAATGCGATATTCGCTAAACCACTGTGGATTGTCGTTGTAATATAAGTTTCTCAGAGCATCGACGCACTTATGTTACTGATCAAGAAGATGTCAATGCCGCCATTAAAACTGAAGTTTTACTGGTTTCTTGGATACATTTTTCACAGATTTTTAGACATGGTGGTAAACATTAGCTTGTATTTGTATGTTATCTATATATAGTTATATACCATACATATTTCACATCGCGCGTCATTTCACGCGCTTGGCTTCACAACTGAAGCCTTGTCATACCGACACCGAAGCGTGATATTGAGCATTTCTCTTGTGTTTTGTCAAACGACGCATTTGTAATTTTGTTCCATAGCTAAAAATATATTCTTGGAATGACCTTTGATTAAAATAATTGCGTAGCCCTGAAGTATAGTATATTCGACCCAGAACATGGCTATAAACCCTCGTATGTCATGCGTTTTTCGTATATCCGGGGTCTGACTTGGTATACACTTGGGTATACAGTATACCTGGTTGAATAACACTACGTTAGGGTCAGATACAAGCAATGAATCGCTTGAATAAAGGTTGAGAAATAAATCATATATAAATGAGCCTATTAGGGATTAGGGATGCACTCCTTAGCTTGCGCCTTGAGATCGTCTTCCCGCTGTTGTGTAATAGAACTCAGGCTATACCACTAACTTTAGGTAGATCTCATGATATAGTGTGGTTGACCTTACACCAGGGGTCGGCAACCTTTTGTCGCTCGCGGGTCAAAATGATAGTTGCAAGTCATTGACGGGCCGCACATATTTTTAGAAAGCTGGAAACCGAACGGATGATACTTTTTATATTAAAAATGGAGCAGTGATACATCTCTCGAATAGAATATAGATTTATTTCCTCATTGCAATGCATTTTTGGCGCCATTGAACCCTTTGCATCATTTTTCCTACGTTTTGTTGCCATTTGTCTAATTATAATTAAATTATAGGCTCATTAAACGAGTAATTGTGAATTCTATACTTGTTAGATTATAATATAATTTAGTCCACACGCGTCTCACAATGAATTGTGTAACGTAAAAGATATAATCGTCAAAACAGATGTTTTGTTACTATAATTCAGGGAAGCGTCGCGGGCCGTAGGTTGCCGACCCCTGCCTTACACTATAGCACTAGCTTCAGGTAGATCTTATGGTATAGTGTGGTAGACCTTACGCTAGAGTACTAGCTGGAGATAGATATTCAAGCCTTGCTCTCTTGTTTAATTAAACCTTTTTTTTATTTTCCTGATTTAGAATTATGAAATTGCTTTTCAGTTATCTATTAACATTGATAGTAGCTTCATTCGTTGCAATATCGTTTGTATGGACTTACTGGGAAGCCGAGAGAACAGTTATCTCTAGAAATTTCCAAGATATTAAACTCGTAAAACATAATTCGGGACCAAAGTTGGAAGATGCACTTATTGAAAGGAAAACTCTGTTATATACGGCGTCTGAAAATAACACCAAACAAGTTACTAGTACTGCACCTGCTATAAAGACCACCACTGCCGCGAGCTCAAAACCTGTTAGAATTGAGACTATTACTAAAGGGATTCCGAAGAAAGCGGAACCATCTCAAAAACTTTTGAAATCTAAAATCGTTTTTTACAATCGAGTAGGAAAGTGTGGAAGCAGGTCTTTACTTCATCTAGTTCGTGTTTTAGGAAACATGAAGGGGTTTAATGTATTCAGCTCCAATGACGTTGCTACCGACCATCCAAATTCGACCGAAGTCGAAAAAGAAATGAAAAAAATTTCTAGTTTTATTAAAAAACCGACTATATATAATCGACACATACATTTTCTGGATTTCAAAGCAGTTGGGCTTGAGGAACCTATCTATATAAATATGATACGAGATCCCATACAGCGATTTTCATCCCAGTATAATTATCTTAAATACGGAGACGCCGCTTGGAAAGACAAAAAACCCAGGAATGATTTACCAGATATTAATGAATGTGTAATGAAAAACATTTCGTTGTGCAATAACAAGGGTTTCATGTTCTACATTGGTTTATATTTTTGTGGGTTTGATGCAGTTTGTTCAATCAAATCCCGCGACAGAGTCGAATTAGCAAAGAAACATATCGATGAGAATTATTATGCGATTGGATTAACAGAAGAATTCGAAAATACCATAAAATTACTGGAAAAAATGCTTCCAAGTTTTTTCGAAGGAATTACAAGTTTATGGAATGGAAACATGAAAACGTGGAAGTCTAAGACGACGACAAAACGAAGAGAAAATTTGACCGAAGAATCAATTGAAAAATTAAAAAATAGTTATTTTCTAGATGAATATGAAGTTTATAATCACGGTCGAAAAAAATTTGATCGACTTAAAAACGAATTTGGTATTCAATGATACAAGAGAAAACACTTACATAGGCTGCACGTGAACACAGCCCAACTAGACAATCGTTACTCTCTCAGCAAAATCAGTGGAAACACACACGTGACCGGAAACCATCATGGTGGCGGTGGCGCTTAAAAATACCCAATTGCTGGCTTTCTAGATCGCACTTGGAGGTGGAGACAATAACTAAATGAATAATCTAACAACAAAAAAGCGATGCTCAATTATATGGACACGAAATGGTACAGGTATGCAATCAGTCATAGTATTCTACCCGTAGCACATTCGAATAAAAAAAATGAACACCCGTGGTTCCTGTCTGAAAATTAGTTAATGTTGTGGTACAAAAAGAGCTTTTCTCTGCAACTAATTTATCCATCAAATTCGTTTTTATCATTTATTGGACACGTTAGTGGACATAACGATCGTTTCAATATTATGTTGTTGTTGTTCCTTTTCTTGTTGTTCTTTGACACGTTTTTAAAAAGTCGCTTTTCCCTTTGATTACTGGACCAATTGCTTGGAAATTTACAGTAGTTAAAAATGGGATATTTTTTTAGAAGGTTATTACTTTTAATAATTTTTAAATATTCCTGTGAGTTTTATGGGATTCGTTATTATTTTGAGCTATGACGTCATCAGAATTTGCCACCATGTGGCGATTCCGCAAACATATATTGATCACGTGATCAGCGAACAGGTTCCGTGGTCAAGCCTGCTGGTAAGTTACCGTACCACGGTGAATTTCAGCGTAACGTGTCCATATATTTGAGCATAGATCTCTTGTTCAGCTAATTTTTCTTTGGTCCTATTGTCGCGGACTAAAGTGTTCGTGTTCATATTGTGTGTGTATATATTTTTATGTTTTTAAACAGTTATGTTGAACTCTGTTTAATGCTGTTTTGTCGGATTTGGACTCCAACCACTCACTACACGTGAGAGAAAAATTGTGTCTTCCGAACTTTCTTCTCCGGTCGCAGCGCTGGCGGCCAGTCGTATTTTCAGTTCTTTAGTGATGTAATCTGTTATGCTGTTTTAGGTTATAAATTGTGAGTTGCCGTTTAATAAACGACCAATCTGGAATACTTGAGTCTTCTGATTCATCTACAACCCCAGTAGCAACATCTTTGGACTTTGACAATATGCGGTCTCATGAAAAAGCTATCATGTTGTGATTTCATTTATGTTTTTTTTTGTGTAATACTCATTTTCATTTTGTTGCATATAGCTGTTCGTCTCTTTTATCTACAACATGACCTTCGAAAACATGCAAATATTTGTAGTTGAATCTTATTTTCATGAATTTGACCAATTTTGTTTCTACATTAATTTCAATTAAAAACGAAATTCTGCGCATTATCACAAATAGTTGAGTATTCAATCCACAGTATACAATTAGTTAACTTAAAATCATGCAAACCAGCTAGTAATGTTTTCATACCGACTCATTGAACAGGTTCGAATCCAATGCGGGGATGATTATGTGCGAGAGGATTGCTGAACTCCTCACCGCCGCAGGGTGGTTCACATAATCGCTAGTAGTATGTTACGGCTTCTTCTCCCAACAAGTCCATGCATCTTTATACAAAAAACTGGCTTACTAAGCCCATACTCAACATGGATTGGTAAATGGACAAGAGGCCGTGTTTCACCATATGATTAGGCCGTAGTATAAGCTTTCTGCTCCCCCGGAATAAATATGTAAATCCTATCATATTTAGCTGTCGCGGGTACGAAATTGCTCTTATAATTGCTGCAGTAGTGTTGTTGCTTTTACGAGGGCAACTTTATTTTTGAGTCTTTTTTGCTTAAATTAAATAATTGCGGACTTTTTTTAAAAAAAACGAAAAAAAAAAAACGGATTCGATAGACAAATTAACAGGCTTGTTCATGGGAATGAGATTCCCATTATACTTTATGAAGGGGCTGATGGACAAATGTATAATAGTTATGAATTAAAAGTTAACAAAGTCAGCAAATTTCGTTGTTCCGCATATGTCCTCGTACATGTAGTCCTATTTAGTAGGCACTAAACCTAAATTTAACAATTTTTATTGAATTGCATTCCAATGGGAAGGCATAACTTGCTATGGGATGGGAAAGAAAACGGTGCTCCCGAAGTATTCGTACCAAGATGGCGCACAACCTGAACATAGTATGTGTGCCACTTTTGTAACACTGTAAATATTGTTCATAAAATGTAACTTTTTACGTCACACTCACTCGGCCCGCCAGTGTAAGTTGGCAAAATTTTTGGCCCCTGGTTTAAAAATCTTGCCCGCCCTGCTTAGTTGAACTGCTAAGCCATCACGCCCAAATAATTTCATTATATTCAAGCCGTGTAAACCTTTTTTTAATTTTCTCGATTTAGAATTATGAAATTGCTTTCCAGTTATCTATTAACATTGATAGTAACTTCATTCGTTGCAATATTGTTTGTATGGACTTACTGGGAAGCCGAGAGATCAGTTATCTCTGAAACTTTTCAAGATATTGAACTCGTAAAATATAATTCAGAACTAAAGTTGGAAGATGCACTTATTGAAAGGAAAACTCTGTTATATACGGCGTCTGAGAATAACACCAAACAAGTTACTAGTACTGCACCTGCTATAAAGACCACCATTGCCGCAAGGTCAAAACCTGTTAGGATTGAGACTATTACTAAAGGGATTCCGAAGAAAGCAGAACCATCTCAAGAACTTTTGAAATCTAAAACCGTTTTTTACAATCGAGTAGGAAAATGTGGAAGCAGGTCTTTACTTCATCTAGTTCGTGTTTTAGGAAGCATGAAGGGATTTAAAGTACTCAGCTCCAATGACGTTGCTAACGTTCATCCAAATTCGACCGAAGTCGAAAAAGAAATGAAAAAAATTTCTAGTTTTATTAAAAAACCGACATTATATGATCGACACATACATTATCTGGATTTCAAAGCATTTGGGCTTGAGGAACCTATCTACATAAATATGATACGAGATCCCATACGGCGATTTTCTTCCCAGTACAATTATTTGAAATACGGGGACGCTGCTGGAGGGGTCAAAAAACCCAGGAATGATTTACCAGATATAAATGAATGTGTAATGAAAAACATTTCGTTGTGTAGTCGCACAACTTTTATGTTCTACATTGGTTCATATTTTTGTGGGTTTGATGAAGTTTGTTCGATTAGATCCCGCGACAGAATCGAATTGGCAAAGAAACATATCGATGAGAATTATTATGCGATTGGATTAACCGAAGAATTTGAAAATACTATAAAATTACTGGAAAAAATGCTTCCAAGTTTTTTTAAAGGAGTTACAAGGTTATGGAATAAAGAAATAAAAATGTGGAAAACTAGGACGACGACAAAACGGAGAGAAACTTTGACCGAAGAATCAATTGCTAAATTAAAAAATAGTTATTTTCTGGATGAATATGAAGTTTATAATCATGGTCGAAAAAAATTTGAGCGACTTAAAAACGAATTTGGCATCCAATGATACTAGATAAACACTTACATAAGCTGCACGTGGAGGCAGAACGACTAGACACTGCTGTTAACAGCACTCGCTCAGCAAAATCAGTCAAGTGGAAACACACACGTGACCGGAAACCCTAGTGGTGGCGGTGGCGCTATATTTCGAGATTAGTCAATTGTGGGCCTTCTAGGTTGCACTTGGAGATTAAGACAATAACCAAATGGATGTTCAAATACATGGAAACGAAATGGTACAGGTATGCAATCTGTCACAGTAGCCTACCGGCACCGTATCGCAGCTGATTTGAACTTTTGCAAAGGAGCGCAATTTTCAATCGTGTTGACTTCATCACACGCAACAACGAATCCCATAGGGGTCACATATTTTTGAAATAATTAAAATTAATAGCCTTCCAGTAAAAAGTACAATCTTCAGCCACTGAAAATTTCAAGCCAATTGGTCCAGTAGTTAATGAGAAAAGCGATGAGAAAATTTTTCCACAGCCGCAACAAGAAGAAAAGAAAAACTAACATGACGATCAACAACAAAATAAACCATAGGTCTACTTCCTGTCCAAAAACTAATCAGTGAAACGGCCCAGATGTCTATTTCGCGTCAAAAATTCCAGATGAAACCAGTCCTAACCAGAGATGAGTTACAAGCCCACTCAAACATATTTTTCCAACCAGGAAAGTAGTCAGCCCAAATTTTTTTGTGGCCGTATTTTTTTAAATAATAACATAATACAACGCCTGCTCTTGCCTTTTGCCCCGAACAAAGCCAGATAAAAGCAGTCACTAATATCTAACAATATATATCACAATGAATCTCTCCCCAGAGGTCCGCTAATGTATTTTACTCCCATCGATCGCCAGGGTGCTTGCCGTTGAAAATTATACATCAGACACAAGAAGGCAATGCCTTAATATAGGGACACGAAAGTCGCACAGATCTTCAAGAACTACAACTATTTTATATTCAACAAAACAATACATAGGTCCACTTCTTGTCCCACAAAGTAAACAATGCAAAATGTTCAAGAAATTCCTAATTTCGTAGACTACAACGGACTTTTCCCTAGGCAACGATATCTTATGTTTGTTTCTTAACAATGGTAAATAGCAACAAGATGACAATGACACAACAATCAGAATTTAACTACCCACTTGAAACATATTTTCCTCTATTAGTTTTTCAAGTAGGTATGTTTGATTGGATTACGTAGTTTTTAGATGAGATTAGTGGCAGAATAATAACAGTTTAACTACACATTGAATATCTCCTCGGGCAATGTTTCTTTAGCTGCTGTAATCACTAAATCATGAATGGTTCACAAAATGCTAGTTAAGATAGGCTGAAATCTGCTGCCGTTAGTTCTTAACGGCAGGTGCTTGAATAACCGTTGGTTGGTTGCGGCTTCTTCCACCATCAAGTCCATGCATCTGAAAACAAATACCTAACTAACTAATTCCGTGCCCGACATGGACTGGTAGTCGGACGAGAGGTCATGGCTCGCCATTTGATTAAAATCGATTTTCCGCCATTTACAGTTACACACACATTCGTACGTCACTTTGTCAGCAATATTTTGTTCTATTCCCGAGCGGTTCGTAGATTACCCGATGTTTTCAAGGTCACTATCAATAATCCTTCATTCAAATGAACCACCCTAGATAGATAAAAATGCGTAGCCTACTTTCAAAGGATGGATAACTTCGACAGCGAAGTAATTCTGAGGAGAAATTCTTTAGGATAAGAGTGCTTTTATCTGATCTTGTTCGGAGCACTCTATTAACTAATAATTTTGCATCTCCATGTTGGCTATCAATATTGTTTTGGTAAATAATTCCAATGTATATAGCTATTTTGTGTCTTTTCCAAGCGCACTGTTCAAATCCCTTTCTGTTCATTACTAGTCACTATTCACTTCTAACATTGGCTTGCTTTGTTTGTTTTCTGTATTCACAGGTACTGTCACCCAATTTTTATTTCCACTATTCAAAACTTCATCTGCTTTTCAACCATGTATTTCAAGCGATGTGTCCCATAAAATTCTACTTCCTTAGATTTATGTATTATTATATATTGGTTGGCTAATTAGTAAAATTTATCAGTCGAAACTCTCCTCCTCAATCTGCCGAATGAGAAGTTAGAACCTTGAGTGTCGCTGCTCGATAACCAGTTTTGGTTCCACGCGGCTTCCTTTCCCCAGTAATGTAAATATAATTTTTTTTCTTATATTTTTTGCATGTTTTCTGTCTTTAACTGGTTGGAAAGATAAACTTGACTTGACTATGCTATATAAAACGTAGAATTCCAGAGCCTTCATTTGTATATATGAGCTGTGACGCTAATCTGGCGATCTCTCAACTTATAATTGGGGGTGGGGGGGTGGGGGAAATATTTTATTTGCCAGTTCAAAACAACTAGCGGGTCCGACCGAACGCCGGAAAACGTGTGTGTTTCGTGAGTCTTAAAAGTCTAAAAAGATTCAAGCTACGAAAATTGCCATGTATGATACAAGAAGATGCTTCTATTTTTTTACATTTCAGGGAGGGTGAGGGCTACGCCCCTGCTCAGGAGTCTATTACATTTAAATTATATACCCACATTTTACTGTTTGTTTCAAGTGCAACACTTTTTTAACCCTTCAGCAATTATGTGTGTTGCTTTTTTAAATTGAGTTAAAAGTTTGCCCGATTCGTGTTCACGCTTTTTTGTATGCTTGTATTATTACTTTTTTTCCTCTGATTTCGTATTTGTACGTTATTTTTTTTTTTTGAGGTATGCTTACCTTCCAGATATCTCTGCATTTTGTTTTCCGTTTAATTTTTGTGTTATTCTGTTTTATGTCAGAATACCGAAATAAAATGATCGAAAAGGCTGGGGTAATCGTCGTATTGCTTCACATTACAAAAAATGCCCCCCCTCCCAATTTTGGGCGTGCCACGTTCTTGTTATAGTTCTAAATTTTCGACTCCAGGGATTTTAAAAATACGACTCCGTCGTCGATACCAATTATCGATAAAAATGTACTGAGCTCTGGCAGTTCCCAGAATCAAAGTTGCCGTTTTCACAATCCGAAATATAGCGCTAAAAATCATTTCATCTTGTTTCTGTTAGAATATCGGTGATGAAGTGCGAACTTTTCACCATATTAGCGTGAGATATTTGTTACTGCACTTGAGCAAACAAATTTATCGTTTTCTTGTTTTTATTCGTTTACTTTTCAAATCTGGTGGTTGACGATGTAAATATATATGAAAAATTTTGCACGCATTTTGTTTTTATTAATTCAGAAACTTTTTAGAAAGTTGTCTAATACAGTCAGTAGTTTATTTTTCATCAAAATAACAATACACTTGATGCAAACAAAAAATAAGAAAAAAAATTGAAAATGGCATTAAACTGTGAAAAGTGACGCGAAAAGGGCAATTTTGGTTATTGAGCAGCGAGGGACACCTATGATAAAAGTCTAACTTTGATACAGGTAGAAAGAAGTCGAAACTGTGCTAATATTCACACTGTCGCCTTGTTGTCTACTTCCTTAAACGTCGAATTCAGTAATTTCAAAGTAGAAGCGCCTCGTTCCGTCAGTACAAACTCAAGTTCTTTCTTTCCCTTGAATATATATAAGATACTATACATAGAAGGGTTAAAATTCATAAAACGATAATTAAAATGCAGTCAGCTGATAAACATTTCTACTTAATCTCCGTGTGTACTTCTCAATTTAATTGGTACTCCCGTAGTGTGTTTACCAGGTTAGGGTCAATGCATAATTTTATTCCGATATTTCTTATTTTAGTTCTATTACGGGTTTGGGGACTGTCTGTGTTGACGGTCAATTCAATATACACCCTGCCAATAGGTTTCAGTCCCTTTACACAACTTGATGTAAAGTAGACGAACAAAATTAGTTACTTCCATATTGGTGCACACACTTCTGGTCGCCATTTAATTTATTTCAGATGTCATAATAATACAAGGGAAGAGTGTTGTTTTCCACTCGGGAAAGCAAACCAGAATCATCATTAAGTTAACAAATAATGTAGTCTCCATACTTATACTTGCAATGGAATTTCCAATAATGACAACTAGAATAGAAGTAGCAGTATCACTTGCACAGCATACCACAGTTGTGTACAATGCCCTTTTAAGCATCGGAGTCAAATCATCGACTCCGTCACCACCGATATTTCTCTGATGACGCTGCAGTGGATAAATGAACAATCCCAACATCATGAGTTGCATTACAACTGACGAAACACTGAATATCAGCCACGGAATTTGCATCGGCATTTTTGATCCTACCGCCAGGCATCCATATTGAGTAACTGCGGTTCGGAAACTAGGAATAACGGTCGAGCCAATGCCGATTTGGATGGCCGCAGCTAGGAAGATCACCAATATGCTCACGATGCGTGTAATGTAATTGGTCAAATGTTTGATCGCAGGAATGTTATAGATTACTCGATGTCGCAACCATACAGTCAAATAGCTGATAAAAACTGCAAGGCAGCTTGAGAAAACGGTCCATCTAAAGTGAATATGGCAGTATTCCGGATGATAAACATCGACTAAGACTCTCAATAGCGAACCAGTCAGAAATTTAAGGTTGCAAATAATGGCCAAAGTTAATCGTGTTACTTTTATCAATCCGCCAATACGTTTGCCAATACTTTCATTCCTGCCTATGCCAACTCCGTTCACGTACATTTCAATAATCATCATTATCATAATGTAGGTCATAGCTATTAAATATCCGGCCGAAATTGAAATTCTCAACGACCAAATTGCAAAGTTGCCGCTTTTCAGCACCAAATCTTCGGGTTCTGTTCCCGAGTTATTTGATGTAGAATTCATTTTCGTCTTCTTAGTATTTTATATATTTCCTACCTGTGTTAGCCTTCTGAAAAGGAATAAAATATTATCTGATGGTTAATATATATTCATATATGTCTTAGATCTACGTCAAATTATAAATCAAATCATGCAATTTGATGAACGATGGAAATTCTAGATAATTTGATATTTAACACATGTTCATGATATTTTATCAGTAGTAGTAAAATATCTACATCAAAGTATAGGATCAAAAAGTTATAACAGTGGTTTTTGACCTGATGCGTAAGCTGTCAGATCACCGATTGTCGATAGCACAAGAAGCTATGTACATTTTTTATTGAATATTTATGGGAAAAAAACTCGGTGGTGTGGCTCATCGCACTGAGCTCATCACCGCACCTTTAATTAGTCTGCGTAGGTTCGACTCTCGTTGGGGATAATTAAATACGGCTTCCTCCACTGAATTCCTCGCCGCCGTGGTGGGACGGTTCTTGTAATCGCTGGTCCGCTTACAGCTTTCTCCGCCATCAAGTCAATGCATTTTAAAACAAATAGCTGGCTAACTAATCCCATACCCGACATGGACTTGCAACCGGACGAGAGGCCGTGGTTTGCCATATGATTGAGTCGTCTTATCGACTTCCACTCCCCGGGATATATATGTAAATCTTATCCTAGCTAGGGACATGATAAGCAAAGGCCCGATGAGAAATTGCCCGGTGACTTGAATGCTGTTTATCACAATGAACCAAAACAGGATACTTAGAGTGTGACATAGCAAAGTTCATTCTTTCTGGATAAGACAGTCGGTTTTGATTGATTTTTGTTCCTGATCATTGTGATCGTTAAATCTGTTTAATTCCACTATTTACAAACGCAAATGACTAAAAAAACTAAATGTTTTGGCGGTAAAAGCAACCTCAACTGGTCCCGCACGTAGTCTTGAAGGTATGGACATGATTTTCCCAAGGTATTCATGCGTTATAGCCCACACTCAAACCAGTACCGGTACTATTGTTTTATAAACAAACTGCCGTTTTACGTTTTCATTGAATAAAATAAAATACAGTAACCATAAAAACACTGAGTTTTTTTAATGCGCTCGGTGCGGCAGTCCAATACTTTTAAAAATCGTTGCGTCCTAGAGCACATTGAGCCTTATGTAGGGACAAAACCCTAATCTACGAAATTTATTGGAGGTGCGCGTTATAGACGGATGTGTCTTATAATCCGTAAATACGATATTACTCAACTCCCGAGTTGACTTCTGAAACCAAACGGCAAATATGAATCAGTAATTGGACACGTTTAGTGGCCATAACGATCGTTTCAAAATTTTGTTGTTTTTGTCATTTTCATTAAAAAATCGCTTTTCTCTTCGAATACTGGACCAATTGCTATGGAATTTTCAGTGGTTCAAGATTGATTTTTTTGCCAGAAGACTATTACTTTCATTTATTCCTGAATTTTCTATGAATCTTATGAGATCTAATATTTCATCCAAAATTGCGCTGTATTAATTTTTAAATATGGGAACACGGTTTTTAATCCGCCAAGCGTGACGGCTGACTGTGAAAATTCTTGCGACTGAAAACCTGGAACTTTTTGAGGGTACGGTACCGGTAACGTCAAAGGTAAACCCTGCTTCGCTCTAGTCCACGTGTCCATATATTTGAGCGTTGCTCTCTTGTTTGTTTTTATACACATTGAATTAGGTAGCGTCTGAAATCGATACACTCATTTTGCTAATCAATCTCATCCCTGATATTATATTGGAACATAAAGTCAGTCCATGCGTTATATTTATTGATGTTATCTTAACAATTAAAGCTATGGTAATTTTATTCCTGCTACAGCATCCTTGCATTATACGGATCCACATTGAGGAAGGATTGCGATTTGGTCTCGCGCAACCTCTACTGATAGTAATAAAGCTAATGATGTGTTATTAAATATTCAATTAATTGTAAATTATTAAAGATCTCAATATCTATTTATATATAAAACGTTATTAAATACGTTGACTGAAGCCTAATGCTTGGTGCCAACGCAAAAAATGTCGGGCAAGGCTGTAATTTTGTTCGGTTTCAAGTACTTTAACTTTCTCTTTTATCAACCAATGGAAGAACATCGGAAGATAAATACATAATAATATGAGTTATTCTCGAATAGATAATCATAGTATCGATAAAAGGTTTTAGTTGTGCTCATTGCGATCTTACTATGAAGTATTATTGGGCACGAAAGTTAAATATGAATCGTTTTGTTATCATATTGTTGTTGTTCTTAATGATATTTTCTTCTTCTTGTTTTGAAAAAATCGTTTTGCTCATCAACTATTGGACCAATTGCTTTGAAATTTAATTGGTTAAATTTTCTATTTTTAGCTAGAGGGCTATTACTTTTATTTTATAAAATCAATTTTTGAAATCTCATATTTGAAAAAAAAAAAATACGTTGTTTAATTTTTAATCATGGGAACACGTTTTATGACATTGTGACGCTTGTATGAGTAATCTATACTCTATAGTATACTCATCAGTGGTTCCCAACCGCCGGTCCGCGAAGCTTTTTTGCCGGTCCGCGAGAGATTTCCTCATTTTGTCTTATATGCCGTCTCAATCGCTTTACCGAAGCCGAAAAGTTGCGTTCGTTTATTACGCAATATCTCTTCGGTCGTCATATTGCTGTTTGATGAGTGCCGCCGAGTAATCATGTTTTCGTTTACCCGGATGCGATCCATCGCGAGAGCGCTTCGTCGACCCTCGCAAGATTCAGAAACGTAAAAACCAGCGCGCGTGTGTTTTTCTGTTGTGTATGCTTTTGCTGCTAAATATGACCATCCAAATAAAAGTTTACAAATATTTCTTTGTTCATACCTGAAGCCAAAGGAAAACAGTATAACATAACAAGGCTTCGCCTTGACATCCAGTAAGATATGAACTTTTTGCGACCCTACAGGTTGTCACGAGACGCGCAACAGAAGCATGGGCCGCAGAGAACTTTTCCAGTTGTTGCACAGCAGGATCTTGAGCCTGGTGCCAAGTTACCGACGACCTTTTCCTTGTAATGCAAATTAATTTTGTTGGAGGCGTCGATCATCTGAAGAGAGATTAATATGAAATCAGCTAACCAACGAAGTATTTTGATGTTTTTTGACAAAGAGAATAGGTCTTCTTCAGGATCAGATAATTCTCAAAAAGGAGATGAAGCGAGTACAAATAATACAAATGCTAAACGAGCCAAGAAGAGGACATGTCAAGATACGTTGACTGTCACAAGACAGCAAGAAAAAAAGCTCGAGTTTGTAGGGCAATACGATGAAAAGTACATGTAACTTGCTTTTACTGTAGCTCCCGGCAGTGAATAATCACCACGGCCTTTATGTTTAGTTTGTGACCAAGTTCTCTCCAATAACGCTATGAAATCTTCCAAACTTGCTCGATACTTTCACTCAAAGCACGGCAATCTCAAGGGCAAGCCTGCTAAGTTTTTCGAACGACTTCTCATCGACATGAACAACCAAAAGAATCAACTGAAAAATATGAAAATTTCAGAAAAATCTCTTCTTCGTGCATCATATCTAATTTCTCCTCAAATTGCTAAAACAAGAAAACCGTACACAATTTGAGAAGAGTTGGTAAAGCCGTGCATCTTATCTGCAGCTGAAGATTTTGGGCGTTGAAGCAGTTCAAAAACTGAAAGGCATACCACTTTTCAACAACACAGTTCAGCAAAGAATCGAAGATATGGAGCAGCAGGTTGTAGAGGAGGTAAAGAAGTCACCATGTTTTTCGATCCAACTCGACGAATCCACAGATCTGAGTAATTGTGCCATTCTCCTTTGTTTTGTGCGATATAAGGGAATCACGGATTTTAAGGAAGAACTCCTATGTTGCATTAGCTTGTCAGGACGTACGACCAAAGCAGAGATATTCAGATTTCTTGACGCCTACATAACTGCAAAAGGAATAGACTGGGGAATAGGCGTCGGGGTATGTACGAATGGAGCTACTAGCATGACTGGCTGTCGCTCTGAGATGGTCACAAAAATAAAAGAAGTTGCACATGAGAAAATGCTGTATACTCATTGCATCATCCATCGAGAGCATTTGGCTTCAAAGAAACCCTCTCCTGAGTTGAAAAACGTAATGAACAACGCTGTAAAAATTGTTAATGCGATTAAAACTCGTCCTCTGAATAGTATGGATTCACAGCATCAACACCTTCTTTTTCATGCCGAAGTTAGATGGCTATCAAGAGGGCGAGTTCTCACACGCCTGTTTAATCTCCGAGGAGAAACCAAACTCTTTTTGATTGAAATTAGCTTCCCATTAGCAGAATTCATGACGGATGAAACATGGTTGTTCAAGCTTGCTTACTTGGCTGATATATTCGGTCGCTTGAATGAACTCAATACATCCCTACAAGACGCTTGCACTAATATATTTGTGCTAAGAAATAAGACTGATGCATTCAAGAAGAAGCTGGCTATGTGGAATAGTTATGTGCTCGAAGAAAATATAGTCATGTTCCTAACTTTAAATGATTATATATATGTCAAGTGTTGATGTTAACAATAAGGAGTTGTTAAGCATTGTTAGTCAACACTTGAAAGAATTGGGGAACAGTTTTGATCATTATTTCCCGCAGAATGAGGATTCACGACAAGGAAATCTTTAGACCAACAATCCGTTTTACGAAGATGTGAACACATGTAACCTTAAACCCGATGAAAAAGAAAGTTTGCTTGAACTATGTTGTGATTCTACTTTAAAGTCCAGATTTAAAAAGTAAACATTGGCACAATTCTGGGTATCTCTTTATAACGAATACCCATCGCTAAGTGATCGAGCAATCAAACTGTTGTCCGTATTTTCAACCAGCTACCCATGCGAAAAAACTTTTTTATCCTTAATTTTAATAACAACGAAGCAAAGATATCAACTGGACGCCGCTGCAGAGCTACGTGTAGCAGAAACTTCTTTGATTCCTCGTTTGAATCTTATATAGAAACGAAACAACAGCAAAATTCTCACTAAAGTTAATTGTGTTTGTACATGATTTGGCATGTCGCTACATCTTTTTTTATTTTAGATGTTTTCGGTGTGTTTTTTTGTGCATAATGAGTGCCCAATACTACATTTTATAACGCAAATATATTACGTTATTTTTTATTTATGTTCCACCGGTTTCAATTTTTGGCTGGCACATTATTTGATAGTATTTTTTCCGTGTTAAGTTTTCTGTGTGCCTTTTTACCTAGAAACATAGTGAGTGCCCTTCCATGCATTTATTACGAAAATATATGTTATTATATCATGTTCCATTTATTTTAATTTTTTGCCGGTACGCGAGTACATTTTATTCAATTTTACCGGTCCGCCAGGGTAGAAAGGTTGGGAACCACTGGTCTACTGTGACAGATTGCACACCCGCACCACGTCGTTTTGGACTTCGTGTCCATATATTCGAGTATCGCTCTCTATGAAAAACAGCAGTTTCAGCAGTAGAGTATTATGACCTGAATTGCAACTCGGTTGCAAACGTTTTGATACCATAGTATATTGCGTTTATTTATATACAGCTAATAGAAGATGTAATATTTGCATATATATATATTTTATTAGTAAAATAATACTGAAAAAGTTATGTATATGAAAATTCACGGTAAAATACACGACTTTATGTTAACAAGTTCTCATTAAACACTTTTAAATTCTTGGAAATATTCAGAGAAATTTTTTTAAAATTAACTTGATAGTATCTTACAGACCCAATTTCAGTGGGTTTACATTCGAACGGTGGGGCGCGCCCCACAAATATAATTTTATGTTCGTAGACAATTTTTTGAAGGCGCGTGAAGCTGCTCGACTTATTTTAGAATTTTATCTGTTTTTAAAACTTTTTATTTATTTCATTATTTACATTCCATCAACGTATATTTTGAATAAAACGTACTTTTGCGTTACTATCTGTTATTTGTAGCCTATTGTTAAATAATTATTTTTGAGGTGGGTTGCGAACCAAATTTTAAAAAAGGGGCGCGACTTAAAAAAGTTTGAGAACCACTGTTTTAGTCAGTTTTTTATATACACTTTTCTTCTCTTTTACGACCAATCAATGTCTTAGTTTTCACCGAGTTCTATAATTTCGCTGCTCCCGGAATTTTCCCCCACTGCAATGCAAAGAAGAAAAAAATATTGAATTAAACTATGAAAAGCTGCGTGGAGGTTTATACAGTTTTATACCGATAATACCCCTCCCTCACTTGGAGAAACTGGCTATTTTTTTTCTAGCCAGGTACGTCTGAGTATAGCTAACCAGGTAATTGTGCAATATGTCGAGCCTGATAGAGACGCATATAGGCCCTGGGCCTTATCCCTCATGAGGCCCTCCCCAGCTTTTGTAAACTTTGATTCGGGGTCATAAATAATACCAACTTCTAAAATAGATTATGACGTCATGAATATATATTTTTTATATCACCATGGAAGGACAAATTTCGGTTACAGGTAAGATACGTGTGCCAATTAATCAAGTATATTAGGTAATAAATTGGATTAAAACCATTTTAGAAGCCCACGGATGTTCCAAAATAAAATTAAACTGAATTACTACGATTTATACTATTTTCGGATTCCCTTGTTTTGCAGACCCGTTCATTTCAAAAATGATTTATTTCTTCGTAATGTTTCATTTATTTTTAATTGGGACATGCCCCATCCCCTTCGGGACTAAAAACTGGTATTGTGACGTCGAGTTTTCTGGCGCATGTGGTATTTTAGTAGAGCGTTTAATTTTTTTGTCCAGTCTAGTTGTTTGATTAGTGTACGTATCTTGCCTGTAGCTAAAATTTGGCATTTGTCACTATTTATCTATTTAATTATTTTCTGAAAGTTCACCAAGACATCACAATGAATTCAATGGAGCCGTATGACGTCATTATAAAATAGATCTCTCAAAACTGGCATAGCCATGGGTCTCAGATCGTCGGCTCTGGCATTGATTACCTTACACTCACCCATAGGGTACGAATACCGAATCCCCCACCTGAAATTTCAATTTTGAGGGGTGATACCACACTGTCATTCCTAACTTAAGTATAATTGTATTCAAATATATATACTATGGCATATTTATCAGTGTAGTAGATCAGGGGTCGGCAAACTTTTGTCGTTCGCGGGCCAAAATTGAAGGTGGCAAGTCATTAGCGGGTCGCACATATTTTTAGAAAGTAAAAACTCAAAACAAATTCTGTTACGTAAACAATATAATCGTCAATACAGTTGTTTTGTTAATATAATTCAGTGAAGCGTCGCGGGCCGGATTATATTGTTTCGCGGGCCGGATCTGTCCCGCGGGCCGTAGTTTGACGACCACGGGTGTAGATCGTCTACCAAATACGTAACACATATTTTTTAGGAATCATAAATAGTTTTATTGCTAATAGTAGAATACTTACCACCATCTCAATTTCGAAATACCCCACCAAAATGGAAAGCTGGGGCACATACTAGGCCCTGGTTACGGGCAACAAAATATTTGCCCGTATATAAGGCATTATAATAATACTTACTCCATCTCGTCCATTTCACTTGGCCGCAGAATAGAACATCCTGATTGTATAAAACCACCTTCGGCGATATTTTGCTGCCTCTCACGTTCAAGTCCTGTAGGAAGAGTTGATACAACTAAACAACACCTAGCGACAACGATATAGTTCAATCAATGTTTCAAACGCCAAAAAATAAAAACTTTATCGGGGCGATTGATATAAAATAAAAGCCCCTGCATATGGAAATAGTCACATATTGCAGTTGTGCATGTATTACTATGAATAAGTCATACCATTTGAATTTAATTCAGGGGGGGGGGGAGGGGATGATACTTTATACATATCCGCTATATATACTTCACTTTTTCTCGGTATTACAATATAGATAGCAGTTTTCCCTGCCAAGTGCCAACCTACCCGTCCAATACCGCCTTCGCGATATCCTTCAAATAATTTTGATAAAGCTTCGGCATTCATATTGCAGTCTTCCAGATTGAGATGTTTGACGCCAGGATTTTTCAAAACACGACGAAGTTTTTGGGCTGCATCGGCATCTATGTCGGTACTCCCGCTCAAATCGATGGAACTAATCTAAATGCGAATATTAAATGTGAATGAATGTGACGTTCATTCTGAAAATATTGTCGCTTAGCTTGCGCGTTAGCTATATAGGGTAAATCATAAACGTCAAATAACTACGAAACAATGTTAAACACCACACTTACTGGATTTCCGAAGCGTGCGAGAATAGCATCCAGAACGAGGTTGAGGTATTCCGCAACGGGTAACATTTTTGGCATGGTGAGCTTCTGCAGATTTTCTGCTGTTTTGATTATTTTGCAGATGTTTTCGATATCTTTTTCCTTCACTGCATTGCTTATCTGAATTTCTGTGACATCTTTTGGTTCAATCACAATGCATTTCAACTCGGGGTTATCGCTGCACATTGCGCTGATGACGTCACCGTCTATCACCGAATTTTTGCTACCCATTTCAATAAGATATATAATGTATTTATGCACCTGTTTAATATTTTAACCTACACACAATGAAATTATTTAAAGCCTAAGAATTAGAAATTCGGACTCCGACTACCAGAAAATTTTATAAAACGACCTTCTCAAATATTATACTATAAAATAAATGGCTGCCTTCGCCCCCACGACTGCATAACTCTTGTTATTTTAGTTCCGCACGGTAAACTGAAAGCTACCGTATTGTTGATCTGACTCGTCGTATATACTGTATTGACGTTTATCGAAATAAAAGACTGTATACTGATGATGAAACAAACTGCAAAAAGTAAACACTGCATTGCAATGTAACAGCTTAAATGTTATTGACCAACTCGTCACATATATACTAGACCTTTTGAAATAAAAAATTTTAATCTTCCGGTAATAAGTCAAACTGAAAGACTGACTATTTAATCCTAGAAGTAAATCCAACTTTATAGCTTTCCAGTCTAGATAACCAAATGAAATGATGTCGAAATTTCGTTACATCACAAGCGGAGCGTGTAGATCAAATGTTACTTTCTGCATTGTGTTTGTTTGCGTCAAATAATTATTAACTTGTGGGTGAGTACCGAGTTCGTAAAACCAAGGATAGCGGTGAGTACAGCGAACATAAATTGATTGGGTCCTTCTTTCATAACGTAGAAAAGAAAAATTTGACAGTCGCCCAACAACAAGACTAACAAATCCTTGGTCAGCAAAATGATCCACATCGCAATTTCGTGTCAAATTATCTTACTTAAACTTTGTAGTTACGTTTTATTGTCATTGGAAACTCGCTGCCTGAAACTAATGTTGCCTCACTGACTTTTGTCATGGATTTATTCTTATTATGAGAGGAAAGCCGATAAGACGGCTTAATCATATGGCCGACCACGGCACGGTGGCGAGCGTAATCCCAACGCTTAGCATACTGCGCCCAACAGTCGCTGTAAACTACTACAAAAATATTTATTGACCCATTCAAGCATTTTTTGATTGTAATAACAGCCGCCGGAACTAGTTTCATGGCAGGCAAATATCATGAATGCCAAATCCACGACCAGACAAATTCGAACAATTCCTCTGAGATGCAGATGCTAATCTAGCTACTTGCTATCCAAGAAGATCTTGACATTGTCCTCACAAAACAACTATTCGCTCACAAGTACTGATTGTTATATCACAATGAAACAAAATAATCGTTGAACGAAAGGGACAACACAATTAAAAGAAAAAATAATATGGCAGAGAAAATAGAGCACCACTAAAAATAAATTCAAAAACACAATTCGGAAAGAGAGATAGATATAAGCCACTAGAGCAGGGGTAGGCAAAGCTTATTTGCAAGGGACGCATCCAAAAAGGCAGTAGCAAAGGCCAATATGAAAAGAACGGAAAGTAGTGACTGGAAGCATCTAGCGCTCATCAAATAAAATAAAATGCAGTCAGCTAATAAACATTTCTACTTCATCTTCGTGAAAATTAGTTACTTCCATATTGGTGCACACACTTCTGGTCGCCATTTAATTTACTTCAGATGTCATAGTAATGCAGGGAAAGAGTGTTGTTTTCCACTCGGGAAAGCAAACCAGAATCATCAATAAGTTAATAAATAATGTAGTCTCCATACTTATACTTGCAATGGAATTTCCAACAATGATAACTAAAATAGAAGCAGCAGTATCACTTGCACAGCATACCACAGTTGTGTACAATGCCCTTTCAAGTACCGGAGTTAAATCATCGACTCCGTCACCACCGATGTCTCTCTGATGACGCTGCAATGGATAAATGAACAATCCAAGCATCATGACTTGCATTACAACAGACGAAACACTGAATATCAGCCACGGAATTTGCATTGGTATTTTTGATCCTACCGCAAGGCATCCATGTTGTGTAACTTTGATTCGGTAACTAATAATAACGATTGAGCCATCACCGATTTGAATAGCCGCAGCTAGGAATATCACCAACACACTCACGATGCGTGTAATGTATTGGTCGAAGGTTTGATCGCAGGAATGTTATAGATTACTCGATGTCTCAGCCATACAGTCAAATAGCTGATAAAAAGTGCAAGGAAAGTTGAGAAAATGGTCCAGCTAAAGAGGATATGACAGTATTCTGGATGGTAAACATCGACTATGACTCTCAATAGCGAACCACTCAGAAATTTAAGGTTGCAAATAATGGCCAAAGTTAATCGTGATATTTTTATCCATCCGCCAATACGTTTGCCAATACTTTTATTCCTGCCTATGCCAACTCCGTTCACGTACATTTCAATAATCATCATTATCATAATGTAGGTCATAGCTATTAAATATCCGGCTGAAATTGAAATTTTCAACGACCAAATTGCCAAGTTGCCGCTTTTCAGCACCAAATCTTCGGGTTCTGTTCCCGAGTTATTTGTTGTGGAATTCATTTTCGTCTTCTTAATATTTTTTATATTGCTTGTCAGCCTTCTGAAAGGGAATAAAATTTTTATCTGGTTACAATATATATATATATATGGCTTAGATGTACGTCAAATTATAATCTGATCATGCAATTTGATGAGCGATTAAAATTTATGATAATTTATTAAAGAAAAAAAATCTCTACAACAACGTAGGATATCAAAAATGTGGTACTCCCGTAGTGTGTGTACCAGGTTAGGGTTAGGCCATAATTTTATTCCGATTTTCCCGATTTTAGTCTTATTGCGAGTTCGGGGATCGTGTTAGCCAAGTGAATATACATCCTGTTCATAGGTTACAGTCCCTTTATACCACTTGGTGTAAAATAGGCTAACAAAATTAGTTACCTCCATATTAGTGCACACACTTCTGGAGCGCCGTAAATGTCATAACAGTGGTTCTACCTGTGGCGTACATGATGGTGCGGAGCCGTATGAAGCGTATACTGCAATATATCACTCTGCGTTTGCAATCTCGTTACAATATGTCAGTTCACCAATTGTTGATAAGACAATTAGTTAGGTACATTTGTCATTGAATTTTATGGAAGATCGGTGGTATCGCGCTAAGCGTTTGGAATACGCTCGTCACCGCACCTCTAATTAGTGGTTCCATTACATTTGAACCCACGACAATTGCACCTGTATGCTATTGCACCTATGTAATTTTTTTTGTTTCACGGATAGTTAACCCATACTAACCCTAACCCATGGGTTTTAGCACCCGCATATAGATTGAACCCGTGGATATACGCATGGGTTCAAATGTACGTGGGTTCAAATGTACGGTCACCCTAATTAGTAATTACCCTGCGTGGCTTCGCGGTTCGAATCCCGTGGTGGATAATTATCCGCGAAGGGATTGCTGAAATTTCTTGCCGCCGTGGGACGGTTCTGCCGAGTTAACTTCTGAAACCAAACGGCAAATATTAATCAGTAACTTGTTTTTATACTGATTGAAGTGAGGTAGCGTCTGAAATCGATATACGCATTTTGCTAATCAATGTTATCCCTGATATCATATTGGAGCATAAAGTCAGCCCATGCGTTATATTTATTGATATTATTAACAATCGAGCTATAATAATTTCATTCCTGCTACATTATCCTTGCATGATACGCATACGGATCCACTAGTGCAAAGACATTGAGGAAGGATTGGTAATAAGTCTCGCGCAATCTTTACTGATAGCTATGTATAAATGATATAATGTGTTATTAAATATTCAATTATTTGTAAATTATTGAATATCTCAATATATATATAATTAAAATGTTTATTAATACGTCGATTGAAACATAATGCTAGATGCCAACGCAAAAGACGTTCAACAGGGCTGTAATTTTGTTCGGTTTTAGGTATTTTAACCTTCTCTTTTACGAACCAATGAAAGAACATCGGAAGATAAATACATAATAATAACATTTATTCTCGAAGAGATAGTCATAGTATCGATAAAAGGTTTGTGCTCATTGCGATCTTACTATGAAGTATTATTGGGAACGAAAGTTATATATGAATCGTTTTGTTATCATGTTGTTGTTGCTCTTAATGATATTTTCTTCTTCTTGTTATGAAAAAAATCGTTTTTCTCATCAACTATTGGACCGATTGCTTTGAAATTTCCAGTGGTTAAATTTTCTATTTTTATCTAGAGGGCTATTACTTTTATTTGTTACTAAATCATTTTTTAAAATCTCATATTTAAAAAAAAATACGTTTTTTAATTTTTAATCATGGGAACACGTTTTATGACATCGTGACGCTTGGTACGGGTAGTCTACTGCGACAGATTGCATACTCGCACCACGTCGTTTTGGATTTCGTGCCCATATATTTGAGTATCGCTCCCTATGAGATAAGAAATTTTCAGCAGTAGGTTATTATGACCCGAATTGCAACTTGGAGGCAAACGTTTATATATCATAGTTTATTGCATTTATATACAGTTATTAATTAAATCACGTAATATATTGTGTTTAGTAAAGTAACACTGAAAAATATATGTTTATGGAAAATCAACGGTAAATACACTACGTCATGTTAATTGGCCAAGTTCTCATTCCACACTTCTTTGTGATTCTTGGAAACATTCATCTCACAGACCCAGTTTCAGTATATTTAGATTTTAGGCCAGTGGTTCTCAAAGAGTGGGGAGCACCCCGCAAAGACAATTTTTGAGGGGGCGTAAAACTGCCCACCTTATTTTAGAATTTTGCTTGGTTCTAAAACTTTTCATTTATGTCATTATTTACATTTCATCCACGCATTTCAAACGTGTTTTTTAAATAAACATACTTTTGCCCTACTATCTGTTATTTGTAACTTATTTTTAGCTAGTTATTTTTAACGTGGGGCGCAAGAATTGACAAAGGGGGTGCGGCTCAAAAAGTTCAAGAACCACTGGTTCAGTCAGTTTATTATTTATATACACTTTTTTTTCTCTTTTATGACCAATTGGTGTCTTAGTTTTCGTAGGCTGGAGGAAAGTTGTTGAGTTCTAAAGCTTCGCCGCTGCCGGTGCCTTTCCCCACTTTAATGCAAAAAAGAAAAATAATTTAATGACGTAATGAGTTGCAAAAATACCATGCATTTTGTTCAATCGCATGTGTTTTACTTGTATAACAAGTAATGACACTTCCCTCATATTCATTCAATCGGGATAAGAAAAATTATGAGCTGTATGTATCGCCAAAAAACAAATTCAATATAAATGGTGATTGCTGGGACCGTCACAGGAGTGTTAATTTGCCAATAGGCGAGGCGGGTCCATGGCGTATACGGAAAATTTGCCGCAGGAAATCTCGTCGTAGGGTTAGGGTATGCTCTTAAATAACAAATCTTTTTTAAATAAAAAGGTACTTCAAAAACATGTTTTACAGAAAAATGCTCTTGCGGCGGTTTTACTATGCGACGAAATTTCCTGCGGCAAGATTTGCTATGGCGAATTTCCCTAGAACCGGTTCATGGCAAGGTGTGTAACATAAAGTATATTATATTGTTATATAATTTATCTGTATAAACATTAAATTAAAAGTCTGCGTATCTTGTAGTAATAGCCACGGCCCCCATTAAGAGTCGTCAGTTATTAGCAACAAAATATTTGCCAGTAAATAAGACATTATAATAAGACATACTCCATCTCGTCCATTTCACTTGGCCGCAGAATAGAACATCCTGATTGTAAAGAACAATTTTCGGAGATAATTCATAACCGCTCACGTCCAATTCCTGTAGCAAGGTATAAAAAAGCATTATGTTAAAATCAAACTATTAGGGTTTTGTTTTTTATCAATTCCAAAAAACAGTCGGTTTTAAAACAAGGGCTAGTTTTAAATCTTTTTTTTTGTATTTTCATTGAAATACTCCCTGCATCGCCGTGAAACTAGGCCAAAATGTTGAGTTTATGTATTATGACATCCAAGTACAGTTTTAAGTTGAGTGAATTACAAATTTTAGCTACAAGAAAGATACATTATGCAACCCAACGTCATGACGCCAGAAAACCCGGCACTGCAATATTCATTTTAAGAGAGATATGACATAGTGAAAATTATATATAATAATGCAATATTTCTTTTCATAAAATATAGGCAATTTTACGAATAAAACTGTTCAGTTAATTTAAATTAGTACACTCTGTTTTCAAGGTTAAAAGGGTAGAGTTTTTCAAGCTTATATAAATTCATTTATTCGGCCCTATTTCATTTTTTAATCTTTTAAACAGTAAATATTTGGAATTATTATCTTATATTTTGGAATTGACACCGCAATGGGCCACAGAGCTGATAGAGGGATATACAAAGATGAGGGCAAAACTGATTCCATTTTACAATAAAACTTCCCATTATCCTCAAATTCATTGATTGATAAGGATATTTCACAGGTTCTTTTGCTGTTTTCAATTTGTTGAGCATAAATTGTTGGTTAATATAATTGGTTTTAAAATCTACCAATGACAATAATATACTGGAATGATATTGATATTGCTAAAGGCCTCCTGAAAGGGGGGGACCATTGGTATGACCTACCCGTCCAATACCGCCTGTACGATATCCTTCAAATATTTCTGATAAAGCTTCAGCATTCATATCGCAGTCTTTCAGAACGAGATTTCTGACGCCAGGATTTTCCAGAATGCGACGTAATTTTCGGGCTGCTGCTGCATCTACATCAATACTGGCACTCAAATCGATATAACGAATCTAAAACGTGAATTTTTAGGATAAAGGATTGTGCTAGTAGGTTTACGGGTATCTTAACTGGGAAGACATTGGCTGACAGCAGAGATACATTTTTTTGGATCGGCATTTAAGTTTACTATCCGCGATACTGGGCCTACAAGGCAGATTTAGACCATGATAAATAAATAAAAAAATTGTCCTACACGAAATTATCAACATTTTTTTAACTGCAATTTTGCGGCGAGACATAAATTTTTACAACTTTACCAAGACAATTTTTTACTATTCTTGAACAATTTACTGAAAAACTGGACGTTTTCTGGCTTACTACCAATAATCCTTCCATCAAATGAACCAACCGAGATGAAAATGCGCATTTTGTATAGCTTGGATTACTTGACAGCACAGCAAAGCAAGTCTGCGGAGAGATTCTTTAAGAAATTGTTAGACATCGGTGGCTGTTTTTATTTGCTTTGTTTTTATTTTCATTTTTAAAATACTGCCACCCCGTCCAGCGCCCTAATTCACACAGTCATATAACTACGTTTGACGTCGTAAAAAATCGTACTTACCGGGGTAGCGTACCAACGGCGTTCGAGAATAGCATCCAGAACTTTGTTGAGCGATTGCGCAATAAGTAAAATTTTTGGCATGATGAGCCTCCGCAGGTTTAGGGTTATGCGGATTATTTTACAGACGTTATTTAGATCGTCTCCCTTCACTGTTGACTTTATTTGAATCTCGATGACATCTTCTGGTTCAATCAAAATGCATTTCACGTCCGGATTATCGCTGCACATAGCGTTGATGACATCACCGTCTATCACGAGATCCGGTACTGACTTGTTGTTACCCATTACGGATAGATTATTCTTATCTTTTTAAATATATATATATGTTAATTTAGTTTCAGACTAAATACATAAAAGTTTTTTTAACGCACAAGATTTCAATTTTTTCTCTCCGACAATCATAAGTTAGAAGGTTATACACAAAAACCAACGAGTACTGGATATGCAGATAACTGATTTGTTGATAACTGACATTTGTTTCGTAAAAATTTTCTTTATAGGACTAGCTCAGCGTAGTCTATATCGTATTTGACGAATGTACAGTACTGTATTCTTAAAACACACAACAGGCTGCATAAAACTGGTTCAATGCAATTTTGGGGGAAATTTCTTTAAATTCACTCAAAATCAGACGCGATCGACTACTCGGGACGATGCGATCGACGTGTTGGCCCCTCTGCGCGGCGGTGTGGCTCATCGTGCTAAGCGTTAGGAATACGCTCGCCACCGCACCCCTGATTACTCTGCGTATGTTCGAATCCCATGCTGGGATAGGCATGTGCAAGAGGATTGCTGGACTCCTCGCCGCCGTAGGGTGGTTCACGTAACCGCTCGTAGGTTGCGGCTTCGTCCACCATCAAGTCCATGCTTCGGAAATACAAATAACTAACTAATCTCATAGCGGACGAGGAACTAAAATAAGAAAAATTGGAATTAAATTATGGCCTAACCATAACCTTGTACACATACTATGTTCAGGTGCCCGCCATCTTGGTTCGCATACTACGGGAGCGCCGAATATTGTATACCTCAAGAACAAAACAAAACAGCAAAATTAAACATTGAAACCCCAAAAATCAATTCAACTTTGTAGTCTCATACAAAACTGAAGTTAGGATAGACGATTCTATTTTTGTCACATCACAAGCGGAGCGTGTAGAAAATATATTATGGTTGGTTGCTCGCTAGACGGTGCTTGTATTTTCCTAAGATAGGCTGCCTAGTTTGAAATCATAAAAAAGACACTGCATATACACCGTTCCCGAATACATGTTTTGATATTGTATATATTCACAAATACAATTGAACAGTTTGAAGCGGGGTGAAAGCCAGACAGAAAATTCAAGTTACAATGCACGCAAGCAGCGGTGACCCAGGGCAGGGCAACTTTTTTCTACGTGGTATACCTTTTTCCATATTCATTTTTTTCGTATACCCCACAAATAACAAAGGTTATGTAATAACATAAAGTCGAGAAAAATTGTTTGGTAAAGTCATTACAGAACTCTTACTCTGGTAACAAGATATCATGCGTGCAAAATAGACGAAAAGTAGAACGCTGACGTTAATTTTATGACTATAGGTTGTGTTTAGAAATTCGCGAATATCATAGCCTTTTGCGTGTATCTCTCCGCCACTCTTTTTTTTTCGCTTGGGTAGGCTACTGTACTTGCGAATTAGGAAATACTGATGTCGAATGTGAACTACATCTGTTTCGAAAACTGGCTGTCGTGTGTAATATAAATTACAATAGTTCATCGAATATATATAATTTTACACGTTTAAACAACTCGTAAAATAGCTTTGACGGGTGTAGCTTCGCGCAGATATATATTTTACAGGAAATGTCAATGACTGTTACGTACTGAATTTATTACACATCATTAAAACTCATATCAAATCGCGCTAGTTCATAATGTAGACAGAGTGTATACTATGTCAATTTCGGTAAAAATCCGTGAAAAAAACGCTTCAACATGCAGTTGAGGATGCCGTTTCAAGTTCGGGAAACGAATGACTTCAGCTACAAACACTTTCGAGGTATCATATCATCTTACGAGTCTCAAAATGCAATTTTTAAACAACAAAAGATGAATGTTGCCAGCACAAATGTGACACAGCAATGACCATTTTCACACAATGCGTATTAGGGAAGTATGCGCACCAAGATGGCGCACAACCTGGACTAAGGTCTTGGTGCGAATACTTCAGGAGGTCCCGTATTAGTATCTAAGGTTACACCACAATTTATATTTTCCATAACCTTGCACAAAATTAGCTTTCCCTTGTGAAGTTCTGGTTGCGCTCCTATTTTTATCCGTCGAATGGGGTTCGAAGGGAGCTGCCCACAATAGCGCAAACCGCAAAAGTTAGAAACACTACGCTAGAATAAATGCATACTTGGCCATAGTCGTTTGTCACTTAAATATCGTTTTGTTCTGCGACTACATTTTATGTCATTTCATCTTGTATTTCGCAATTTAGTGAAGTTTCGATTCTGGCAGTAAATTACGCCAGTAGACTTTTTTACTCGAGAACTACGGCAGACGTATCCATGCTTCAGAAGAGGTCTAACTGATGCAATATTTCCGGATACGTATTTTCGTTTCCGAGGCGAATAAAGGCAAGATTAGCTTATAGTTGCACGTTGACAAGACAAAAATGCATTATTGCAACTTCGTCTATTGTCACTTCTATATTTAAGCTTAATTTAGTAGATATATATTGTATATATCTCAGGCACAGGTGAAATATAGTTCTACCCGGTGGTGGGATTCAAATTTTTTGTCAGCCGGTTCCATCAGACAAATGTCATATTTTCAGGCGGTTCTGTTACAAAAAGTCATGTAATGCTAACCGGTTCGCTGATCTCATAAAATTCCGTGAGACGATTCTATAGAACCGGTGCAAACCGGCTGAATCCCACTACTGGTTCTACCGAATGATGTGTCCTCCATTCAGGGTTTGGAAATATGGCCATCCTATTTAAACAGCATTTCATTTCACCATAAAAAGGAGAAGCTTTTTATATATCAGCTGCTTTTTGTGGGGAGTCTTGCTCGAGCCGAAAGCGGTCTTCATATATTTCTAATATGCCGACGGATTTGTAGGCGTATAAAAATGCGAGGATGTCATCTAAAATAATCATAATATGGCCTTTAATCAGCAAGGAATACTGAAACTTTAATTATTCAATTTCAGATAACTCTCATTATTATCATTTTTATATATGGGACTTACGGCCTCGAAAGGCCATGATTCGGCCCTGGAGTCCATGCGACACGAATGAATAAACAAGAATATCGGTCGAAGACCGAAGACTTATCGATCGAAACTGCGGTTTCGATTCATGACTCTATAGTGACACCAAGTGTCCCATCACTAATTAATTGATAACTCGCTAATTATACGACATAATTCATCCAAAACTAATAGGCTTCTGGTCCGAGATATGATGAATGCAAATGCAAAATTTGGAGCAGACTCAACCACGCCTTCGTGAGATATCGCGTGCATCTAACAGACAAATATCTATCAACATACTTACCGATCTAAAGATCGATAAGTAATGATTAGCACACCCCACCCAGACTGGATTGGTAAATGATCACCAAAACCCGGCACCTTTTTATTCTTAATACATATGAAAACCCTGGCCTTGCTGCTGGCTTCCAAAAGCCTGGACGACCTTGCTGCTGGCTTCCAAAAGCCTTGACGACCTTGCTGCTGGCTTCCAAAAGCCTTGACGCTATTTCCACAAAAATAGAACTATTCGCTCACAAGTACTGATTGTTATATCACAATGAAACAAAATAATCGTTGAACGAAAGGGACAACACAAATAATTATGAGGAAAAGTAATATGGCAGAGAAAATACAGCACCACTAATAATAAGTTCAAAAACACAATTCGGAAAGAGAGATAGATATAAGCCACTAGAGCAAGGGACGCATCCAAAAAGGCAGTAGCAAAGGCCAATATAAAAAGAACAGAAAGTAGTGACTGGAAGCATCTAGCGCTCATCAACAGTCTAAACCTGAAAAAATTCCCTTGGTACAGAGGGACGCACTGAAAAAAAGACTTAGTTTTTTCAAAAGACTGGACAAGTTACCTTTAATTAAAATTCAAAAGATACCAAATTATAGATTTCTAAAGAAATATATATCAGATGACAAGTAAAAAAATCAGCTGATCCAAATTTATTCGACAAGTAACCATATTTAGATAATTCCGAACATTGTATGTAATAGCGAGATATTTACACACTTTTTCCAAGAGCAGCGGGGGCACACAAAACACTTCGCGGGTCCTAGTTTGCCCATCCCTGCATAAGAGAGTAATTTTGTACAATATCCTGATCAAAAAGGGACCAAAAGCACTTTAAACAGAAAAAAGATTCATATAGAAGTTGCCAAAATGGTACTCCTGAAGTATGCGTACCAAGATGATGGACACCGGAACGTAGTATGTGTACCAGGTTAGGAATAGGCCATAATTTTATTCCAATTTTCCTTATTTCAGTTCTATTATGACTTGTGGAGACTAGCCAAGCGACTCCTGTAGTATTTGTACCTAAAATTATGGGCTAACCCTAACCTGATACACATAATACGTTCCGGTGTCCGTCATCTTGGTTTGCATACTTCAGGAGTAACACAAAAACAAAGCTCGTTCCAGTTTGAAACATGCAAACCACATAACATCAAATGGTCTGCTAATAGAAGGTGCCTACACTATGATATAAATGGGATAAAAGGTCATGGCTTATAGCTCACAAAGACAAGAACTTTTCTTCTTATTTTTAATATACAAGAAAATAAGGTAACTTGAAAATTCATATGGTCTATTCGGATATAAGTTACCATGATGTGACCCAGGTAAATAATTTGGGAGGAATAAAAAAAATTCAACCTAGCCCTTACAGTACTGGCCGGTATTGCTCTCCCGACAACTTCTATTTACAGATACAGATTTCTTTCAGAGGTTATTGACCATGGGTTACCAAACTTTATTTTTAACACATAGCGCTAATTTTTTTTTGCCTGTGCAAACCTTGACAATAGTCAAAAAAATTAAACAGTACAAAATTAACAAATATGATGAAAAATTTATGGGGAATTGGACTTTTATGCCAGATCCAAAATTAAAGGGCGGAAATGGATGAATCAAAGTGACAATCAAAAATATGAGTTATCCTTTAAGAAAGCTTTTTCTATTCATTCCATCTTCACCCTCCTTTCATGGACCCCTCAAAAAACTATTTCTTGGACCACTTGGAGTCCACGGAGTTTAAGAACCCCTGTATTAGCTTATTATATTAACTCCAAAAAATCTACTCTTCGATTGTTTAGTTCGGGGTGTGCAACTTGCGGACCAAATTTATACCACAAGGAAAAATTGTGCGACCCACATTAGCCTATGTGAAATGAAGATGCGGCCCTTGGTTTCACTTAGTTATTCGTTTCTGGCACTCCTGTAATAAAGGTTGCACACACCTGATTTAGTTGAAAGCTCTCAAGACCTACTTTTTTATACAAATGAGTTAAAAAATTATTGCAATGACATGACATTGTTGTACTACTATTAAACATCTTTCTCGGCTTATTTTGAAGCACTGAGAAACTCAAATGGATTTCAAACTTATTTACAAATACATAGGCAAGATTTAATCAATTATTTAAATAAAATGAAATCATAGGAAATGATAGTTAGCAGCAAACATAAGGAATTCAGCATTAGCTTTAATTTTCTAAGGATCATAATCCTCCTGTTTCGGTATAATTATAATGCTTCATATATCACTGAAGTCAAAATTTTTCTACGCATGACACCTTTATCAACTGAAAAGATTAAAAGATAAGGTAAATTAACACACAGAAAATGATAATTATAAAGTTCTTTTTAATCCCTCAAACATGAAACTTTTCGGTCAATATTTATATCATAGGTAAAGTATGGGATGAGTATTCATTGAACATATTTATGGTCCAGATTAAATAGGCAACAATTTTCTGTTACAAAAAAAAAGCTAAATTTAAGACTCAAGTTGAAATAAATTGCACACAAATACCCAATCCTACAGATCGCTAATCTAAATTGTTGTTAAATGCTCTTGTTGGCGAAAAAAAGGCCTTTCCCTCACCTCCCTTCATTTTCTAAATTCCACTAGTTGAAGATCTGTGGTGTTTCACAAACTGCTATTATGACTTTTATATTTTCTCTTGTTTCCATCGTTTCACCCTAAATCTTACGTATATTATTAAACATGATCTAACTGCATGAAATTTCCACATGATTGTTATTAATGATCACATGACAAACAAACATATGTTTAAATGAGCAAAGTTACAGGGGACTCAGTCAGAAGTAGAAAAGACTCCTTTTTGAGCAAAATTATGGGCGCTCACACAGAAGTCAAGGACATTCATTTTTAAGCAAAGGTATAGGCACTCAGTCAGACGTAAAGGAGATTCATTTTTGAGCAAAGTTATGGGCACTCAGTCAGAAGTAAAGGAGACTCATTTTTGACCAAATTATTGGCCCTTACTCAGAAGTGAAGGAAACTCATTTTTGAGCCAAGTTATGGGCACTCACTCAGAAGTAAAAGAGATTCATTTTTGAGGCATGTTATTTGCACTCACTCAGAAGTCAAGGAGATTCCTTTTTTAGCAAAGTTATAGGAACTCACCCAGAGGTAAAGAAGATTCATTTTTGAGCAAAGTTATGAGAACTCACCCAGAGGTAAAAAAGATATTTTTTGAGCAAAGTTATGGGCACTCACTCAGGAGTAAAGGAGACTCATTTTTGAGCAAAGTTATGGGCACTCACTCAGAAGTAAAAGAGTTTTCCGACCTCCAGTCATACAGCCTAGCTGATACGGTCTAACTTGAAAATTCCCTGCAACTGCCCTGGAAATTGCCGTAGAAAATTGAATTACGGTGCGTCATAATTTGCAGTTTAATAAAATGGTGGTGTTTATAGACAGAAATTATTGTGCCCACATGCAAACGTCAAGGCGCATATTAGGCACAGTAGTATATAAAGTTTGGCGACCATTGGCCTATAATAAAGTAAACATTTTTCGTCCTAATTTAGTAAACCCAGCTTGTAGGCACCCACTGATGCTTAGTTTTAAGCTGGCCCAATTTTTCAATGATTTCTTCTGACAGTTGGTTAGTTGGAGCCATATCCAATGTGGTGTCGATATATCTGGAATAATGCCTTTCAATGTCTTCATTGGAATGATTGAATATCTGAAATATGAAGTGAAATTAAGTAAACTTGGGAAACATAAAATCTAATACTTGCTTTTGAAAGTAATATTTCTTGTATGACGATTTTGTAAGGAACTACTATATTTTAGAACAATGGTTCCCAAACTTTTGGAATTTTTCAAGTCTCGCGTTCCACCCCAAAAATTAACAAGCTAACAATAAGCTACAAATAACAGATCGTAAGGCGAAAGTATGTTTAGTTAAAAGAATTCGCTGAAAATACTTGGATGGAACGTAAATAACCAAAATAAAGAATTGTAAATATCCAAAATAAAGCGGGAAATATCAAATCTAACAAACGGTGCGCCCCGCCCCCACCGTTTAAAAAGCACTATTTCAGAAGGAATAAAATCTTCCTTGTTCAGTATTCTTGCCCAATTTATTACAATCTGGGTGAAGTGGTGGCCATAAGATAAGTTGAATAGATGTACTTGGGTTACTCAGTACTTTTTTATATGCATTTAATTCTGAACAATAATGGCGGATCATAAGAAAAATTTGATCTTTGCCAGTCAAGCATTTATCAAGTATTATTGTGGCCTTTTGTGCAACCAGTCTTGGACCCGCATGGTACTCAACTCTAGTATAAACTACAAATACTCACATTCTCTTCAGGAGGAGACTCAAGATCTTCATTTGATTTTAAAAATACAACAAATGGCATAAACTCAGATGTCCTCAACAACTTGAGACACTGCGATTAAAAAAAAAACATAGGAACAAAAAATGTTTTGTTTAAAACTTGGTATCATGCGTTGAGAACTTAAATAAAAATTCAGTATGTAAATGAGAATTGAGCAAGATTTTATGTCATGTAATTAAGACATTTTATTGACTTCTTCTCTTTGAATAAATAAGAAAATCATATCCTATAAATTATGCAAGGCAGAAAAATTATTTAACATCCACCTGTGGTGTTGCAGTCATGACACACGTTTTCCCTTCCTTTAAAATCTCTCTCGCAGCCGTTAACTGAGGATTATAGAAACTTTCAGATTGCTCACCTAAAAAACACAAAAGTTATATCCAGTGAGTAAAACACTCAGTCAAAAGTGATGAGGCACCACTGTGGGATAGCATTGAGTTATTATCAGCATGGGAGTGCAAGAATTGGTTGATGATTTCAAAAGGTTGAGTAACACTGCACCTTGCTAATTGGCATAGAATTTTTCGACAGTAATCAGTATTTATTTTTTTAACATAATGAAAGTACACCTCATGCGCACAATAAAATGAAGAAACTTGAATACGACATTTCAGGGTGAAAGGTGGTGCAAGAAACCAATACTGGTTAACGAACAGTGACACACAACACAGGTATAATTAAATGAACTAGAATGTGCATCTAGTATTAGCCTGACTTAAAAAATGGTCCCTTTTTCTCCGATAGACCAAGAGTATTTTATATTTCTTCTATCTCGCATGTGTTTACCACGGAAGTCATAGTTAGAAAACTTGAATTCTGAATTTCTACACCATAGGGTGAGGAGAAAATGCACTATATGTCTCAGGCGGCAGTTAGTGGAAAGAGGCGAAAACAAGCTTTCCAACGATACATGAGTGAATTTTCTGGCACGTTTGGACAATTTTAGGAGTGGTATAAGAAGTCGCTCAGGACAATCAGAAAAGAAGCGTTAAAGGCTCGAGTCATTGCTTTAAATAATATTTTATATGAAGAGGAAAAAACAAAATAGGAATCTGACTTACTGTGTAACGTAGTTGAAGAACTGGACCCATTTGTAGTTGGAGGCTCAATAGCTGAAAATAGAAATAAAACTGTAGGCAATGTGCCCAAAGTCACGTTTGTAAGTAGATAGAGCTGGCAAATGTTAAAGTGCCAAAGGATTTATAGCCAACATTTTTTATCTAGGAATCAAAAGCAACAGGCAAAGTGAAATTATTTTAGAGCCAGGTAAAATTTTTGCCGACTAGGATTTTTCAATTTTCCAACAAAGTTGGGCGCTCCAGAAGTATGTGCACCAAGATGGCACACAACCTGAACCCTAACCTGGTACACATACTATTTTCAGGATATGCGCCATCTTGGTGCACATACTTCTGGAGCTCCCAAAGTTGAATGAAATGTTTTTATTGCTTATAGTTTCACTGTTAGACGTTAGTATTTGACTCACTTTTCTCTGATTTTCCATAAATATCTGGATTGCTTTCCACAATAGTTTGAGTAATTCCATCAGCGACTGTTCGACTTTGTATCAAAAGTACAAGCATTTTTCGTGAGAAAGGTGGAATGCAGGCAACCTAAATACACAAGTGCTGGTTAACGAATTCCATAAACACTTTGGACTAGAAACCAGGTAAAGGGCCACACCTTGCTATTTGATAATGTTGTCTTATCATGACTGAATGAACACAAAATTATGAATAATATGTACACTATCGGCATCAATGGTTGTGATTTATGACTGCAAAACCTACACCTCTTTCTACACAGCAAGTTCATTTTTAAGTCCATGAATCTCAAACATATAACTGGTTAACCGATCCCATACTCAACATGGACTGGTAACCTGAAGAGAGGCTGTAGTCCGTCATATGATTAAGTTGTGTTATCGGCTTTCCTTTCCCCAAGATAAAAGACTTGTCCAAATATATTCTAATATTTGATCCTTTACAGACATCAACGGGTGCTCCCGAAGTATGCGAACCAAGATGGCGGACATCGGAACGTAACATGGGTAACAGGTTAGGGTTAGGCGATATTGTTTTTCCAATTTTCCTTATTTTAGTCCTATTATCAGTTCGGAGACTAGCCAAGAGCCTCCCGTAGTATTTATACCTGAAATTATGGCCTAACCCTAACCTAGTACACATATTACATTCCGATGTCCGCCATCTTGGTTCGCATACTTCGGGAGCCCCCATCAATGGATGTAAATTTTAACTTCAATCTCCCCACCTCTTCATAAACAGCAATATCATGTTTATCAAAAGCAGCATTTTGTGAAGCATTGTACATTGTTCGCTTGGATTTCAATTTGCGAGATTTCTTCTTCTCTGAAAATAAAACCAGATTATATAAATTGGTTGATATAAAAAGCAGAAAGCATTCTTTAAATGTAATTAATGGCCTTCAAGATGCGGCTTGGTTCATATATAAATGTGAAACATGGTGCATCCACCCTCTCAAGCTGGCAGGTGTAGCCTACGGTTTGAAGTGTTAGACTAAACCGTGTTGGCATCGTAGGTTCCGTATCCCGGGTCAGATCCCAGTATGCTGAACCGCAAAGATTTCGGGCCTTCTAAAATAATAGCTCCTTAGATACCAGTGGATGCCTGGGCAGGGCCTTGTAACGAAACAGCGTTCGTTGATGAGCATCTGATAACAAAACTGGATCACTGGAGCTAAGTTTGTTAAATGTTACAGCAGTGTTAGTTACATTGGAGTGTTTTTTTACAAGCAGTCAATTTGACTTTTATCGTCTGAACAAAATGACACAAACTCAAACTGTCTAATCGTAAAAAATATTTGGCTCGAGATATATAATAGATATATAATTTACTAAGCAATAACTAGAAATAAGAAATGCTAATTCTAAAATAGCACTCTTTTTTGAGAATCTTTCCAACTATCCGAGCTCCACAAAGAAAATGCCAAAAAACTGTGCAGCAAGATTCTTGTAGCACTCAGGATAGTTATCTTTACTCTTGCTACAGCATCCTTGCATTATTCGCATACGTCTCCGCCGGCACAAAAGCTTAAAAGAGGATAATTAGTTAGTCCCGCAGAAATCAGATCATTACCTGTTAATGTGTTCTTTTTAATTTCCTTCAGTGCTCTTCTTTTTTTCTTCAAATGATAAACTAGGAATTAAACCTGCTCTTCCACGAGCTTCCCCCTTGTTGTTTACCCTTTGAGCCTACAGAAGGTCAAGCAAATCTTCGAATTAAATATGTTTTATGGGACAATGATTGACAAGCAGCCAGGTTTCTAAGTCACACTATATTAAGTCTCGAAGCCTCAAATATTTTATTTAATGAGGTTCTAATTAGGTATGTAGGGTGAGACAAAAACATCCCACATTTCAAAATTCTTTATGGATTAAAAAATGGAATATGAAAATTTGTTAGCCTCATCCTGCTTAATAATGGCATTAAGAGCTTTTATCAAAATTCAAGGTTTACTCGAGAGCTGCTCAGGCACTATGTAGTGTTCATGGTTTGATGGTCATTAATTGAATGATTTAGTCCTGCGCGATATAAATGCGCAAATATACAGTCAAGGAGAACAGAAGGACATTACCAATCATTAACAACGTGACTGCATGATGTTGGTTCTATTCTATGGTTTTATTCACTGTTGGATAAAGTTGCATACTGAATTGTAGCAGTAAAAGCTTCTTATTTTGCGGCAAATTTTTTGTGTTGCTTTGGGGGAAGGTTAGCAAGATAGGGAACTAAAGATAGAAGCGAGAGACAACACACGTATTTATCAATTTGCCAAACCAAGTATCTACTTGAGTTAGATGCTGTGCAGAATTTGAAAAATTCAAGATTTTGTTTAAATTATTTTCCTTATACATTCTTACCTGCCACCAGTCTGAATCTTTTTGATCTACAACTTGAAGAATATCTCCTTTTTTAAAACTTAATCCGGCTTCAACACATGGAGATTGATCATCTTCTTTCGGATCATAATTAATATGGCATTTGATATAAAGCTAAAAGCAAGAAAAATGATTTAATTTTCAATTATGTATAATTTTATAAAGATCAGCAGACAAGAGATAAATATAGACAAGAGATACATTTTTAAAATAATTTTTACAAAGAAAGGTGGTGTTCAATCGCTAATTAAGAAGTGAAGGAAAGTCATTTCTGAGTAAACTCACTGCTATGAACGACAACAGCTACTAAACTAACCAGTATAACAGCGATTACATGCTATCAAATGACAATTGATGCAAGATTTTTTACGTTAAAGTCCCAAAGTTTAAACATCGATTTTTATCAAAAGAATTTTCTCAAAAAAAGATCAAGCGCAGTGGCTCAGAAGCAAATTGAAGAACCATAGATATAATATCTCTAAGAAGTTACTAAAACTATATAGGAATATCATGGTTCCGTATATGTAAGTTAACACAGTGGAAGCTACTTTTCCTAAATCATTATTGTACGATGGTGAAAAAATATATTGTTGGGTGGTGATAGTGAAAGTATTCTAAGTCCAGCCAAATTTGGAATTTATTAAATACAGGAAAATTCAGAAAAAAATATAAAAAGTAGTTTCAGGAAACCGTTAAACCCAAGATTTATCAGCATATGAGAAAACATTAGCACTGAGTTAGCCAGGGCAGTAGGGCACACATGATTTTTTGAAGTAAAATATTTTTGTCGGAGGTGCATGCATAGGCGCTATAAAACTCTCAAAGATGTTGTTTGTTTGATTTGTTTATTTTTCACACCAAACAGTAGCAAGTACCTGCTATAAAATATGTAGTCAATGTATATTTAATTAACCAGTTGTGATAGACTGCTGTGTTTACATTGTACACAATATAGTACAACGGGTTTGCTAGTTAGGCATTTGCTACTACCATGTTTCCCTGAAAATAAGACCTAGCCTATATTTTAAAAATGATTTTAATATAAGCCTTTCCTTTAAAAAAGACCTGGTGGATAAAGACCCTGTCTTATTTTTGGGGTAACACGGTACAACCCTCTGCATTGACCCCCTAAAAACGACCTTAAAAAGGTGAATTTATGAAAATTTGCATAATAAGCGGACCCTACAAATTGTCATTTGCACAAATTGTCAATTGCACATATCACAGCAAATGGTTGCATAAGAGAATTACAAGCCTAATTTTTAGTGCAATCTGGCAATTTTTTTTCACTTTCAAACTTGGCTTATATGAAAGGATTTATGCTATTTCATCGAGCAGGGGTTTCAGGAGCCTCCTAAATGTTTCATTAGGATTCCGCTCATCCAAAATGGTTGAAAACCACTGCCATAAAGCGATATTCACTCTAAATAAGAAACATTCATAACAAATAAAATGTCACCAGTTTAGGAGGTAAATTTTCTTCATAACTTGGTAATATTTTGAAGACAACGAGGCCTGATGTTTTTAATAAATATTCCTGCAATTTCTTCGGATCGCCACCAAGAGAATTCCCGTTCACCTCCATGATGATGTCATCTTAAAAATAAATGTACAGTCAAGTTTGTTCCGGGGATGTACGGAACGAATCGAAAAATCCGAAATGAAGGCGCTCTAGAAGTGTGTGTACCAATATGGAGGTAACTAATTTTGTTCGCCTACTCAACATCAAGTTGTGTGAAGAGACGGAAACCTATGGGCAGGGGGTATATTCACTTGGCTAACACAGACAGTCACCGAACTTGAAACAGAACTAAAATAAGAAAAATCGGAATAAAATTATGCCCTAACTCTAACCTGGTACACACACTACGAAAGTACCGGAATTAATTATATGCAGTATTCTAAATTTTTAATTTTATTAATAATTTAAAATAGTTGAAGTGCTTTATTCTAATATTAGAACCTGGGCTTATTTAAAATATGGATTCAGATAGTTTATTACGTTTTAGTTTAATTTGAAGGGAAATCTCAGATCAGAGAGTTTCCCAGAATAGTTTATATGCTACCTATGGCACAATTTGGCAAGTCGATATGACATATGACTTACTTTGATGAAATAGTTTGAAACTTTGAATAGGCAACACAGAATTGTGGTTTTAGAGTTTTTATCATGACATCACGGACTCCGAAGATTCAACTCCGGGCCATTATTCAGATTCTCTGTACATATCTAACACTAGCATCATCACATCCCTAGTGAAAACATTCTTTTCCTCTTCCATAGTTAAAGAAAGGTTACTCCCGAAGTATGTGAACAAAGATGGAAGACACCAAAATATAGTATGTGTACCAGGTTAGGGTTAAGCCATAATTTTAGGTACAAATACTACGGAAGTCACTTGGCTAGTCCCCGAACTCGAATTGGACTAAAATAAGGAATATTGGAATAAAATTATGGCCTAACCCTAAACTGGTACACATACTTTGTTCCGGTTTTCGCCATCTTGGTTCACATACTTGGGGAGTACCAGAGAAAGAACTAATAGAAATATCAAGTTACACAAAACTTTCAAAATTATCTTACCGACATGTAGAAGGCCTTTCTTTTCAATTTCACTTCCATGTAATATTCTTGCTATTTTCAATTCATTTCCTTCCTTTGCAACTGTTAAACCCTGAAAAATATGGATCAGTGTGATGGTTGAAATAAATACTAGTAAATATTACGGGTCCGAATATCAAGACAATGACAAAATTGAAAGAGAGAAAAGAGGGAGAGATTTATAAACTCGCCAGCCAGAAAACAAGCATTGAAACAATAAAATATACAACATACGTAAACTAATCCCATACCCAACATGGACTGGTAACCAGATGAGAGGCTAAAACCATATTATTAGGTCGTCTAATCGCCTTTTCTCTCCCCCGAGATAAATATGTAAATAAGAACCTAAGTCAAAAACTGTAACATGCATCCATAAACCACTTAAAAAATGCTTGTTCGTAAAGTTTTGATTTTTATTACAATAATAACTTACCAATGGTTCCCAAGACTTCTTGTATAATCCAACCATTCTTATTGCTCTTGGAATGTTAGTTTTCTTCTCTAGTCCTAAAAAATGTATAAACAATAAAGCAAAAGATAATGTGTATCAACACTTTTATATCAGAATAAGGTTTTTCCTGTCAGGCATTAATAATGGCATGGTACTGATCGACTCCCTGTCAGTGGTGGATACAGACTAAAGTTGATCATAACTCAAAATTTCATTCTATCCCCCACTTCATTACCTAACTCGAGAATCGAGTAAGCAAGATATCGCTTTCCGTGTGTAAATGCAATTGTTTGCAAATCTTTGCGTGTAAATTCTTCAAATGAGCAATTATTAAAATGGAATAAATCTTCTTATTTATCCAGGGTGAAAGCAAAGATATTATGTTGTATGGGATCAGTTAAATAGGTTTGATGTTGAAGTAACTAGATCTTACCATCAAACTTATGATTTCCATTTGTATCAGTATTTGTTCCATGAAGTTGTTCGATATTAGTTTTGTTCTTGATGCCAACGTCATCTTGACATTTCAAAAGACTCTAAAAATTGGATAAAAAATTCTTTCATAAAAGAACCTCATAGATGTTCTCGTAAACATATTAACTCGAACTGCAAATATCACTCAAATCAGTTCTTACTGGCTCACCATGCATCGATAGAACTCTATATAGTTTCAGTAGCATTCCAGTATTGTGAAGAGCCCATTATATTAAAAATTCATTATAAAGTTTCTAAGCTAATTCCTGAGAATTGTATTAAAAGTAAAAATCTCAAACATTAGTATTTTTGAATTTGTATGCCAATCTGTTTCTACTCAACTCCAATACTCAGTGGCCACATTAAAACTCGTAAGGAATTACTGAGTGTAAAAAGAAAGAAAAACGCTACGGCACAGTTTTTCGATTCCAAGAATAGCCCCCGTATTAAACGACATCGATTATAATAGTGAGGGCTAATCCCTCTTTTACGAGACGGTCCGCACTCACCAGTAGTTGCACAGGGATAAATCTCCTTTACTTATGAAAAAATTTCAGACCTCCTGAAGTATACGCACCAAGATGGCGCACAACCTAAACTCAGGTTGTGTACCAGGTACCAGGTTAGGGTTCAGGTTATGCGACATCTTGGTGCGCATACTTCAGGAGTACCAAAATTTCTTTCTAAATAAAAATAAAACATACAGTGAAATGTGGTTTGGTCAGAAGTATCTTCAATTGTTCATATAATTCATCTTCTGGCAATTCATTCACATATTCCATGATTCTTTGAGATAAATCTAATGAATCTGTACGAATTGGTGAAATCTTCTTTTCTGCCATTGCTTTATGAGCCTGAGGAATAGAAATAATCTAAACTTCACACGAAATTTACTTGTGATCAAATCAATTTAAAAATCTAGTTATGATTGTATGATGATATGATTGCAACTATCATTATTAATGATTCAAAATCAAGAGTCTTGTTGCACACTAACACAAATATATTTCTGTAACGTTTCTGTTTGTCTGAAGAAGTCTGACCTTGGTCAGACGAAACGTTACAGAAATACATTTGTGTTAGTGTGCAGCAAGACTCTTGAATCACTTAGGTTGTCATCTTTACTCTTGCTACAGCATCCTTGCATAGTATGCATACGAATCCGCCGGCACAAAAGCATAGAAGAAGGATGAGTAGTTAGTCTCGCAGAAACCAAATCATTAACCCATCATTATTAATGATATGATTATCTTAACCCTAACATTTTGACAGACACACCATGTCCCCTTCTTTTTACAAATTTAATATTTTTTTTGAAGTATTATACTGGCAACTGGAATTTACAACAGAGCTTAAAACTAGCTTGAAATACAAACTACCCGAATTGCCAGAATGAAAGAAAACAACTAGCATTTGGGTGTATTTACTTTTCATACCCAACCTACACTTGTTTATAAAGTTTTTTTTAAAAAGTCCTATGCAAGTTTCGTGTTTTAATGACAATTATAAACTTTTCAGATTTTACAATCAAGTTGAAAAATACGCAGATTATATAACAGGTTGTTATCACACATTGTGTATATGAAGTGTATCTCAATAGAACACTCTACTTTATCAAAGTTGAAGCTTTAACGTGAATAACTACATAGTTATGAAAGCTACAGCATTTAGCTTATCAGATAACCGTGAATAAAAGAAAATATTTTTTTATTTGGCATTCTGGATTCGATTTAAATATAGAATAGTTCAGAGTGAAAGATTTTTTTGAATAGACCATCCCTACAAACACAAGTGCAGTTTTAAGCACTTTATGGCGTCTGAAGCTGACACAAAACCATGGAAATTCCTATGGTCAAACCATAGCCGACTTTTTAGCCAACACAAACCAATGGAGTGAGGCGGGGTACCCTGAAGCAAAGTGAAAACCATGGCAGGTAAAATTGCGCTGCCACAAACCAAGGCATGTAGGCTGTAATGGCAAGACTGCCCCTGATGGTGACAAACTTTGGGTAAGTTAGAACATTTTCTTTATGAATATAGTTTTGATGGATTCAGGGCTAGGTTTCAGGTTTAAGTAGATATAGATTTGCATGATAATTTGAAATCTGGTACATGACTTTGTGAATATATCGGTAATCGCGACATAAAACCATGGTTAGTGGCAGGAACTGCCATGAAGTGGTAAGAACTGCGCCTCTACAAACACCTCACCTTTGCAAGAGATTGTACAACAGGATTATTTGCAAGTGCTTCAATCTCTTTTACTTTACTTTCTTTTGACATTATATTGACCTCTTTCAACTCATCAATCCCGGAAAGAACATGCCTCACATCTGCCAAAATGTAATTGCTGTTTTAACAACAATACAAAATCATATTTTTTGTTTTAGAATCAATTTTTAAATAAACTTAAATGCAGAAATAGTAATGATAGCTCTATACAGCTATGTGAAAACAACCGAAATGTCATGAGAAGTATTCAAAATAGTATTGATAAACTGAGATCTTTTTGTAAAGCCTCGTGTATGAAAGAGATACGATTTACACAAGGTATTCATCCCAGAAAAGAGAAATGTCGATAAAACAGCTTAATCATATGGCAAATCACGTTTTGAAGCATTTAACCAAATGATTGAAATTGTAGCTATGTCTGTATGTAGTAACTGCACAAAGACGATATCTGCCTTGATACTGAGATTAGCAATAGAAAAATCGGGCAATCCCGATACCGTACTGCCATAAATCGACTGGTGCTCGTAATATGTACCGCATCTAAAATATAGGTCTACGTGATTTACGTACCTCCAAGACAATACAGCAATAAGTGCTGTGTAATTTACACCGGTACATCTCTTATTCTACCGGTATTTTACCAACCTGTAGTTTGGTCATGGCCATTTTCAATCTTGTCCGTCATTATGAAAGTACAATCCCGCAGGTGTCAAAATCCCCAATGACTGAATGTGGCAGACCGGGTTCGGAATTTTCTTTTCCGTAATGGCTGACTAGCGAAAAGGGAAATACCCGAGTCACGAAATAAGTGATGTGTGACTGATTAATTACTTTCGCTTAAGAGGGGGTAAATGAAAAAAGAATAGCGAAGAGAGAAAGAGAGAGTTTATTTCATTGAATTTAAATTGCAAAAATATAAAAATGATCGCAACGAAATAAGTTGGAGCGTAGGTATTCAATGATACCAATTATTTGGGTAATTTGTGTACTTACGCGGCGGTGTGGCTCAACGGGCTAAGCGTTAGGAATACGCTCGCCACCGCACCTCTAATTACTCTGCGTGGGTTCGCAGGTTCGAATCCCATGCAGGGATGGTTATGTGCGAGAGGATTGCTGGACTCCTCGCCGTCGTTGGGTGGTTCACGTAACCGCTGGTCGGTTACGGCTTCCTCCACCACCTAGTCCATGCTTCCGAAAACAAACAATACAGTAAAAACTAATCCCATACCCGACTTGGAATGGTAACCGGACGAGAGGCCGTGGTTCGCCATATGGATAAGCCGTCTTATCGGCTTTCCTCTCCCCCGGGATAAATATGTAAATCCTATCCTATCCTATCCTATCCTAAAAACGAATGTATGTAAAACAGAACATGCAGGATTTTGAACAAGCAAACATGGGTTGTGTTATATTCTGTTATACACATACAAGTGCAATAAATTCAGAAGCCACGTCAGATTTATGGTGTAAGCAATACGCTTTCTGCTGGTCAAAGCCAAGCATGCAAATATTTCAGTAAATTGTAGACTTCGTATAAATGTATAATAAAAGATTCAATATAATCAATACAATCGATATCGAAATATCAATCAAGTGAATGAAAAAACACACGGTTGGCTTTATATAGGAACAAATAAAATGCAACATTTTATAACACCATTTCAACTGCTTTTGGACACTTTGAGTATAAACATTAAATAGAAGTGTTTTTACACAAAACTTGAACATTTATTAGTCCAGGCCAGCGTTTCCCAAACTGTGTTCCGCGGAACACTAGTGTTGTGCTAGCATCTTCCGAGTGTTCCGTGGAAAAGGGATCAAAATTACGACTAGATTGGTCGCCATGGCTATTTCTTTGGTTTTCTTATAGACAAACACAGCATCGGTATACGCAACTTTTGGGAACCGCTGCATTACACCATTTTTCTTTATCAAGTTTACCCCATTTTTTGGTGTTCCGGGAGACTAGATAAAAAGCAAAAGTGTTCCGTGATCAAAAAAGTTTGGGAAACGCTGGTCCAGGCCATTCATACAATTTTTTCAGTAATTAGTAATTGTTGGATTAATTTATCAAAGATTGAACAAGGAGCTCAATGAAGAAGTATTGACATATGATTACCAAATCAAGGGTTGATGGGAAAGAGCTAATAGGTTGGCATAGTAACTTTATAACAGAATGTAACATTTCATAACACAATTTAGGAGGAAAATTTAAATGTGAACATTTATTAATAGTAATAAAAATCAAATCAGTAATAATAATCAAAAACAAAAACAAGAGAGCCATGCTCAAATATATAGACACGTCACAAGGTGCCGCTATTTTTTATTCTGACACATAATAAACGAATCTCTTGAAGTCCATAGAAATTTTTGAAATAAGTAAAAGTAATAGCTTTCTGGCGAAAAAAAATCAATTTTTAACCACTGAAAATTTCAAAGCAATTGGTCCAGTATTCGAAGAGAAAAGCGATTTTATAATGACGAAGGAGGAAAAAAACAACAACAACATATTATTAAAACAAATCATAAGTCCACTAACGTGTCCAATAATGGGCTCAGGTTACCGTGGAAGTGTCATGAATGCAATATAAGCTTGGTATATCACATTTATAAAATAGAAAACGAAGGATGTAACATTTTATAACACGATTTGGGACACTTTGAATATGAACATTTAATAAAAGTTGGCTAGTTGGCTCTCATGATTGTTTCCTGGACATCAGCATATTATTGTTAATATATATCCGCGTTTCATCGAAATCGACGTGACGATCGTAATATTGTGAATAATTGGCGCTCCCGAGGTATGTGCACCAAGATGGCGTACAACCTGAACCGTACCTGGTGCCCATACTTTTGGAGGTCCAAATAATTTGTAATCAGCGCTTTATTTTTTCAACGTAAAGAAAATACACGTTGTACATACATGATGTAGAATGGTCTAATATGTATTTTCATTTGATTTCTGATTTTTGAAAACAAGTGCCGATTCTCTTTATGGGTTCGCGGGAAGTCAAAGTCGTTCAGATCTACCGTTTTAATCCGCGCTGTACCGTTTTTTGCTCCATATATATGGTAAGCCTATGCATGCTGTCTATATGGCAGCCCAGCAGCCTTTTACATAGCAAAAACTGATACCTATATTCCAGAGATTTCAACCATTTTTGAACCGCGAAACACTTCATATATCTATCCCAAATAAAACACCAAATTAAATTTCCGAGTTTTGCACCGGTTCTATAGAACCGTCTCACGGAATTTTATGAAATCAGCGAACCGGTTAGCATTACTGGTTACTGGTCAATGTTCTGTTGGTAACAAATCCGGCTGAACAATATGACTTTTGTGAAAGAACCGGCTGACAAAAAATTTGAATTCCACTACTGGTTATTAGGTGTATGTTTTTTTTTTAAATATCTGTCCACCATCTGACAAAATCAAATGTCGCTGTTAATTGAATGTTTATTTTGTGATATTGCGATAAACCAATGAGAATATATATACAATGAGTGGAAACTTCCAAATATTTGCTCATTAATCCATTGTCCCCTGCATTTTTACGTCGTCCAGCTAAATGGTTCGTTGCATATGAAGAAATCACATCCGTTCGCTGCAAAAATCCCTTGTTTCAGCTGGGTCGAGTGCGAAATGGCCGTATTGAGGCTTTTAACTTTTCTATTCGTGTTCGGTTTTGGGTTTCGAAGTATGGTACGTTGAAAGCATACTAACTCGGAGCATATGCATATTGGGAATACATTTCTATTAGGCAGAAACCGTAGATACAGAACAGAATATGAATCAGTCGCCACGTGGGGTGCGGTTATTGCTGTATTTATTCATTGATATAACATGGGACTTACATGTTTATCCAGGGGAGAGGAAAGCCGATAAAGCCGAAAGCCTAATGAATGGCTAACCACGGCCTCTCCAAATAGCTCTGTGCTCCACATGAACCCCCAGGCTGCCTGGACATTGTGAGATATTCGTATACTTATTAAAAATACTGATTTTAACTATAAATTACTCTGGGATATCTTGCCATTGAAATTTAAAAATTGCCATTTTCATGTCTTGTGAATTTACACAAAAAAGTTTGTTTTTTTATTTTAATATTTAGAGTACATTTTGTTATCAATTATGATTTTTGCATGTATATTATTTAAATTCAACGATCCTTCAAATAGTCATGTATATAGATACTGTTGATTTGGATGCAATTATACTTTTGTAATCAATATTGAGATATAGAATTTTAACAAGGGTCGCAGCCAGGATTTTTCCAACGGGGTGGGGGGCATACTGTGAAATTAAAACAGTGCGCCAAATGTTCAATTCACGATGGCGTGAGGCGAGTAATAAATTTAAAAAAATGCGTCGTTCACAGCGAAATTCCACAGTCACGTGTAGCTCGCCTCTGTTTTCTTGACGGTGTTTGGTGAATATATACAAAAACACGCTCGCGTGTAGTGCCGATCGAATCATGAAATGTGGAAATTTTACTCGGAATTTGATGCTAACAAAGTTGATTTTTTATTGTCATTTATTGATTATTTACATGTGCCGTGATTAATGGTGGGCAAACCGTATTTTATTTATATAAAATTATTCGAATATTTTAACGAACATCGGCGAAGATGTTAAAGACAACTATTAAGGAATGTATTCACAACAAAAATTAATTTTATTCTGATTTTTATCTTCTGTGTTGGATTTGTATCGCAGATACGGTCCCAATTTTGAGCAAACAATAGTATCATTACTGACCCTGGGATGCGATATTTGTGAAGCTGATAGTTGACATTTTTATGTTTTAATTTTATATCGTTTCCGTGTTACTTTCATATTAAATAACAATTAAAAAACTCCGCAAATTGGTAATCTCTAGAATACTCAGTGTTGAGTATTCACGTAACTCAGCTTTGGTTTAAAACACTGATACTTAACACGTGAATAAATCAGCAATAATGGCATTTCTACGTGGTCAAAATATTATTTCTCCGCAATATCTCGGGAAATTTGCATAGAATACATTATTCACATGCCTTGCTTATCTGATTCAACGTTTCTAAATTTACAAAAACGATGTTGACGTGATTTACGCAAAATTAGAAATTGAAAAATATGATGGCACAAAAATGACACGAAATAAAAAAGTCTCACATTCATCGTTTCTGTCTGTTGGCGATAGCCGTCGGTAAATTTTACGTAACTCGTTGTAAATTTATGTTAATAAATTCTATTTTGCTTTTCAATGCGCCCTGCTTTGTATTAAAATAAAAGGAATCGGGAAGAGAATGTCCTGAAACTAGCTCATAACCCTTTTTTCATTTCGAAAGGCCATAACGGCGGTTACATACGCGTTACTGAATAACAGTCAACAATCCCGCATTCTTATTTGTCATTATCAGCGCCAACTAAAAAAATAACATATCATGAAGATAAAAAAGTATGGCGGTGTTAATTGCGCCGCGGTGATAATACGCAGAATAATATCGTTTTGACGAAACCCTAATGCGCGACCGTAAAACGACGGTGCTGCTTTTTTGTGGAAGAAGTTTCGCATGAAAATTTTTTTCAAACCAAAGGGGGGTTAAGACCAGTCGTGGGATTTAGCCCGTTCTATAGAACCGTCTCACGGAATTTAATGAGATCAGCGAATCGGTCAGCATTACTAAAAAAACATGTAACAGAACCGGCCGAAAACTATGACTTTTGTGATGGAACCAGCTGACAAAAAATTTGAATCCCACCACTCGTTACGACCCATGTAAAGGGGGACGTGGGGCTTTGTATTCATTGATATAAGATGGGGTTAACATATTTACTCATGTGGAGAGGAAAGCCGATTCCCTGCTATTCTTCTAATTTTTGTCTTCGTTTTTATTGTCAAGATATCCCAGACTGCCAGAGTGGTTTGAAATCGGAGAGCCCTGGGGCTTCTTATGGAGCGCCTTATAAACTATGATTGCGAGAAGCTTGGTTCGCCATATATTTAAGACTTCTTATCCCTTTCCTTTCCCATGGATAAATATGTACCTAAATCCCATGCTATAATCAGAAATAACCGCACTTGATTTCAAATTCTGTGCTATAGCTAATAGATATGCATTCCCAATAAGCATATGTAGCCTATATAGTCAGTATGCTTTCAACGTGCCATACTTCGAAACCCTAAACCGAACACCAATCGAAAAATTAAAAGCCTCAATACGGCCAATTTCGCAACCGGCGCGGCCGAAACGAGGGATTTTTGCAGCGAGCGATATGCTTTCTCCATATGCAACGAACCATTTAGCTGGACGACGTAAAAATGCAGGTCACAATGGATTATTGAGCAAATATTTGGAAGTTTCCACTCATTGTGTATATGCTCATTGGATAAACCGAAGATCTTTGGCGTCATATGTACCCTTTATTAACGAATAGTGTTATTTTAAAATCTCAAAAATTTTCTACAATATGATCTATTGATCATCACAAAATGAATCCTTCGACACCAGATTACTTTACCGTCCGACAGTCTGCAGTTTTAATATCAGAGCACCAGCACATTTCTGCTTGAAATTAGCATATGTCGAATGTCCTGTACGGTCGATAAATGTTCGTATGTTGATCTCCTATAAAAACATTTATCCTCAATACATTTCCATGAATTTTTTATTCTCTTTACACTTTGTGAATGTTCTGTTTCATACTGCAGTTGGACTTGATCATCAGTGGCCTCAACACCAATTAGTCCACCACACTGCTGCACTGTGATTCAGCGTGTTCCATTTTACATCCAAAATCCAGTTGTTTGAGTTTCATGATCTCGTCCCGTAATCTCATATGTATGGTGGCCCATCGTTGTCACGCATAAAATTGAAGAAAAAATAAAAATAAAAAACTCAAAATAAAAGAAAATAAAAAAATAGTTGTGGAAAAACATAAAAAAAAATAAAAAAAAATAAAAAATTAAAATTATAAATAAAAACGAAAATAAAATAAAAACGGAATGAAAAAGAAGAAAAAAAAAAATTGAAAAAAAAAAAACGTGAATAAAAAGAAAATGAAAAGGTTGACAACGATGGGCCGCGCGTTTTTATTTCGAGGAAATTTGCTTCGGCTTGGGACCAACGTTGTCATGCATAATCCTGCGCGCACATACGGTGTTCCCTGGGTTTCTAACTCATTACTGATTTTCTTCAGCAATATTAAATAAATTTAATATGCAACTGTACTATGAATTCTCCATGATACAAGTTCAACTAGAAGTAATATATATAAAATACTAATAAGAGAATATAGAATTGAATACGAAAATTCGAGAAATTTGTTTTTACGTGTAGAAGGTAATTGAATTGGAGAATGCTGCTTAAATGCTCAGTTGTCCGGACACTTGTGCGATACCGATACCGTCTTATCGTACCCGGTGCCCAGCATACAGTCACTCATGAAACGAGTGGGAGTCTGGTGCAGGGGTTCCCAAACTTTCTAGAGTCGGAACCCACTATTTATTACCACAGCTTATGGCGACCCGCTTAACTTTGATTTTCTGATAAAGGAACGCAAAATACCTCTTCCAAAATAAAAACATAGTGTTATTCTTCAAAAGAAAATAAATCTAAATTCTGTCTAAATTTCGGGGAAACACGGTAAGAAGTGCTGTACAGTGTACAAAACTGCTATGCGTGAAAAAGCCACATGGTCATTCTTTAAGTAGCAAATTTTAGTTCTTTTGAGAAGATCGTAAAAAGGAAACTTCCACAGATTAGAATTTAAATTCAATTTAATTTCTTGAAGATTCACGTATTCGAGTCGCCACCAATCCTAATAACCAGTATAATTATCCAAAGCTTTATACATCTTTTCACGACCCACTAAGATTCCTTTTGCGACCCACCAGGGGGTCGAGACCCATAGTTTGGGAACCGCTGGTCTAGTAGAATATGGTGAATCGAGGAATGGATTGAAATAAATGGTTGAGCCCACGCGATTTATTATTCGTCTGGATCGGTACGTTACGGCTGTACGGTATGCCGTACCGGTGCGGTACTGGTATGCCATACGTATGCACATGCCGACATGCACGTTCCATTGAAATCAGGTCTAACCATAATCGCCTTCCAGCCTCATGGTTGTAAGATCAGACAGTAGTGGCTAGAGCCGACGGACGAGTCTACTGGCTGCGTTCAATCCATCCCTCGATACACTATATTCTACTAGCTAGACTATCCGTATCTCCCATTCGTTTCATGAGTGATTGCATGGGTACAGACGGTTCCGGTATCGCAAGAGTGTCCGGACAACTGAGTAGTTGAGCGACATTCTCCAATTCAATTATTTTCTACATGTAAAAACAAATTTCCCGAATTTTCGTACTCAATTCTATATTCTCTTATCATTATTATAAATGTATTACTTCTAGTTGGACTTGTAGCATAGAGAATGTATAGAACATTCCCGTTTTTAATTTAATGAATATTGCTCAAGAAAATCAGTAGTGAGTTAGAAACCCAGGGAACACCGTTTGTGCGCGTAGGGTTATGCATGACAACGTTGGTCCCAAGCAGAAGCAAATTTTCTCTAAAATGAAAACGCGTGACAACGATGGGCCACGAGGCGGCCCATTTAATTTTAAACGCGGAACACCTGAAAGTCCTCCATGGAACACCAGTGTTCCGCGGAACTCCTATTGAAAATCACTGTATGTTCAGCGCCCATTACTATCCCGAATATATATAAATATGACGACATGCGGTATCTTACATTTGCAAATTGAAGACGGTTGTTTAATTTATAAATCAAACGAGTCTGTGGATTGATGCAATCGTTTATTACATTTGTATAGAGGAATTATAGTATGAAATATTTGCATAATTTTTAACAAATCAATACTGTAAAAAATGTTTCCGAATTTCGAGGGTAAAATGTTCGGCTCGATTTTTAATCGGATAGCAGGTTTTTCATTCAGGACTTCTTGAATGTTTAAAATAAAAATAAAATTGGTTAGCGTCAACTTTGGGTATAATGAAAACTTTGTGCGGGGTTCCATTTTAGCCCCTTTAATATATATATACACTTTTCTCGCTTCACAAAAAGTTGTTGTCTTAGTTTTCGTAAGCTGGAGGAACATTGTTGAGTTGCATCATATCGCTGCTTGCGGTTCCCTTCCCCACTGCAAGGCAAAGAGGAAACGAGTGTTATTATAGCAAACAGGATTTTTATATTCATCCCTGAAGAGAGGAAAAGCGGTGGCTCAATCATACGCCGAACCATGGCTTCTCGTCAGATTACCAACCTATGTCGGGTATGAGATTTGTTAATTATTTGTTTCAGATGCAAAATCTTTATTGTGGAGGAAACGGTAACCGACCAACAGTTACGTGGACCACCTTACGGCCGTGGGGATCTCAGCAATCTTCTCGCACAGAATTATCCTCGCGGGACTCGATCACCCTGCGACGGCCAGTCTAGTAATCACCAATTTATATTCATAGGCGATACGTACAGTAGCCGTTTTTTTATTATTTCAATTAAATGTTGAAACAATATAAAGCAACTACCATGCCTCGCTCAGTTGGAAAATAAAACAACACACAAAATACATGCTATTGCACCGCTAAATTTTCACAGTTGCGGGAAACAAAATATTCACCATTATATACAACAGGGGTCCCTAAACTTTTGGTGTTATGGAGCCCCTGAAGACTTTGAATATTATTTACGGAGCATGCGCACACTTTAGAGGGAACATTGCCCCTCATTGCCACATTTTGACGCTACCGTTGACAAATTAAATTAATGGCATGGTTTACCACACCAATCCCTGGGGCTCCGCATGGAGAACTTTTAGAGCCTCTAATATAAGACAATATAATATTACTTACTCCATCGCGTCCATTTAACATTTTCGCAGAAGAGAACATCCTGATTGTATAAAACCATTTTTTCTGATATCTTACTGCCTTTTACGTCCAATTCCTGTGGGAATAATTAAGAAACTGCGTCATGTTAAAATTAACGTGTTAACTTTTAGACATAGCAATATAGTTTAGCTAACAATTGAAATGTCTATAGTTATACAAGCAGAACATCATCATGGCAACGAATAGAAACTGAAAGTCAATATCGGAAATTTCCATCGTCGTCTACAACAGTCATAGCAATTACGAGCTCGTTAAAAGAGCCGCCTTTTTAGCGTATAATGAGTTTTCTGTTGCGTAAAATGTTCAATCCATGACAACTACTAAATTTTAAAATGTCTCTATATATTAATTTAATTGTGTCCAACGTTCCAACGTAGACATTCCTACAGTAGAATACCACGGCGATCTGTGGACATAAAAATATGAGATAAGCTGCCTGATGTATTTAAATTGGATACCTATTTTTGCAATCTTGCGAACTCGTTATCGCCGTTAGAAAAATATTAATATCTGGTATAAAATTTCGTATAATACAATTTTACTTTATACAATGAAAATACATATAAAGTACACCAGTAAATCCAAAATACATATTCACCGCCTCGAATACATGATGTCAAACAGTCACGCCAGTACGCCACTTGTTAAAAGAGCCGACGTTTTCAACCGAAAACGATTATTCTGTTATGCAAAATAATCAATCTATGACCGATTTGGGCATATTTAAAATGTCTTGCTTTACTAATTTAACTGTCTTCAATTTAACCTGTGGTTGTGTCGACAAAACAAGAGTCACTCTTAAACACCACGGCAATCAGCGGACAAAAAATGTGTGGTGAACTGCCCCATTATATATTGTTTTGATCCGTATTTTGTGAATTCGACAAATTTGAGAAGCACCTGTAACACTGACTCCGCTCAATCGCAATGCTGCTCCGATTATTTTCAAGGATAAAACTTTTTGAAAATCTGCTGTAAAATCTCACAGAGTAAAATCTATTTAAGTACAATAAAAATTGATCGAATATACTTTAGATAAATTATCTTATATATATACATATATATATATATATATCATCACAACACGGGGAAATCGCGTTTTCAACTTTGTTTAATGTTAACACGAAAATTTTTGACGGCAATTACAAAGTAATGAATAAAAGGCTAATCCCGCCCACAATTAACCGTGTTTCGATTTAGTGACGACATGTTTCTAAACGCCGATCAAACATAATATGTGCCCTTGGAACACGACATTTTGCGATTTTCAATGCCTATAAAAGCGTTTTTAGACTGTCGTGGCCTCAAAAAAACTTACATACGTTTTATTTTCAGCATTTTATATTGCCGCTTTTCAATCAAAAAATTTTGGTCGTGGATTTACTCCTTCGTTTGTCCTTCGAAACTCAGATGAAAATCAAAAATGCAGGTGAACTAATGCAGATGAACTAATAATAATAACTCTCACTGGATTGCCGATTCCGTGCCAGTACAAAAATAAAATAATCATTATCGTTATCGTGGCACAAATTTGTGATTTAGAGAGAATAAACACCAATATAAAGGCGTTTACTGTGTAAAAAACATGTCAGGATGATGAAAACAATCAGCGATTTTAGCAAAAGGCAATTGCACGCGTTATTGGCCACTTTTTCAGTTTTCAAAAAAACTCGAAGGGGGTCAAAAAAAAAAAGGGACTGATTGGCTGTCAACGTACCCGTCCGATACCGCCTTCACGGTATCCTTCAAATAATTCTGATAAAACTTCAGCATCCATATTGCAGTCTTTCAGATCGAGATGTTTGACGCCAGGATTTTTCAAAATACGACGCAATTTCTGGGCGGCGCCGGCATCAATGTCGGTACTCCCGCTTAAATCGATGTAACAAATCTAAAACGTGAACATTGAAAATAAGAGCAGTTTTGGCTTTCGTGTTCATATATATGTTGTCTAAAGTCTAAACTATCGTTATATTGTTGCCACGATGTCTTATATCTTATACGTTAAATAATTCATGAATGCAATAGAGCAACATTGTACTTACCGGGGATTCGGGCCGTTCGAGAATAGCATCCAGTACGTTGTTGAGCAATCGATCAATTTGTAGAATTTTAGGCATGATGAGCTTCTGCAAGTTTCCAGTTGTGCGGATTATTTTACAGACGTTACTTAGATCATCTCCCTTCACTGTGGTCTTGATATGAATTTCTGTGACGTCTCTTGGTTTAATCAAAATGCATTTCACGTCCGGATTATTGCTGCACATTGCGTTGATGACGTCACCGTCTATTACGAGATCCATTACTCTTTTACTTGTTGACTCGTTGTTACCCATACCGATTAGATTATCCTTTTAATATGTTAATTGTGGTAACCTAATTTTATTTTTTTACTTCACAAACAAATCCATCCACAAATAGTAGGCTTTAAGTAACTGAAACGTTAGCAGCACCTTAAAGCAGTACACAATGAAGTGATAAAGCACCAACAAAACATGACTCAACTAAAATAAGCTGAGTATGACTCAGCAGATAAATTACATTTGCCAGAAAACATATGAGTTGAGAATACCAAAATATGCAATAAATACAATATAAATTATCACATCAACCTAGTTTAAGACTGAATATAAAAAAGTATATTATATTTAACGCCTGAGATCCGAATTTCCGACACCTCCACGACCCTGATGACTGCACAACTGTTCTCAGAATGTTTCCCGGCTATTTAGTTTGGGGGGAAGGGGGTGTGCAAATTTGGTGGGTGGTAGATATTTTGTGTTTAATTTCACACTCCAAAATTATGTGGTAGCGGAGTGAAATTTTGGTGAAAGCGGAAGAAAATTTCTGACTGTTCTAATTTTCGTTCCGCACCATAAACTGCCAGCTAATGTATCGTTATCCACAGCTTGTCATATATACATATAATAATATTTTACAAACTAGTAGACTATATACTTCGATAATAAAGCAAAACGCAGAAGTAATAATTGAAACCCGGGAATCAATACAACTTTATAGCCTTCCTACCAGACAGGTAATAAATACCCAACTGAACAAAAGACAGGATATTCTATTTCGCCATACCCCAAGCGGAGCGCGCAAAACGAGAGGAAAGTCGGACTCTTTTGTTACAATGTTTTTGTTTGTGTGCGTGCCTTTGATATTATATCTGTTTTTAATAAAACAAACTTACTTAAATTGCGAAGCAATAGTTGTTCCACTTTATGCACATTTACTACTCGATTTATAACTGGTAATATTTCTATACTGACTCAGTTTTTCTGGCAATCAAATTGAATTGAATCAGCCAATCAGGGGCACGCAAGCAAATACGTTTTTATATTCTGATTAGCCATTGTTACGAAATAAACAAAGGATGTATCAGTTCTGTGATGCACGGGTCCGCAAATATGGGATCGTGACCCACATTCCGCACTGGGTCGCAAAACAATTTAAATTTGCCATAAATATAAGCATAGCGTATGTGTAGCGTATTTAGGTACTACAACATTATAACCTTCTAATTAGAATTATGGTTGTTTCCCCGAGCATCGACTTTGTTATTTACTGCCGTAACATTGACCAATCAGCATACGTGCAAAATTTGACGTAACAACAAACGTTTTAGCAGCCGCTCAGACACTTTTGTGTCACTCAAACAGCTTCTAATGGTTGTGAATATTTTATTGTTTTTGCGTGCTATTTTTAGGTTTAAGTTATATTTTGGTAAATAAAAGTCTAAATGAAATGAAATCTACCGGTACATTTGAATGAAAGTTTGTTGAATATTTTGAACTGAAATGATGGTTTGAAACATATAAACCGGTTTATAGGCGTCGAATCGTAAAACCACCCTTAAAATGAGTACCAACAATTTTGCACAGGTCCGCATCTTAAAATTCGGGGAAACATTCATTACGTAGTTGTTTGCATCGTTTTTATCCTACGACGTAGTCAATGGACGTTTCCTCGACCCTTGACCCCAGAAAAATTCTTTCTATACTTGAATGTTTATTTGTTTGGATGCTTATTTTGCGAGTGTTTTGAAGAGACGGCATTTACAAACTGATTTACATGATCAAAACCATTATTTTTATTGAAATATACAATCATGTGTCTTTTATATGTACTAATAGCTCATTTTAGCCTAGTCTATAGCAGCTTTCCCGGAATAATTTTTGATTATTGGAACTAAACTAAAACTCATCGGACTACATAATGACAATTAAAACACTTCATTTACGACCAATTTTTGGAAACACAACTGAAAACTGACAGATGAACGCAACTGCAAAAACGAGGCAACGTTTACAACCATGCTTGAATATCTGAACGTAGTGTGTGAGCCGCTTCAAAGATTTCAGTTGTTACGTCATCGGTGACTTTTTGCTGAACGGTCTTTGTTACGGAAGTAAATAAGGAAATCGATGCTCGGGGTAACATCCATTGTATTGTTTCGTAGAAATGCGACTAATGCGAGGTTAGTAGTAGTTGTGTGGGATTGCTTGATAAGACAGATAATGAGATTTTAAGTTGCCAAGTTTCATATAATTTTGTGCAAGTAAATTGCTAGTGTCAATAATAGTCCTAAAATCGATCACTAATTACATGTTTACCAAATGCTTGGGTCGCGAGAAATTAGAAAATATTGTTTTGGGTCGCGCCAAAAAGTAGTTGCGGACCCCTGCTGTAATGCACTAACGCGTGTCGCCAATCGATATCCAGTAATGTATTGGTTTCTCGCGATTATTTTACTTCGAATTATCCGTTTTTGCTTCTTTTTACATTCTGTATAAAATAAACCCATAATTACTGATGTCGTTGCTTGGGGAAGTCATTCTTTGTCGTCCGCTTTAAGATTTTGAAGTAGTATTTGCGTATTTCTAAAGCCCAGCGCGATGCGCCAGCCGCGGCGCTGTAGATGTTTCCCCGAACAATGTCTCTGAACATATAAACCAGTTTATAAGTGCCAACACTTCAAAATAAGCATCAAAAATTTTGCAGTAGAAAAGTATAAGGAGAATATTACTAGGGTCAAGGGTTGGGAAATGTCCATTCGGAAATTTTATAACATTTGACGTGGCTTTCTAGTTGCAGTGCCAGTCGGCGTTCTTTTCTCGCTCATAACTACACGAGTCGAAATTGCGAACCCACGCAGAGTAATTAGATGTGCGGTGGCGAGCGCATTCCTGGAGCATAGCACGAAGCGTCACATCGCCTAATAGAATTCCTTTCTTTTCAAAGAATGGGTTATTAATAAACCGTCCTACGACGGTGAGGAGTCAAGCAATCCTCGCACATGTTCACCGCCGAGTGTTTCATCTAACCACTGGTCGATTACTGCCTCCTTCCCCATCATGTCCATGCATCTGCAAACAAATAACTGGATAACTAATCCCATACCTGACACAGACTGGTAACCGGAGGTAAATCCTGTCGTCCTATCCCAGGGGTGGGCAACCTTTTTCGGCTCGCGTGCCAAAATCGGCTAAATTTAACGAAAAACTTTAAAAAATAAACCTTTCAAACAGGAACAGACAGATTCACTATTCTGGAAAATATCAGTCCGACAAATAGTTTCGATTACTTTTCGTATTCTATATCAGTGAGACTTTTGCTTCTGCATTACCGATGATATAGATTTTACATTGGGTTATTCTTTTGTAACTTTCAAAGAAATACACGAAGTAATGCAGTTGCAAAGTTTATAAGACACAAAAAATGTTCGGGAATGGCATAATATCACACAACAGTTTGTTTCCGGCACTTCTCTCATGTATTCCCTTCCCTAATTTCGTATATTTCTGTCGAAATCAATTTATAACAGTAAGTTAGCAAGTAACTCCAACACGAGCTCTACAACTTCATAAATCGAGCAGAAATGAACAAAAATGGTGGCAGAGACGAACTATATTACGTAAGAAAGTAGTCAAATGAATGCTGTGCTCTTCTCGACAAAATTTCCCCGAGAGCTCACTCATTTGTTACGTCATAATGTATTTCTTTGTAGCCTTATGCCATGAAAGGACAAAAAAAATTAAAGAAATAACGGATTATAAACAAACGATTATGAATAAACAAACACGAGTATCATCAGATAATTCAGAGTCTTGAAACTTTTTATCTAAAGGAGAATGTTCTCGTCTTCAAGGCCTCGTTCGCGTGCTGAATAAATGGGTTGCCCACCCCTGTCCTATCCTATAAAACGATGCGCCATAACATAATTTGAACTGCGAAAATGCGCAGGTTAATCGGACGTTACAATGTCAAGTGCGATCATTTTTCTTGGCACAATCTGAACTATGCTATTAACAATACACCATTTGCTAATAAATTGATTGTATTTTAGCTCATTCAAATCACTCTATCTAATAATATTGACAATTAACCTAAATATATTTGTACGATGTGAAAAATCAAAAAGAATTAAAAGATACAACCAAAAAGAAATCGGTTACAGGACTTATGTTCACAGACGCACAATTTCCACATGCAGAATGAGTACAATCTTTATACTTAATGGGAAGGTGTGAAAAGAAGCTCATTTATCGGGTGCAGTAAGCCCAAGTTTGAAGATAGCTAAAAAATGTAAGGCTACAGATACTTGGACTATACCGTCTATATGGGTCTCATTCAGTGTGTATCATTATCACAAATGGAGCAAACTTCAAGGATTTTCATTTTTATATACACATTGAGAAAAACCAGTATGACTATCTAATAACATGCTATTACAGTGAAAATCTGAGAATTAGATAATCATACTATGAACTAATGGGAATAAAAATACAACATTGGTAATTAATTCATAAGCAACTTTTTCTGCTCTTAATCATAGAATCAAACATTGTGAAAAACAAAGTCCAATAACTAATTTCTTCAAGGTACTATTGTAGTAGCTTGATACGTAATTGGCAAACATTGCTTGAAAATTAAGAAATGAAATAATTATGAACAAAAAAAAATAAAAAGTTAGTAATATTGGAGCAATGTGACAAAAACAATAATATTATAAGAAAGTACGATTCACATATATCTCTCTGGGTAATTTAGTTTGAAACCAAAATTAGTTGCTGAAGAATGATACCAGTATCTTGTATAAGGTAGCATCAAAAGGATTGAGTCATTGACAGGGCAAAGCTATGCCTCTGGTCATCGTAATGAAATGACTTGGCCTTGAAATTTTGAATAATATGAAGAATCATTTGGATACACAAGTCATATGTAGTAAATAAGAATTTGCATCCAATATTCATGGCAGCCAATTATATTTTGAAAATTGCGTTTAGCAGTTTTTGACAATGCTTGCTTGTAGTTTCAAAATTAAAGCTCAAATTATTATTTTTAGCAGTAAACTCAAAGCTCATGTCATCTAATTAGAATAGCCTGGGCTTGTCAACAATCATCACCAGTGAGACCTAACTCAATGATTTACTCAATTTCAGGGCTCTGGATTTAGGGACTCCTCCCCAATACTAATTGTTAAATGTAAACAATTTATACACTTGAGGGTACCCCCGAAGTGTGTGAACCAAGATGGCAGACCCCCGGAACGTAGTATGTGTATCAGGTTACGGTTAGGCCATAATTTCATTCCAATTTTCCTTATTTTAGTTATATTACGAGTTTGAGAACTAGCCAAGTGACTCCCGTAGTAATTGTACCTGAAATTATGGCCTAACCTTAACGAGAGTTCATTGCAGAAAATCAAAGAAAATGTACATATTACATTAGATGACAAATATTGCTCAAATGAAAAAGCTTTTATATCGCATTATCTATAGTGGTGGCATTTTCTCAATGAAGTTGGATTTTCATTTCATTTTTATTACAGAATAAAATTCAAAATTTTTTTTTAAAAACTAAAAAGCATCTAGTTCTATTAAATTTTGTTTTAATGGGCTTTTGAAGGTGGCTCGCTTTAATCAATGTTTTTGTTATCACAATATGATTTACTCTAGGTTTGGTGAAGGCATCGACATTTTCCAAGAGTCCACAGGGCTTGATGTTTAATAATGTACAAATTAAAAATAACGGTATTCCCGAAGTATGTGAACCAAGATGGCGGACACCGGAATGTAGTATGTTTAAGAGGTTGGGGTTTGCCATAATTTTATTTCAATTTTCCTTCATTTAGTTCTATTACGAGTTCTGGAACTAGCCAAGTGACTTCCGTGGTATTTGTACCTGAAATTATGGCCTAACCTGGTACACATACTATGTTCCGGTGTCCGCCATCTTGGTTCACATATTTCGGGATTACTGAAAATAATCTACAGAATGGGCGGGGTCACACAAATCAATCAAATTCTAAATGCTGATGTGTAAGATCACTTGAAAGATGATGCATGATGATTCACACTACAGGGCTGTGTAGTAAGTGTTGTGTTTTGTGTAGAGTGAGATTAGGATGCGCCAATGTTGTGATTCCAAAATCCTTGAATCTGAGGATATATAAAGGGTGTCCATAAAGTCACTTTACAATTTCAATTTTGTTATGAAGTCAGTTCTCAATATATCTTAACCAGGTTTGTTGTTTTTTAATCAGTAATTGTTCAAGTGTTTTTACTTCATTTCATACATGGTATCGATAAATTCCCTTTGCAATTTTTAAAAAATTGAAACTTTATGGACACCCTATATTTGAAATTTTGGATTTTCATAAGTCAAGGGGAGAAATTTCATAGTTCTAGAGATGTAAACCTAAAAAAAATGTTCTTATCCCAGAAATTTTCATTGGCGACATATTTCATCAGATCATATTTTAAAATGTAATTCAAAGGGAATCATAAATATGAATTTCAAAGGTAAAGTCCTAATAATGGGTGAAAAAATGCTAAAAAATTTCCTTTTACTGAGTGATTTCATCATAAAGATATTTCTTGCATAGCCAGATATCACTTGAATGGAGTGTTGTGCAATTTGTGTAAATAATATTGAGGAAATGGGTTCCTGTGTAGAGGGGAAGCCTAAGATTATTTTCTGCTTCCGTAGTATGTGAACCGAGATGGCGCGAAATTATGGCCTAACCTTATTTACACATTCTATGTTTCTGTGTCCGCCATCTTGGTACACATACTACAGGAGTACCGATTATTTTTTATAAGAGAGGGAAAGATAAGCCAATAAGAGGCTTCATCATATTATGATGAACTTTGGCCCCTTGTTTGGTTACCAGTTCAAATCGATACGAGGGCATTTATAGATACCCTGGCATTTTGTCTGATTATTAGATCAAAAGTTCAAGATAGCGGATAAGTGGTCATTGAACGGAACCACAATGCAATTGAACGGAACCACAATGCAATGGTGGAAATCTACTGTGGTTTGCATTATCTACAGATAGAATTAGTGATTAGATAACGTTTTATCTCAAAAGCATCTGGGATAAAAATCTGAGACAAATAGTGCCTCATATCAGTGTCTAGTGTCTGTATAATGATAAATCATAATTTAACAATACAAAACGCCAAGTACTTATCTGTGATTAAGATAAGATAATGCTGTATCTTGAAATTATCTTATAACAACTTCCTTAGGAATTGAGTGGGACTAAAAGTGAATTAGAATGACTTGCAGCTTGCAGCCTATGAACAAACAGAATAAGTATAAGTAACACATAAAAATGAAACTAAAACGAATTGTTATGAATATTTCTTGAATATCAGTCTGATTATATGTTTAAAGAATAATTCCTATAACACTTTCATCATTTTGGCAATAATTTGTAAATTCAGTGGAAATTTAACAATGTACCGACTTCAAGTTCATTTTTTTGATGAATCATGATCATGAAGGCAAGTAATTTTTTGATGTGTCATAAGAGGGATGATGTCATAATGATGTTCAATCATGCATGGAGGAAAAAGATCACCAGACCAGTAAAAGATTATCTAGAATAACAAAAAAGGGAATAAAATAAAGTAGCACATGAAAGAGTGAGAGAGGAACATGGTAGGCTTTTGCGTAGGGTGTGTACCAGGTTACGGTTAGGCCATAATTTTATTCTGATTTTCCTTATTTTCGTTCTATTACAAGTTCGGGGACTGCCTGTGTTAGCCAAGTGAATATGCCCCTGCTCATGGGTTTCAGTCCCTTTACACAACTTGATTTAAAGTAGGCAAACAAAATTTGTTACCTCCATATTGGTACACACACTTCTGGAGCGGCGGATTTTGTGTATGTTCATAAATCACATGAAATGAGTTAGTGTTAGGTTATTGGGCAATGAATAAATATCAAGGAGTGTCTATGCTTGATCAGGAATTAAATTGAACACATTTTATCAATATCAGGAGAGTCCTTATCAAAGATAAATACAAATTTTGATAAAGTAAAATAGATAAAGTCGAAAATTCAATTTTGGACAATAGATAAGTTTTATTGAGATTTGACAAAGGATGGGATGAATAGAATTAGTGACTAGAACCTGGGATGAAAATCTAAGTGATATTATGTAATAAATCATAATTTAACAATATAAAGTGCAAAGTCTTATCTGTTGTTTAAGATAAAGTACTAAAGTATACATATAAAGACTTAATGGATAGATAAATTGTTATCACATCACACATTTTAAGATAAAAATGGACAGATAAATCGTGGTAAATCGCGAGTCGTTTGGGATCTACTGGTATATAAAAATCATTCCTACCAGCCAGCTCATAAGCATGATGAGCCTACATGTACTAAATAAATACAGGAAAATATCACCGAGTGGTAAAGTTCTAGGCAATAAAAGAGCAAAATAAAAATAAGTGCCGAAAAAGTACACATTGGGCATGTTGTGAAATGTACTGATTACATATAAATCTCTCCAAGTTAAATAGTTCAACATATATCTATGCTCTGGTGTATATTGGTGTTCCTATTTAGACTCAAAATGGCCGCTGGTGTAAACCAGGACAGTGATAATTTATTGTTTTCATTAAAACCTGATGGAATCGATATCAATGACAAGGGTTGGCATGAATTGAACAAACAATGGAGGAAAATTGGCCAAATGATGGACGATGATTTGAAAAATGCAATGTGAAATATGGCAGATGGGTATTACTTATGCTGGTACACTTCTGTTTTCACCACAATGTCAAAATATCAGGGCAATTCACAAATCCTGGCTCTTTTCTTCTTTTCCAGTATTCGCCGTTGTAAACCCACGATTCATCTTTTGAATCACTGGACACTTTCCTGTAAAAAAAAGAAAGTAATGTTCAGATTATCAAACAGTGAGTGAAGGAGAGTGAGGAAAGAGCCAGAGACAGATTAAAAAAAATAACCAATTATCACACATATCAAATTCCGTAGCTTGAAACATTTGATACTATCAACTGTATCAAGACTGTACCAATATGGAGGTAACTAATTTTGTTCGCCTACTTTACATCAAGTTGTGTGAAGGGACTGATATGTATGGGCAGATGGTATGGATTATTCACTTGGCTAACACATACAGTCCCCTCAAACTCGCAATGGAACTAAAATAAGAAAAATTGGAATGAAATTATGGCCTAAGTATCAACTTACTTGAAAAACTTTGGAGAATATTCTTCCTTATTTTCATCTCTTTGTTTCTTTCTATCTCTTTGCATTTGCTCAATTCTTTGCTTTTCCTTTTCTGCTCCATCTATGTTTCCTTCCTCCAAATACCTGAGAACGGGAAAACACAGATTCAAAATAAAAATTATTTGAAAAATAAAATTAGAGAAGACTCCAAGATATTTAGTTACAGAGGATTCTACATACACGGCCAGGGAGGCCATTTACCACCCTCAAGTGTTTGTAAAGTATAGATTTTATCTCGAAAATAAAAAATAGCATTCACAAAAACATCATAAAAAATTAAAGAGATTTTTTTCGTGTCGAATCATAGCTCTCTAAAGTGTCGTTTTCCGGTGTCCAGAAATTGTTGTGTCTTGTCTCACACTCGTGATGTGTTTGGACACTCATCGGATTAGTGTTTGTATACTTGACTTTTTCCGAAGTTTAGCGAATGATCCATTTGAATGGTTTAACAAATATATGATAACGCTCTATACCTTAGAGTTATTATTTCTTGTTCTGCGCAAATATAACTATGTGCAAAAGGATTAATGAACTCCTACTGATCAAATATACTCATACAAGACCTAAAAGAGGCTGCGGTCCACTAAATCCTAATTGAAGACTTACCTTTGATCAGGTCTGAACCTTGTATCAGTCCTTGGCAGGAAATTCACATCGGCTGTTTCCAACTCATTCAATTCCATCGCAAATTGTGTGAATCCATAATATCTATCGTAATCTGTTGGCATTCCAGCTGTAGAGATTGAGTGGTTATTGAGTGTTAATGCATGATTTGAAAGAGCAATTTACTGCTTGTAGAGAGCCTTGCTCTAACGACACAAAAAGGGCTCTCCAGAAGTATGTGTACCAATATGGAGGAAACTAATTTTGTTCACCTATTTTACATCAAGTTGTATAACAGGACTGAAACCTATGGGCAGGTGGTATATTCACTTGGTTAACACAGACAGTCCCCGAACACGTAATAGAACTAAAATAAGGAAAATTGGAATAAAATTATGGCCTAACCCTAACCTGGTACACACACTACGGGAGTACTGGGAGTTGTGCAGTCAGGGCCCATTTACACCCAATCAAACTCCAAACAAAAAAAGCTGACTTCAGAGTGCTGGGACTCCTTGACTTCTGATTGAAGAAAATTTTGACTCTAAAAAATCTTGCCAAATGCAAGTCTTTTTAACTTGCTGTTGAAAAACTTCATTTGCTAATAAAATACACTTACATTTTCTCCATATGCATTTTGCTTTATTCCCAGTCCCAGTATATATAGACTCAAACCATCTCCCATGCATATGTTGTTGTGCTTCACCAGAACTATCAGTAACTGTGCCAGCAATCTCACCGTTCTTACTGTTCCAATATCCACTCTAAATGAATATATTTCAAGTATTGGAACTAAAAAATGTCATAGAATATATTGGCTTATGTATTTCAGCCTATAGTGTGTATTGTTATTGTTCAGAGTAAAAAGTGAAGCACTTTATAACAAGGTCATAGCTAGCCCAAAGTTTTTGTATACTAACGTAATACGATACTTACTCATGCCTTAGCACCGAACAAGACTAGATGAAAGCTGGCACTGAAATCTTAAAGAATCTCCCTGCAAACTTACTTCGCTGTCGAAGTTAACCAAGCTATATTCAACTATCTTGGTTGGTTAATTTGGAAAAAGGATTATTGGAAGTAAACCAGGAAATGTCCAGTTTTCAGTAAATCGTTCAAAAATAGAACAAAATGGTGTTGGAAAAGACGTAAGGATTTATGTCTCACTGCAAATGCCGCAAAATAGAATTTCGAAAGATGATTTGTCATATGATTGCAATGTCTTAGACTTTTCATCTCTCCCTGGAATAAATATGAAACTCATATCCTAATCATTCACATATATCTATCATCAGTAAAACTTCAAACAAGGAAATGTGCCTGTAATTAACAGTTCACAAATTTTGAAAACCTTACCTTACTGAAAACAATCTTGCAAGTTATATCTTTATTTGTGATAATCATTTCTCCATAATGTTCGACCCATCTTGTGCCGCTCATAATGTTGTGGACACATGTAGTGACTTTGTTCCATTTGTATTCATCATTGAACCTCAAATAATAGAAAAGGAAACGCTAGAACAATAGGACATAGAGTATATATGTTAAAAATAATTTTGAATGTGAATTGTAGTTTTTATTTTACCAAAATCTGCTCAAAGTGTGGTACTCCATTATTCTCCATACTCATTCAGAAGTACGAAACACTGGGTTTCTGAGTGGGTCAGTTACAGATAATAGACTTGGTTACTGGGACAGTGGCTTGAGACGCAATATAAAAAAACTATAAATAAAAATTGTTTATATACAACAGCTAGTCCAACATTTATATAACCATAACAATGCAACAACTAGAATATCGGTTAGAAACCGAGGACTTATCGATCGAAGGTTAGGGGATCCCCCAAAACAGTGGTCTTACTCCATAGTGACACCGTGTGTCCCATCACTATTTAATTAAGAACTCGTTAATTATAAGACATATACATCCAAAATCACTAGGCTTCTGATCCGAGCTATGATGAATGCACATGCAAAATTTGGATCATATTCAACCTCGCTTCCGTGAGATATCGTGTGCATCTAACACACAGACATACACACATAAAAATACCTATCAACATACTTACCGATCTTAAGATCGATAAGTAATAACAATCACAATGTAACTACATTATGACGATATTTTCATTGATACTTTCAAATGAAATTTATATCCATAAAAACTATAGCCATAATTTCAGCAAACACAAGTGAGCCAGATGGAACAAACACTCCGGTGGGACGGATCCGGAACAAGACTTCAAAGGTTGTTCAGTGTGAAACCAGATGCAAAGTACTTTGCAAGGTAGAGTAGAGTAAAAATGGTGAATATCTTAGCAAGAGAGATCAACTACAACATACTTAGGTATTTTCAAATGAACTGATCCCATTGGCAATATCTCCATTGATTTACCCCAGAACTTGTTTTTCCATCTCGCATCTGAAATAACGAACAAAAAACAGTAAGAACAAGAGCAGGAAATTCAACAAAGTAATAAAAAGTAAAGAAATCTATTGAAAACAAATTAGGATTTAAATGAAATGCAGAAAATGGGTATAGGAAGATTATTCAGTGAGAGCAAGCCAGCGAAGTAACTCAACAAACCAAAAAGAATGTAGAAATATCCAATAACTAGGAAAACGTTCTATAATTAAGTTTAAAATCAATTTCCAACTAAGCTTTTCCTAACATGAGGATTTCCATTAGTAATGCAAAAAGATTGATTGAAAGTTGGCTAAACGTTGATTATGGTAATTACTATTCGCAATATATTCTAAAACGAATATATTTAAAAAAAATTAAAAATAATATTCCAAAATGAGTTATTCTCAGCAAAGAATTTTAAACTAGCCATTGTATATGTGTGAAAATTGCTTCTTGAAGGGTAGAAAGCTGAGATGAACTGTTAAGATTCTCTTTTAAAGAAGCTAAAATTTAACTCTCTCTCAATTAGTCTGAAATGCAGATGCATATGGCACAGAATCAAATTTTCTTATAAATATAACTAATTTGTGTGTATTTGAAAAGTAATCCTTTTTGTATGCTCATGGTTCAAATCAAAACACAGGTTGTCAAATGAAATTTCGAAACGTAATAATTATCATTATCAATAAGGATTCGAATAAAAATAATACTAAGTGCACACTGCACATGAAAACTGCCTGATTCAGATCACAATATATCAACTACCTTGCCAGAACTCGTAATGCTCTGAACTGCAATGACAGGCAGAGATGGGTGGATGATGACTGACTTGCTCTGCTACAAACTTGAAATCCCTGTGAAATGGATATATATAAATTGTGTTAAATTGATAAGGGAAAGCAGATTGGACCAAGTTATTGCATCTCAAACCATTTGGTGTGATTTTGTACCAATAATTGTGGATGTGGCATATTTCACTTCTTGATGCTAATGGATATAAATGGTGTGTGTGGACCATTGTATATAGCTAATATTAAACACATGGTCCCAATCACCAATTGAATGGTCTCCTTTGTAGAGGGCTATTGGATCGCATATAGACGGCAGGTTAGGAATACAATTTATCTAATTTAATATATCTTGAGTGAGGTTTGAGCCTTGAGATTTTAATTTGATGGGCCAACGATAATAAAAAAACTGAGAATAATAGTAATACTATGGCGAATACAAAGCAAACTCCTTCACAAGTAAAGAACTGTTGCATTACGCCAACAAGCCAAGTTTGCTATAAAGACAATCAACTGCTTGCATTTTGTCCGTGACAAGCTATAATATTAATGCAATCTATATTTTAATACTTACTTATCTTCTCTTAAGCATTCATATGTTTCTCCGAGCAATGGATTGAAAGGTTTTTGACCAGCCCTGGAATAGGATATACAAGTTTGAATCACCAGTGAAAAGACCTTGGAAGAAATTTTGAGCATCGCAAAAATGTGTAGAGCACTGGTTCAGTTTTTTTAGTTGGGAAAAATAGCAATAAACAAAAATTTCAGTATCAATTTCATATGTACCGGTATATGAATATTTTATTTTTTATTTTATTTGTTTATCCCAATTTTTAATACATTCTGTCCAGATGATTGTCATTCTGGTATAATTGTGCTCTGATTCTATTTTCCCGAACTCTATTTAAATGACCAATGATAGCACAGCATGATGGGTGAAACCATCGATGCATTACTTCTTGTTTAAAAATACTGTCATGCTGGTCTTCAGAGGTCATTCAGCACTTTGGTATGGCGATGGCAACATGTGACTTATGTATGCTATTGTTTGCGACCTTCAAACTGTTTATGATGAGTGTAAATAAAACTTTCATCTATACTTCGGGTCGACAACCATTTGCATTGAAAGAGGCATTTGCCATTTTTTTTTCAGACTCACCCCTGATAAGAGCCGCAATACTACTCTAATGTCAATGGCAATGAAAATTTTCAAAAAAACACTTATGATGCAAAGTAATTAGTGCTATGTAACTAATGAGTAGCAATCATATTTATGTCCAGACTTTCATTAAATCCCCACTGCTTCTAACAAAAAACTGATGTAGAGCACCGTGAACAAAGAGCCGCAAGTTGCCGATCGTTGATCTATACCAGCGTTTCCCAACCTTTTTTGGTCGCGGACTATTTTATCACCGGCGAAAACCTTTGCGGACTCAAGGTGCGTTTATTGCAACCGTACTCTGTGTGAAGAAGCAATAAAGCCAAACACCACAGAAATTTAACAAATTTCAAAATCGGAAATTCGCTGCAATCACGCGTTCGTTAAAAGAGTCAACTGTTTCAGTGTATAATGGCATTTTCTGTCGCACAATATTCAATCCATGACAACGACGACAATTTAAAATGTTTGTCTATTTTAATTTAATTGTATTTTATGGTTCTCGCGGTTGCTTCGACTTACGACAAGATGAGAGCATTACTTCTTTAAAATGCCACGGCAATCTGCAAAGATACTAATGTGAGTATATATTGCCCGATTATATTTAGTTTTGATACATATCTTTTGCGATCTTGCGAATTTGTTATCGCCGTTAGAAAAATCCTACTATCTGCTATCAATTTCCAGAAAGTTCAACTTGATTTAGTATTTACTGAAAATATATTTAAAGTATATTAGTAAATCAAAAATACAAATTCATACCCTTGCTTTGTTATTAATTTATTTGTGATCATTTGAATCTGTGGCTGGGTTGACTAAATGAAAGCAATACTACTCAGAAAACATTGTGACAATTCGTGGATACAAAAATGCGTGGTGAAGTGCTCGATTATGTTTTGAATGGTAGTTTTGTAAATTCGACAAATCTGAGTTGTTCGTACAATACTTACGGCGCTCCAGTACATTACGTACCAATATGGAGCAGTAAAGCAAAGGATCCTAAGGGGAAATGCCATGGTTAGTCTACTACGGTAGCACCCGAAATTTTGCGATTTGCAATGTCTAAAGAAGCGTTTTTAATCGGTCGCGAACCATTATGAAACTTATGGTGTTCTCCGTTTTATTTTTAGTATTTTCTATTGCTTCTTTTCAATTTGGAATATTTGGGTTGCCACTATTGACACCTACCAGGAAAAAAATTTATTCCTTGTTGTTCGAACTGGCGAGAAACACCACTTTCGATATGTATCAATTGTCCCGTGTGCCGACTCGTGTTTTCGTCGGAAATCCACAAGTGAGTTGTGAAATCCAATTGTTTGATTAAGGGACGCGAAAGTGACCTATAGCGTCACCTGTTACCAAATTTTTGAATAGTAAATCGCTATTCTAATAGTTGAATATTTGAATATATGCCCAGCCCTAATCGGTAACCAATAATTATTGACTCGATTAATGTTATGTGAATAAACCTGGTTTTTACGTTTTATGAAAATTTTAACGTAAATCGTAACTTGGCTGATAGTTAGTTTTCGCAAAAACGTTTGCTGTGAATTTCTGGCTCGTTGCGAACTCATTCAAACCTTCCGCGGACTCATTTGAGACCGCGGACTCAGGTTGGGAAACACTGATCTATACCAATAAACACCAGTCACCAATTGATGTTATGCTAATACTAATTACCTTGTATGGGTAGATGCATATGCTGATACAGCAAAGGCAGCAACATGAACCATCCTTTCATACGGATCTTCACATTGCACAGCTTTGTCTAATAAATCCGAATATTCTAATTCTTCGCAAAGGCACTGAAAAAGTAAACATTGAAAATTTTAAATAAAAATTATAAATCTACGTCTAATAGATAGTTCTCGGTTACTATCAGAAAGTGCCTCAAGTCAGCTAAATAAAATGACCCAAGCTAGGGCGACTTGACTTAATAGGATCGACATTTGGTTCAAATAGCCGGTAACTCACGAACTCACTCAGGTTTAAAAACTTCTACCTGGCCAAGATATGTAGATGCCATATTCGATATTGCGAAATATTTAAATATTCCAGCATGGAATGAAATAAAGCGAAGGTTACCCATGTTGGCTGGCTCTGTTCAGCAAATAAATAAACGATAGCTCGCGAAATTGTAATAGTAGAAGACACTACATAACAGACAGCAAATAGCATAGAAAAATAAATTCTTTCATGATTCATATACACAGGATTCAAATGAGAAACAATAAAACATTTATAATAAATCCAATATGCAAAATATTCAATCATATTTTAGTTGAGTTTAACACAATTCTGTTAATTTTTGCGGCGTGCCCTCTCGGAACCGTTGAAATAAAGAATATAAAACTAAGCTACAAACCTGTAAGGCATTCAAGGGTTCATTTAATGTGACAGGCATTGAAACTCTACTGAGATCTTTCCCGATATTTTTTCTTAAAATATTCCACAAACTGAAATCTCCTCCTTCTGGTCGATAGCAAGGTAGTTTCGTACGACGTCCTGTCCCTGTGATTCCTTCGAGATCTATTGGAACTGTGAAAAATGGGGTAAATTGTCAAAAATTAGGATCGTAAATTTTTTTTGATGGTTTTAGATGCTACATGTCACAAGATTCAAAATAATTCAAGAATACTGTTCCAGTGAACTCGAATTCCTCAAATACTCACTGCTTTGTAATGAAGTACTTTCTCCTTCTGATAATTCAGCATCTGTTGAGGCTGCATCATCATCGTCTTCATTTTCACTCTGAAAAATAAATAAAAATATCCTTATCTAACTATTCTTTAATCAAGGTGCCTCAATATAATATGAAAACAGCTTCATGAGTAACCCAAAAGACATAACCCAGGTTAATTGGAGCATATTCTAGAGCAGGGGTGGGCAAGGTATTTGGGCCAGTGGTGGCGGGCCATGTGAGTGTGTCATAAAAAGTTACATTTTATGAACAATATTTACAGTGTTACAAAAGCAAAGGTGAAATGAGCCTCGCGCAAAAACTAAATTTAATCGCAATATTAACAATTTTCTTGAGCTATTTTTCAGCTTAAATCTCAAAACTTGGTTTTAGTTTGGTTGTGGCAGCATCAGGAAGACCGGATTGAATTACCCAATGGGCTGGATTTGGCCTGTCAGTTCTAGAAGGATAACTTATGTGCAAACCGTTCTAGATATCGTTTGGTTACAATCATAAACAATCGGAGGTTTGAGAGTTGAAAATATTTCTTTCGTTATAAAGATATTTATGGGTTCTGTTTTTTTGATCACCCTGTACAACTAACTATAAGCTTACCTCTCCGTCTGTTGAGCTCTCCTCAGCATCCGAAAGTAAATATTCTTCAGCGTCATAGAACATATCAGACATCGTCTCAGAGATGGAAAGTTGACTGTCCAATGACATGTTGCTCAATATCTTTTGCTGAAAAATAAAACAACCGTAAATGGTAGTTTAGACAGAGCAAAAAAGAAAGTAGGTCATATCGAAGAGGAATGGTAAAAAATGTCAGAAGCATGTTGATGGCATATACGAAACCCTTTCAGATACGTATGACTGTTGCACATGCATGTTAACATGCATACTGTTATGACTTTAATATGACCTGTAACACTGATCTGTAAGAAAAAAAAGATTATCCTCATATGTTTGAAAGTTTGAACCCTATGGAGGAGGACAATGTACACTAAGATTGCTTGATTGTCAAAAATTGGAAGTCCAAATTGGAAAGTTGATAGTCCATATGTATCCATTGTCACTGATTAGTTAGTAGCAGTACACCTTGCTAAATGTTTTTATCAAGCATGTCATCACACCACTGAATACTCTGCATGGGCTCACAAATCGAAATCCTATGAACGATGACCCTCTTCTGGAGGATTGCTGAAAGCCTAATTGTTGAAAGTTGGCTCTCGTAATCATAATCAGTGGTTAGTTAACCCTATATCTAGTCAAGACAGGTCAACAATCACCCATCAAACGGCCATGTTTTGTAACGAGATGAAACCATTTTAGCAGCTTTCCTTTCTTAGAAATAAAAAATAAAAACGCAATAGCATCCAATACCTTTATGAACAATTATTATATCCAGTCTGGATTGATCAACCATCAATGCATCAAACATTGATGTTTTAATGGGAGCATTTTAGCAGCATCCCTCTCTTAGAAATACAAAATAAAAATGCTGTAGCATATAATACCTTTACAATAATGAGACAGGAAACACCATAATTCCCTCTCACATTTTTCATAACTATAAACCATCTTTGATATTCCATTGTCTCAAACACAACTTACAACCCTAACTAACCATCAAATCAAACAAACTAATTCTAAAACTGCAAAGATTGATTAATGATAACATTGTGATTCAGTGTTGAATGGTGACTTGAGTAGTGACTCAACATTATTGAAATCACTGAGTCATGGAAAATATTTTGACAATGGACTAAATGCTGATTGGAAATTTTGGTTGGCCAAAAAATTTTTTCTTTTTTTTCGAAAAAATTCCATCTTCTTTCAATGATGTTTTATGCAAATATTTAGCATTAACTGGAATGAACGAAACTTGAAAAAGCTCCTTTTTAGCGCAAAAAAAGATCCATTTTTACAATGCTGTTTCATGCAAATAATTGGTATTATCCAAAGAAAAAAAACTTGAAAAGTCTGATTTAAGAAAATAATAACTCAACGTTTCCAAACTGAGAAGATTATTTCCCAGGGAGGAATTTTGCCGTTTTGGGGAATAAATTTTGCTTTGTGTTCGCTGTAGTATTATTAATATTCTTTAGTTTTTATTATTACAATGATATCGATTAATGAACTCATAATAAACTACTCTACCTGTAAAAAAGAGGAGTGCTGCTTGCGCATAACACCCTCAAAGGATCTAATAAAGATTAAAAAATTAAAGTAGTTTTTACGCATAGTGAGGGAAGAATAAAAAGTTACAAAATAAGTGAAAAATTTAACAAAAAAGGTTGGGAACCACTCTAGCTTTTCAAATTATAATCACTTTAAATTTCAGCATTGTCTTGATACCAGGTTAAAAAGCAAAAATGTTGTGAAAAGAAATCTGAAACAAAGATAGCTAGGTGTGTAGGGATGGTTAGATATGGTCCTAATCACCATTTGAATGGCCTTCCATGTAGAGGACATATTAGGCCTCCATTTGTCAGTAGAAGTGTTAACTATTAGCGCCCTTTTTTTGCGAAAACTGAGAAACACCTTCGTGGCCCTAGTTATAACCATTTTTTAACGGACAAAACACTTTTCTGGCTATCTAATATATTTAAAAGAGTTGAAACGAAAGCAAGCGCACCAACTTGATAAAATCGCCCAGGGTACCTTCGCACTTTTTTTGACTTGTGAGGCACCTTCTCACTCATAATTTCGTTAGAGTGAACATTGGTCAGCAGATCCGATTTTAAGGACAGCTGCATATTTTAGGCCGCTCCAGAAGTATGTGCACCAATATGGAGGGAACTAATTTTGTTTGCCCCTTTTATATCAAGTTGTGTAAGGGAACTGAAACCTATGGGCAGAGGGATATCCACTTGGCTAACACAGACAATCCCCAAACTCGTAATAGAACTAAAATAAGGAAAATTGGAATAAAGTTATGCCCCAACCCTAACCTGGTACACATACTTCGGGAGTACCAATTATAAACAAGCTATAATGCTCTTACATGTAAAGCTCCTTTCCTATGGTTTAAACTGGTAACAGGCGTGGAACCGGCTGTTGGTCCAATTTGCGACGAAATCTGTGAGATCATTTGTAGTTTGGTTTTCAAATCTTTATTCTCTTTGCCCATTTCTTTATTTTCTTTTGTTAACTGAAAAATGAGATTAGGAGCTGAAAAAATTAAGAATGGAAAAATCTATCGACATTTTATCATCAAAAGTTGAGAGAAGAAATGTATGGATCAAATATTTGCAAACAGGTGCAAGGATATTATGGATTCTAACAAACTTCCAGATTAGCGGTCCTCAACCATTGACTGCCAGCGTACCAATTTGATGTTTCTACTCTGGCCACGTACCTCCGACAATGACACCAATAAAGGAAACAATGGCAAATAAACGCGCTATGGGCTAAGTAACACGCAAAATGAAGAAAACATGCCTGTCACGTTTACGCTGGCACTAGCGAGCACGGGCGATCTCTAAAGATAAGGATTGAAAGCGCTATAAGCACAATTCAGCAAATAGATAATATAAAGCGATGTCAGCATATTTTAGCCAACTCAAAAGTTAATTGTTCCAATAAATCAAAGCTGAAAGTCAAGTCAAGGTTATTTTTTCCAACCGGTAAATAAAAAAACATTAGAACACAGAAAAGACAAAAAAACTGAAAATTACACAATTTCACTGAGGAAGGGAAGATGCCGGGAACCAAAGCTAGTTATCGAGCAGCGACACCCAAAGTTCAAATGTCTTATTTGAAAAATTGAAATTTTCGAGTTTGGATCTACTGTTTTTGAGGAGAGTACTATAACAATCGTACCTCGCATACCAATTAAAAATCTCCCACAGATTGAGAACCACTGTATTAGATGTTTAGAAAATTGGAAAGACAGTAATATATAAAAACGAAGCATATTCAACTCAAAACAGATACCAATATTTCATAACAAACAACCATAAAGTTAAATATTCTGAATGCGTGATATAGTTTATATTTTTTTAATTGGGTTTGGTTTAAAAAGGAGGCCGAAATTGATCACCACAGAAATGTGAAAAATGTCAATTCTGTGAATTATCTTTGTATAATACAGATAGGAATAGCATATTGCAATTTTGTAAGCTGCCTATTCATTACAACTACATTTTCTGGTTGAAGTAAGAGTAAGGCTCGTAGCCAGGAATTTAAAAAAAAAAGGGGGGGGGGATTCTCAAAAATTTTATTTGCTAAGTTAGACGTAACAGCTAAGTCAGGAAAATGTGTATTTTCAAGGGTCTTCGGGGTCCTAAATGCGTTTCGGGCTTCAAAAAAACACAATGTATGATACAAAAAAATGCTTTTTATTTTTACAGTTGAAAAAAAGGGGGGGAATGGGTTTAGACCCTTGAACCCCACTACCAGCTACCCCCCTTGCACATAGCCCCCTGGGAGAGCCCAAGAGACCAGTTTTAGTAGCTCTACCCTAAACCCTTATAAAACTTAGTTTTTTTACCTGTGTAACTACTTTTCTAAGATTACCGCCAATTTGATTATTTTGTTGTTGCTGTTGATTTTGTTCTTGTTTCAAAATCGTTTCCAGCATTGCATCTAGTGAGCTGCAAACTTAAATAATAATGAGGAATGAGTAAATTAGAAAAACTCAAGCTAAAAGTTTTAAAACGCAACTTTTTTCAAAGCAAAGTCTCCAGCCGTCAACTTAAAGCAGAAAGACTAATGACTCCCAGGAAACCGCTAGAATGTAAATATATACTTGCAACAAAGAGGTATGTGCTTGGGATTTATTTTTCTGGCAGAACACATATTTACAAATAAATTTATAAATTGCTATGACAAAAAGTTTTCCAACTTTGCTCTGGAAAAAGCTTTGCTAGGATAGGTGGAACAAACAGGCCGGTAAAATATTACCTTTGGCAGCATTTTCCAAGAACTGGTCATGCATATTAAACCTATCTTCTGGTGTTAAATTATTGTTTGAGTCATCGCCGACAGAGAATGAGATAACAGGTACTGATTGGGTCCCGTGGGTCGGGGTAGAATGCGTAGATTTGGACAAATTTTGGGGTCTCGGGGGAGTTATGTTCTGATCTGATGAAGAAATGCTGTTTACAGATGTAGTTGACTGTGTTGATGTTAAGGCAATGTCTGGATTACTTTTGCTGAGATTGGATTGATCGCTGATTGGTAGTACAGGAGCTGATGGTGCCTGAATTAAGAAATATACATTCAATAACATTTTATTCCAATTTTTCTTATTTTAGTTCCATTACGACATCGGAGACTAGACAAATGACTTCTGTAGTATTTGTACCTGAAATTATGGCCTAACCCTAACCTGGTACACATACCTCGGGAGTACCAAATTTTTGATGATAATTTTAAATGAGTCTCTGAAAACATAAGCTAAAACATAAAAATTTTGTTTTTGTTTGGTTGTGGCAGCATCAGGCGGGCCAGATTGAATTACCCAACGGGCCAGACTTGGCCCGCCGGTCTCAGTTTGCTCACCCCTGGTCTGAAACAATGCTAACCTTGAACACTTCACTTGCTAACTCAGGAGTTGAAGCAGGTGCATGCATGCTACCAGCTTTCTGTAGTTTCTTTGATGCTTTTTTAGACATTTTTCTTTCTTTTTTTGACATTGTGGACATGTTTAATGTTGCAGGAGGCTTCATCGGACTCCATGCTGGTCCACTTTTAATTCCTTGTAACAATTTCCTGAGTTTTTCAATCTCGTTTCGCACAGTCCTGAGATCTGTAAAGAAAAAAATCTTCGTCTACTTTAGCAACAACAGAACCCTGTTCCTTCCAAATAACCGCAGTCACTTACATGCCGTGTTTCCCCCGAAAATAAGCCAGTGTCTCATTTTTATTTCTTTTTGAAAAATCACTAGGGCTTTTTGGAGTGGGGGTTGTCTTTAATTTTCATTTATCAGAATCAAAATTAAAAAGTAGAACTACCAGATTTTTGAATATACAAAATATGAAAACCGATATCCATCTACTTATAAATACCACGTTTTTATTTAGAATAACTGCTGAACATAGATTCTTAATCATTTAAAATGAGTAAGAAAGACTTCTTGCTATCGACTGGGTCAAAAAAAATTTTGTGCTATCGACTAGGTCCTATTTTAAAGGAGGGCTAGTTCTTATTTTGGGGGAAACATGGTATGAGTGAATGCTTGTACTGAGCCTTGGTTTGAACAAAAGGTGTGGAAGAGCGTTGTATAAAACTGTACCTAAGGATACAGGATGGTGGGCGATGGTCCAGTCCTAGTGGATAAAGTGTTAGGCTTAATCATGTTTAAGTCGTGAATGGCACATCCGAAGTTTAATTCACATGCAGGGAATCAGGATGTAATAATTTCATTGGGACGTGCCTGCAGTCCTTCTAAACTGCAGTAGCCTTGTTCAAAGCCAAAGACATGGAATAAGGATGGGCATTCCACAATATTTTACTATTTTGGAATACTTAAATTGAATTCCATTACTCTAGGCTACTGAAAATTAATTCTTCCATCAAATTGGTGGATTGAAGTTTTTAAAGAGAAAATTTGAAAGGTTTGAGTGTCTATATTTTAATTTAAAATGTTCTGGAAATTTGATATTAAAAAGGCGTATCTCGAGATAATGAAGTTTTGAAATTTGCCGAACAGGCAAAAATAGAATCCTGCTATCTTTTCTAAACAATTTGAACATTAAGAATTTGGCATTTATAAATATAAATGCATTTATTGCTTGTTGCCTACTATTAATAACACACCTAAAGCCCAAATCCTATCAAAGTTGCCACATTTATGTGATACACTCAGAGTCTGCTACTATAATCACTTCATATCATTTGTCCGTATCTATTCGTCATCATTGTATATCACAGTGAAATGTGGCAACAGTCACAGCAATTTTTTTCTTGTTATGTTAATTCAAAAAGACATTAATAAATATAAAATTTGTGTAAATTCAAAAAGACAAAAATGTCGATATAATAATTATTCTTTCCATAACCATCAACAAGAAATTGGGGGAAGAATAAATGCAATTAGCAAATAAATTATGCATGAATTTCTTTTACTTTGAAATGCATTAGTCAATTCTTCGGAAACCGCTTCAGGAGAATATCCCAATTCAAATTTCCAAATCTATTAACGTCTGCCACTGAGCATAGATTAAATTTACCACGCAGTTAAATCTTTATTGCTGGGCTCTGATTTTTAGAGCTTTAATATCATTAAAAGCTTTTTTCACTCAAGTTTTCAAAATGAGGATGGAATTGATTGTCATGTAATAAACCTAGTAATCTTTTAAATTTGCATTGACTAGCACTCAGAAACAATTTCAATAAGCACACACATTGCATTTAACATCCAATTAAAACAGAAAATGGCCAACGTTATCAAAGGCACAATGTAAGTTTTTTCTATGGCTTGGCTACTGGCATATTGGCTGTTGGTGCAAAGCATCAGGAGCCTCCTTTTCACTGCCCAGACTTTCACAGTCCAGACTGTACCGTAGTTTTGTCCTTCATAATTTTAAAAAGGTGCTAGGTATACAAATTACCAAATTACCATCCTACATATCCCCTTATATATGAGCAAAAGTTCCAGTTTGGCCCTTTATCGTTAAATTCACCCTTCGTCTAATTTGGAACCCTTTATTCTGCCATCACTACGTTTAAAAACTTATTCAATCGTTAATTGGATCCTTAGATAGTGCCATACACAAGTCCCACTCTTGCGTATGTACAAGCTTATCCCGTAAATAGTTCACAATGTGTGCATAAATATTATAGTAATAATAAAGAACTAAAGAATAGTAGTAATACTACAGCAAATTCAACACACAATTTCTCCCTAGCTAAGAAATGTGGTGTTGTTAGTGGCATTGAAATATCACAGATTCACAGTATATCACATTGAAATATAACAGTATAAAAAGAGAAATATGGGACAGTTTCCAAAAGGAAATTTCAACTTTTATGTTATTCATGGTGACCGTACATTTGAACCCATGTACATTTGAACCCATGCGTATATCCACGGGTTCAATCTATATGCGGGTGCTAAAACCCATGGGTTAGGGTTAGTATGGGTTTAACTATCTGTGAAACAAAAAAAATTCCATAGGTGCAATAGCATACAGGTGCAATTGTCATGGGTTCAAATGTACGTGGGTTCAAATGTAATGGAACCGTTATTCATACCTGTTGCGACATCTTCTACTGTAGATTCCGAAACAATTTCTGAGTCCGATGAAGGTTCTCGAATAGGTGAAGCCTATGAATAAAAAGCATTTTAAATTTTTTATTTTAATTATTTTCGAAAATTGACGATATCAAATATAACTAATTTTGGTGCTCCAGATGTATGAGTGTCAATACGAAGGTAACTAATTTTGTTTGCCTATTCACATCAAATTGTGTAAAGGGACTGAAACCTATGGGCAGAGGGTATATTCACTTGTCTAACACAGATAGACCGCGAACTCGTAACAGAACTAGAATGAAGAAAATCGGAATAAAATTATGGCCTAAACCTAACCTGGTACACATACTACGGGAGTACCCTAAATTTAAATCTTTATTAGAGAGCACCCTATCATGTCTGTACACTCATATTTTATGCCACAAAGTGAGATCGCTCATGTAGTTTTTATATCACATGTTTAAAGCTCAATTGAAGTTCTTGTTCTGGCGAACTTAAAATTTTGGTCCTGTGTGTTTCTTTCATTTCTAGTAATTTTATGATCTACTTATCTATTTAAGCATTATGATTCATTTTGGACAACATGATATGGACCAATCAAAAACATATTATTCACAGTTAATTATACATATTTTTCAACTAAATATGTGTAAAATTAGCTTCAAAATCCTCTTTAAAGCAGCCCTTAGGCCTAAACTATAAAATACTGTACATCAAGTAAAATATTGCAACATAACTCAGGTTATTATACCCTTGAGGGCTATTTGTAACTACTTGTATCTAGAATTACATTCTGGTCTCAAGGGACCAATGTTAAAGTTATTTTACAAGTGTATTGACTTTTTCGAATTGTTAGTTTGTTACATTTTGAATTGATGGAAAATGTACAGTTGTTAAATTAAGTATACTAGAGTAAGGACTACCAACCCAAAACCTAGAAAATCAGGTACAATATTTCAACATAACTCATGCCCAACACTACAAAAATCTTGGTGTTCCATGAGTCCATGACTTCGCTATATAGATGTCAAATATGGAACAAAACTTGGTGTGTTAAACACATGTGTACAAAATGTCAGATGCCAAATGCATAAAATTAATGACATGGCCCACTGACACTATATTATATTAGCTTAGATGTTCAACATTTTCGGACTTTTGACTTATCACGTAGTTAGACTCCATAGCCCTGCTTATTGCCCTAGAGCAGAGGTGTGCAGCCCTGTGTAATACAGGTGGGCCTGATACACATAACTGGGCAAAACCGCGGGACTCACCTTTGTTAACATCGGCTTTCTGCGGGTTGCAGGCACAAAAATGCAGGTTATTGATTTTATAACATGCAGTGTTCGCTCAAGCTAACTGGTAGGGCATTGTAACGTCATAGTCACCGATGATAATGAATTGGACTCGGTTATAGGCTTTGCAATGCAAGGGGATTGAAATTACTGGTACGCACCAGATTTAACTAAATTAAAAAAAACTTTCACAGAATGCACATTATTCAAAAATGGCACTTCTCCAACAGGCCACCCAATTTTTTAGTGTAGGTCGCATTTTGCACACTCCTGCAATGAATTTATTTGTGTTTGGCGAAGACTTAGAAATTGAAAATATTTGGCTTACCACATGACTGTCAACACCATCACTTCCGATCAGAGTTGTATCGTTTTTCATTTCTGCTTGTCTGTATTCTCTGTGACTTCTGATCTCCGTCACCCATTGTTGGAATGTGGCTTGAGATTTGATCTTGTCAAAGAATGAAGATTTTACCATAATGATCAGGTTAAAATAAAACTATATAAGCAAACTTGTAGAAAAAAATTAGCAATATGTACAATCTGTTTCTTGACTTGAACCCCTGGAACCCACGCTAAGGAATATTGGTTAATGCATGATAAGGCCTCGAAAAAACTAAAAATTTGTAAATTGGACTTCTTCAAATAACGCTGAAAAAAGCCTCTTTCTTCAACTAAAAATCTCAAAAACATTTCCGTTTACTTGACAATATTTCGAAAAGATTGCTAAACTTTATATGTATCCTAGCTGCTTGTACAAGCCTTGTTTAGATCAAGGCATGAAAAAACCTGATAAGGAAACTAATAGCTTGTCTGAAGAAGACGAAACGGTACAGAAATACATTGCGTTGGTGTGCAGCAAGACTCTTGAATCAAATAGTATAGTCATCTTTATATTTGCCACAGCATTCTTGCATTACACGAATACGGATCCACTTACACAAAAGCATAGAGCAAGGAAAATCTAATAGATATAACTGATTTTTGTTTTTATTCAAATGACACTGCGTCTAGTCTGATTGTACTGCTATTACACAAAGACTTCGCTTTCGTTACTTGAAGATGCCATGACTAACCAGAAGATGGTGATGTAATCTCAACATTAATCCTAGAGAATTATACAATGTTTTTCTTATGACTAAGTATTGTTGCTGGTTAGGGCATCACAGGTTACATGACTGTGTCATGCAATGAGAAAATTTCCTGTGAGCAATGACCCATATAGGAAAGTCCAGAAAAGCTGGAAGAAATTAGAAATTAACAGCTATTTCATGAGATGGTTTTCAACATTACAAATATCAACGTATTCATGAATATATGATTTAAGATCATTTTGCAAAGTAGCATACATTCAAGGCTAAAATCTTACCCAATAAAGCCATGCATCTGAATCAAATAACTGGCTGAATAATGCCATACCCAACATGGACTGTAATCGGACAAGAGGCCATGGTTCATCATATGATTACGTCACCTTGGCAGCTTTCCAAGGGGTTTGAAACTGATTAATAACAATAAGCAGGCGGCATCAGGAATTAAATGATTTTAGCAGTTTTAGCAGTTTAGCAACAAATTTTAGGGTCGCGAAGACTGAAAAGTACACCAATTTTACATAAAGTAATATATTTATTGTACTTTTTTAGACTTTTGATTCAAAATACAATTATTAAAACTAGTGCAAAACATAAATCTCATGATTTCGAGAGAATACAGGATCAGAGAAACGAAGCGCTTGCATAACAATGCCGACTTTGGTTGTAAGCCTCGAGAAGTGGTGCGCTACTCGTAACAGGGGGGCATGGAAAATTTTGATATATTGGAAGAGGTTGCGGAAGCTCTGGTATAATCGATAGTAATAATAGACTACAATGAGAGATTTGTCTCAGAATTCCTTATAAGGTATTTGCTATTGTTATCTGCGTTGTTATTGGAAGCATGACATCATTTTATATTTATTGTCATGCATATGTGTATAGTAATGTCATGATCTGCTTCGCGATTACACAAAAATTTATAGATAAAATGGATGTATAGATATATATACTGAGGGTTTGTTCATAAATTCAATCCAACTATTTTAAGTGGATCAGTGGATAATGCATAAGGATCCACCGGCATAAAAGAATAGAAGGATAACTACTGAAAATTAGTCCTTTAGAGACGCAACTGGCAAAAGCATAACTTACTTGTCCGAGATCATTACATACAGAGAAATATTTACTTTCAGCTAATATGTTATTGTCTTATAAAGGTAGTATACCTACTAAAAATAAAAATTTAATATACAGTAATGGAATGGGATGCATACACTGTTGGTACTTTCTAGCATAAGATGCAGCACTGTGATACGTGTATGAATCTTATTCAATTATAATTGCTATACTTTGCTTTCAACAGACTGCTTTATAAAATATGAAAAAAGTATTTTGGACAATAAAAAAAATTGTATAATTTCACACAGTCAAATCTAGTCAAGGTCAAACAGCTCTAATGGAAATCTTCAATTAATTTCATTCGCTAATGACTGTTTATTCTGTCTATTTTTGTTTAATTTAAGTTGGTGTCAAGTACTTAACACCTTTTCAAGTACAAGTATTAATTAGTTCACCTTGCTTTGAACATCTGCTGTGTTTGAAGAATAAATATAGTCAAACAAAGAAACATTTTAATCAAACATTTAATAATCAAAAATTCAAGAGGGAGATGAGCGCAATGTTTTGGTAGTTAAAGCAATAGATATACCATGCAAGCATCACAACCAAAACCGAACACTTTGCTTTTCCTGAATCAGTGATGTCCAAAATGAATACCCGAATACAATTTACTTCTCAATGAAACTCTTACTTCCAAATGAAATATCCGATTTGAACATCCGGAAATTGGAAATGAAAAGAGTACAATCAAACTAAACATAGGCTTCTCAATAAGCACTAGCTCACCAAACTAGATTGTGAAATTTTTTTCAATATCGCTAGAAATGGAATTTTTTCCCTATTTAAAGCATATATCAGAAATTGAAAGCCCGTTCGTCTACTTGCAGTATTAAAACAATAAAATAACTTTTTCTTTACAATCAAAAGCAAAGTCAGATTTATTCAACTTCTTAAAACTCTTACTTTCAAATGAAATATAGTGTCTTCGGCATCTAAGTCTATTCTGCATGATTTCTTCTGTGTTGACATGACACTCAATCCAACATCGAGAATCCCATGCAGTTTGCCTTTGACAATCTGAACAAAAGAAAATAAGCTTACTTGATGATAGAAAAGAAAGATATGGGCTTAAAGTAGTGTTCGTAATTTATAAACACAAATTTCTACATTCCTTATAGTCTCAGTAGTTCTTGGTATTTCATTGGTCATCCATCACTTCTTCGCACTAGGGCTGGGCATTTCTAATCGAATATTCGAATTAAATCGAATAGTAAATTATTCGAATCGGTTAAGAGCAAAATTTCTAATCGCCGCCATCTTGTTTTTTTTCTTTCTGCTAATTGTTGCAATTTTTTATCATTTTTTTTATTGAAATCATATTTTTTCAACGCTATTCTGACATATGACTCTTTTCTTTCAAGTGAGATATTGATGGAAACGTGGTTTTAATTGTGTGTGAACTCTCAGAATCTGTCTGAGTGATGTATTCTATGTTTTCAGTATTTTATGTGTCTGGTGGACCCAATACAATAAGTAACATACAATTATATATCTCCCAAGTATTCAAGATTCGATTCGAAAAAAATATTCGATTCATTCCGAAATGATCATGTATTCGAAAATGCCCAGCCCTACTTCGCACAGAGATAAATCTATGAGAGATGACATTGCTCTCCTCTGAGCAAACTTTTTCAACTAAATTATTTAAAATCTTCTGTTCTTTTTGTGGATAAAGTTTTAATTTTAAATCATAAATAGTATATATAATTATAGAGAACTTTGATTACTTTGAAATCACTCATAAATTAACTCTGAAAAATTTACTCAGGTTAAAATTAGATATAATATAGCGAAACAAAAGGGTTTAATAAGATTAAGAATTGTAAATACGGTAATCGGATATTGAACAGAATGATTGTTTTGGGTAAAAACATCAGTTTTGTGATATAACGAATTCAAGCTAAATTTTCACTATATATTTTCTCATTCGATAGTACCTGTTCTGGGAACAATTTGAGGCGCTCCCGTAGAATGTGCACCAAGATGGCGGACAACCTGAACCCTAACCTGGTACACATACTATGTTCAGGTTGTGCGCCATCTTGGTGCACATACTACGAGAGCACCCAATTTGTTCCATAAAAAGAATGCATGTATCCATGCATTATTTCCTCGTCTAATAATTATTCTACCAAGCCCTCAAGACAGGAGTCAATATAATCCTGAGGGAAGAGCAGGCAATGTTACACTTGATAATCATACTATTATTATTGATGTTATAAAACAGTGTTATCATTACATAAGACATTACTTGACCTCTGAAGAATAATATTAAAATCAATACATTAATATTCAAATAAGCTGATGCTGAGTGGGAGCCTATCCACATATTATTATGATAAACTACTACGTACATCGTAGGATAAAGGATTATTATGATAAATTGTGAATCCATTCTGAAAACAATAACAAAATTGTGGAACAACAATTCCTACTAACATGGACTGGTAACTGGGCAAAATGTATGAAGAAATGGATGTGATACAATTTTATATTTATCCTGGGGGAGAGGAAAACTGATGGGATGGCTTAATAATCATATGGCATACAGTATGCATATGATACCAGGTTTTCAAATGCATAGGCTTGAGTATTGATAGAGTATTATTATCACGCTTTGACCATCTCTGTAATCAGTCAGAAAAATCTCTAGTGAAGCAAAAATAAAAAAGTCGCAACCACACATAAACATTTACTCAATTTCGAACCCCGCAAAAATTACCTGACCATGACATGAACAAATAAAAGTATGTAAAATCAATTCAGGTACTCTCAGTAGTGAAATATTAGGCATTTCCTGTCTAAGTTTGGCTTTCTTAGTGCAATAAATAGATCAATAAGTCATGCACAGAGCAATAAAACTTAAAGATGAAGCAATTTAAAACAAAACTACATATTTAAACAAATAAATCAATGAAACTAATCAATATTTAAAATGTAAAATGCAAAGTTGTTGGTAAATCTTAATTAGACTGGGATGTCAAGTTTTCTTCATTTAAATTGTTAAATAAGTTACTCCTATCAAAGAAAAGATATCTTATGTTATTAGTTGATACGAATAACATAATCTCTTTCCACGGAATAGCAAGTACAGTATATTTAAGAGCTTTTGTTTTATTACTATTTGCTGTTTATTGAGCCATATCTTGTTTATCTGAAGAAGTTAGACTATGATCTAACAAAAGTAATAAATATACTTCCTATTTCGTGGAAAGAGATTAGGTTATTCATATTTATCTTTATAGTATGATCTCGTTCAAGCATCCTTGTGGCAACCGACGCATACGAATCCAAAGTAGAAAGTAAACAAGGAGAAAGGACTTGCAGTTCAGTACACAATACCCTAGCACAATCCCAATTAGTTGATAGTGGAATAAAAAAAACTTTTATTTTTATTCCATTGTTCAGAAACAATCCACAAGCTACTGTACTGGTCTTGGTTAAGAATGAAATTATACTGATGTAGGTCTATTACTGGTAATCGAATATTCTAAAATCTTAACTAAGATTCATTAATAAAATCTGAATGTATATGTAAAGAATATATATTTCGTTTCTGTATTTAGTATCGTCTCATTCCAGCATGTACCAATTCAAAAGCCTTAGTGAGCAAGGAACAGAAAGATGATCATGTGTGCCATTGACTCCCTTCTAAGAATGTTTCATTTTACCTTTTTATTAATAAACCTGAGAGCATATTATGTCCATATTCATATCTAAGCCACACTATCTAACGAAAAACTCAACACAAGAAGCAATGAAAATAAATAGGAAGTCCATATAACTCACATCATGAGGAGACTTGGCATATTTCATGAATCCTTTCTCCAGGACAAAGAATCTCTGAAAAGTAATCAAAAATAATAGCATTAAAATAATTAAACGAAAGGCTTTCATTACAGCCTCTCAATAATGGGGGTTAGGGTTAAAGTCTGTCTTGGTGTTGAAATTTATATTGAAAATTTTGGCGCTCTCGAAGTATGTGCACCAAGATGGCGCACAACCTGAACCATAAACTGGTACACATTCTATGTTCAGGTTGTGCGCCATCTAGGTGCATATACTTCTGAGCTCCAAAAATTTTCATTTCATGGGTGGTATATTTTTAGCATCAATTAGAACGTTGATAAAAAATTAAACGTATAACAATACAAAAACAAGAATTATCATTATGAAATATTCCTCTATGAAATATAAAGTTAATAAAACAGTCTGATGAAAAATCTTTTCCCCAAAAAATTTTCCCTGAAGCACAGATACCCATACTTACTCAGAAGTGATGAAGACTAATCTCCAAATGAAGTTATGGTCAAAGGACTGAAGTTCAATAGTTACTAAACCTATATGAACTATATGATGCGTCGTTAAATTACTGAATGACGCCAGATATGAAACCGCTAAGTCAATGAAATCAGTAAATGGCTACAAAGTAGTGAATTCCAGATAAGTTCTTTGAAAAAACCTTCAAAATTGAATTAACAAAAAAGAACACTCTTAATAACCAACCATCTACGACTGATATGGGCAAACCACGGCCCGTGGGTTAAATCAACCCGTTGGGTAATTCAATCTGGCCTGCCTGATGCTGCCACAACCAAACTAAAATCAAATTTTGATGTCCTAACTAAACAATACTTCAATGAATTTGTTAAGATTGCGATTAAATTTAGTTTAAGCAAGAGGCTTACTTTTTTGTACTTTCGCTTTTGTAACACTGTACATATTGTTCATAAAATGTAACTTTTTACATCACACTCACATGGGCCGCCAGGCTAGGTGGGCAAAATTTTTGGCCCCTGGTGCAAAAACATTGCCCACCCCTGATCTACAATTACATTTTTATCATTCCATCCTAGTACTTCCCTATATATCTCTTTTATTAAATAATCTTTAAAACAATTATTACCTTATGCCATCCTTTCAGTGGCCATTTTCTTCTTTTCAAAACGTATCCTTCATATTTCTTGGGAATATTTGGATTGTCTTCCATCTCCTTTAACAAAAATGTTAAATTAAAGAAGTGTCCCATACAAAACATCAACAAAGAAAACTATACATTGCCAGTGACTAACTAAATTATGTAAACATCGAGACCCAAGATACACCTTGGAAAACTAACAAGAAATAACCATCAATTGAAAAAATATCTTTGGAATTATAATCAAATTGATGTATTGCCTACAAGACTCAAAAATGATGGAGAATTCCCTTACATTTTCGAATAAACTGTGATAGCTACATTGTGCAAAGAAATCTAAAATGTGTGAAAGAATATCAAGCAATGAATGATTTAATAAAATTCGGAGATGTATAATTACTTCTTGAATAAAATTTTCGAAAATTAATGCACTTCTAAAATTCCCAAAAAAAAAAATTTCAAGACCTGCAAAACACTTTTAAATATCTAATGGACAATACCAATAGAAATGTGAAGCAACAGTGAAACATTAATGTGAAACGAGTTTACAAATTTTGTTAAGACAGAAATTCACCAACAGAAAGATATTGCTAAAACATTAATATGCCCATACTAATCAACAAATTCAACAAATTGGGAAAAATAATTTGCAATATAAATAAATCTAAAAAGAAAAAATTTGAATTAAAAAAGGAGTTCTAGGTTATTAAAAATGAATATCACATAAAATATCTAGTATTCAATAAGAAAACAATAATAAATAATTAATTTCCCTCTCAAACAAAGATATTCTATGCTAGGCATAACTACTGTAATACTTTGTCATACATTCATAATTGTTGTTTTCAAGCATGTGTGAGCTTGGAAATGTCAAAAAATAATATAAATCCTATGCCAGTATTCACTAGAAAAACAGTAACAAAAAGTGCCAAATCATTCCAAAATGAAAATACTTTTAATAGTCAAAACTTAAGTTCGAAGCTATCCATAAATTGTATATTCAAGCATGATTTTGATTACGGTACATCTAAGAGACTTCTTCACAAAAACATAAAATCAGATTCGTAGGTAAGTACAAATCAATCATAGATAAAACAAAATATAATTATACAATAAATGAGGTTTAATGATTGCATTAGTAAAACATAACTCAAACACAAAGATGGAAATTAGTCAAATATGGATGAACTTACCATTTTCAACATTTATCAATGATGGTTAAATGACTACAATAAAGTGAAGAATATGAAACAAACATGGCTTATGGATATAATAGTTGAAATATATGCCCTATCTGCTGTTCTATTTATCTTAGATTAGACAAAGCTAAGATAGACTAGGTGAGGCCCACATTCAACCTATCATAAATAATGAAACCTAACTTCATACAGGTAATTTGTAGTGATGCAATGCCATGAATATACCCAAATCGTGACATCAAAGATATGATAGGATTATTAATCATATGGGGATGTTTTCAGATGCATGGACTTAAAAATGGAGGAAGCTGTAACCAACCAGCGATTACATGAACCACTCTACGGCGGCGAAGAGTCTAGCAATCATCTCGCACATAATAATCACGACATATGATTCGAACCTGCGAACCCACGCAAGGTAATCAGAGGGTGAGATAACAAGTGTATCATATGCTATACCGCCTACATACAAGAAATTTGGAGTGATGCACATGCAATACAATGATAGTACCCAAATCTAGACATCAAATATTGGCTAAACTTAGCTAGACAGCAAATGTCAAGAGAAGGGACATTGAAAGAGAAAAGATGTTTTGATTCTTGACTGTGCTTGATTTACATAAAAGTCAAATACACTTTACAACGATTATATACTTTATATTGATGCAAAAATCGCTCTCCTTTATTGTAAGCTCTGAAGCTGGATGTGGTAAAATAAAAACTTGGAATAACTTTCTGAGCAAGATAATAAACATAATTATACTTATCACTGCTTCAAAAGCTTGTCTTCAATTGAATGGAAATATTAGATAGGAATTCAGCTTCAAAATTGTATTCCCTCACAGATACCGTGGATGATGTTATATTTATACATCAAATACCCAATTGATCTGGTGTTAGATAGCCTATATCTAAACTTCAGGACTAGTTCACTAAACGCCGACAAGTACTCCTAGTTGGCGTGGCATACCATTTTCCCATATGTCATTTCTAACCCCCACCTGACTACGTCATCCAAAATTACGTCATTACAACGTCACAGTGACGAAATAAGGCCCGTCAAAGTATATGGATTGACGTCTTAAACGCACAGACGATCACCCGAAATCAAGCAAGCTATTTCTCTCGTTTACTCGTTGTAACAATCCCCACATGAAAAAGATCACTGGCGTTAGCGAGTTCGTTATCGTCAGCTCAGCAGCTGAAATGCCATTTCGGGCGATCGTATCTTTGGCAAGCTCTATGACGTGATTGTGACGTCGTAGTGACATAATTTTATATGACTAAGTCAGGTGGGGGCTAGAAATAACATATGCAAAAATGTTTGTGCCACGCCAACTAGAATTACTTACAGCGTTTAGTGAACATTTGCCTAAACTGCTAAGAGCCTGAGAATCAATCAACAGATCAAGGTACTACAGTACTAGAAATACGGTTTCTTGATTTAAATAACACTTGCAGACTTGATAGATTCATAAGAAATTATTTGAAATCTGACAAATACAAACACTGAAACATGCTTTTCTTTGTGATTTTAGAATTTGGTCAGTTCAAATTAAAAACCCTGAAACCTGAAAATTCAAGCACTCCTGCACTCTGACATCTGGAACTTGAACTATTCAAGACCGGGTGTTGGTATATGGGCTACCAGTATAAAGATACAGTACAGCAGTACAGGAATCTGGGAATGAAACAGCGGAAGGTCTGGTAATTTTAACTAATAACAGAAAAAACTCAAAAATTCAAAATTTTGGACATAGAAAGATATACTCACATTATGTGGAACCAAATACGTCATTAGAGTTTGCAACGCCATTGATAAATCCCAATATTATCCATTAAAAATTATTGAAAGGCAACTTTGTTAACGTATACACGTAAGAGCAACAGCAAGAAAGTCCCGCTCCCGTGACTGTGATGACGAATCGTCAAATGAGGAAAATAAACAATGGAAAAGACCGGCGTGGTGCACGGAGTCCAATTTGTATCGATAGATATAGTTTTTTTCAATAATGTTTTTAATCAGACGACAGACATGAAACGAAAATTTTTCAGATAAAGAAAATATTCACCGCAGTTTTCGCCATAACATAACCTCAGTGATATTATATGTACCTACCCACGAATTCATATCAAACACAAAATTATTGGCAATCGCGTATTGGGTCACAAGTTAAGAAAAAATATAGGTACGTATGAATCGAGTCGAGCAAGATTAATATAGGCTGATTTTCTTTTCTGAACCAACTCCTGGTCTTTAATTTTTATTCCTTGCTAGGACTGCATAGCTTAAGTTCTTGACAAGTAGAATGACATCGCCATTAATTTAAGTTTCAGCGCAGCCTAGGCTGTCCAACCTCATGTGCGCATCTGAACTCCGCGTTCTAACTTGGCGTTTCTAACCAGGAGACTGCAAATGCAAGAGAATATGGTAGGCTATGCATTAATACTTAACGGTAATGCTCAATCAGGTAGTCTAATTATGAAGTTATTTGCACTGCTAGGCTATACACAGACTTTGATATAATGAACCGTAGGCCTACTTTGAGGCATTCTGTGGGGTAGGAAGTAAAACAACTAAATGTTGTCGAAGTCCTGGTAAACTCAGCACCCAAATCTGACAATGGCCTTGGGGACGATACGCGACAACCACTCAGATTCCTCTGTTTGTTCGACATCAGATCCTTTGTACAAAGCTCCCGCCAACACTCAATACAAGAAAATAATAATTATCCAGTTAGGGTTAGGAATGCAGATTGCGCTGGAATATTAAATTTTCAAATCATTCCTAACCCAAACTGGATAATTACTAATTTCTTATTTTAAAACGTGGCGGGGATGATTTTCTCAAATCTCACATTTTACATTTATGGCGGGGGACTTTCTGTAAAAGATTATCAAGTGCTGTATATTAATATGTAACTGATTGTTTATGAATGCTTTATGGTGAAATACAGTTAATTTCATATGATGGGTTTTGCGGTTCAAATCAAAGCAACAGTCTTGTTTGAGCGTTTAAGGAAACAACTGCGTTTACAATTGGACAATATTTTGGCATTTTATTGTTGAATGAAGCGGTTTAGCCCACCCCCTCGTGCACTCAACTCTGGCAACTTTGGTTGGGCAATTTGCCTTTTGATTCCAATTCCAATGGACCTTTCCCCGAGCCTCGACTCCCTTGTTTACTTTGTGACATTGGCCAATCAGCAAGATGTAAAAAGTGACGTAACAATGCCCTCTTTTGGCATCCGCTCAGACACTTTTGTCACTCAGACAGATTTTCAAGCAGGGTTGTAGACATTACCTCGTTTTCGCGTTTTTGAACTCTATTCGTTAGTTTTCAGTTGTGTTTCGGAAACTTAAATAAAATTCAGATATTTCAATGATCACTCTGTCTTCCTAGGAGTTTTAATTTAATTGCCGTAATAAAAATTAGTGTAGAAATAGCTGTGTTACCCTAGCCTGAAACTATTTACCGGTACTTTTAAAAAACAGATCGTTGTGTGCGATGAATCATAATGATGGTTTGAAACACATACCCCATTTTACAGGCGCCAACTCGCAAAAGCACTCCTAAAATAGCCCTGAAAATTTTGCAATTGTAAAGTATAGGAAGAATTATCCTGGGATCAAAGGTCGGGGAAAGGTTCATTCCAGCTTGGCGAAATCTTTTTTTTTTTGTCTTTATATATTGTTCACTTTTATTTAATTTTTTATAAAATTATCAAAACGGTGTGGCAAACAATTCTTATTTTGTATTACAATTCCTATCTTTTATTCTAATGTGTTTTTTTATCATATACTTTATATAAAGCTCTCTTTTTTTTCTAACTTTATTTTAGCCCTGTGTGTGTGTGTGTGTATTGATTCAATAGTTTTAGATGAGTGACTCGGCAATGCCTTCTTCCATCTTATATTCTGTACGTTTTAAACCTTATTCAAGGTTTTGTTTGCTCTCCTGATTCCCTAATCAGTAGTGGTTTGTTTTTATCAATCATTTTATCTTATCACATTTTGTGCCGATTATGGAGTTGAAACAAACTTATGTTATCTTTGTTACGAGAAAAGATAGGTAAATTTTACAACGATTTGTGGTTTTACCTCCCTGTGAAATCTCACGACACCGACTATAACTTTTAGGAAGTAATTCTCTCACATATAATTATCACTCACTGATTTCGTACTTGCAAATCTACGCGTTATAATCAAAGGCATGATAGCAACCGAGCCTACAACCAGGTCGGCCAATTGTGTCGAGATGACTTTATACGATAGGCGGAGGCGAAACACTTTCCAAAAACACGTTTTGAAATGTTAAAATAAGGTTTCATTACATTTGAACCTACGTAGCCTACATTTGAACCCACTGCAATTGTACCTGCATACTAATGCACCTATGGAATTTTTTACAAATATTTGAACCCATACTAACCCTAAACAACGGAGTTTAGCAACCTCATATAGATTGAACCCGCAGAACCCGGGTGCAAATGCATGGGTTCAAATGTACGGTCACCTTAAAATAATGAAACAAAATTACCATACGTTCAGTGTGAAACTTACTGTGTTTTGTTTTATTGTTTCATCGCTATTTTTATGTCAGTATTATTCGCTTTTATTCCGTTTCAAATCGTGACACATCGCAGTCTTCTCACTTATGACAATTCCAAACCTTCTTTTCGGCTTAAAGTCACAAATTACAAGCCAAATACTAAAATCTTTGAGTGAGATAAATCATGGACAGTGATCCCCCAAATATTATAGAATATTATTGTAAATCTTCATTGTGCACATATATGTAATAAAAATAACCTCAAGAATATGTCGTGAAATTATTCAGGTATTAGGATAGGAGGATAGGATAGGATTTACATATTTATCCCGGGGGAGAGGAGAGCCGATATGACGGCTTATCCATATGGCGAACCACGGCCTCTCGTCCGGTTACTATTCCAAGTCGGGTATGGGATTAGTTTTACTGTATTCTTTGTTTTCGGAAGCATGGACTTGGTGGTGGAGGAAGCCGTAACCGACCAGCGGTTACGTGAACCACCCAACGACGGCGAGGAGTCCAGCAATCCTCTCGCACATAACCGTCCCTGCAAGGGATTCGAACCTGCGAACCCACGCAGAGTGATTAGAGGTGCGGTGGCGAGCGTATTCCTAACGCTTAGCCTGTTGAGCCACACCGCCGCGCCATTCAATTCAACGTCAATTTGTACTCAGGTCTGATTGTACAGCTATAGCCTAACACATTTTTTCATCAGCACTTAACTGTTTTCGGGTCTTAGTATTCCTCCATCACAGTCAAAAGATTTGTTTGCAGATTTACTTCTTTGAATTATCTTATGCGTCTTGTCGCTATGATTGCATAATAACACATTTTTTTAATAAAAGTGAACGAAGTAATATGCACCACAAGTTTAAAACGGGATATCACGGGCATGAATACACATGCTTCCTATCAACGACGTATGTTCAATGTAATTTTTCTGGGGTTGTGTAGTCGTGAGCTGCCAAGCGTGAAGTCGTTAATTAAGTAAGATTCTGATCAACTGGATCCTTGTCAGCAGCGGTGGCGCAGGGGAAGCGTAGGTACATGGTCAAACATCAGACCAGGGGTTCGAATCCCTCAAGGAAGACTGAGTTATAAGGATAGGCCAGCATGACAGGTTGAGGGAGTGGGAGCAGATAAAAAAAAGACTAAGAAGGAAAGAGATTCGGATAGTAAGTGAGTGCAGTCAACAGGCTAAACAGGGCTGGGTCGGCAGAGTTATATAGCTGAGAATGGGAGCGGATAGCAAGGGAGTCGCGTGGGTGAACAGGAAGGAGTGAGTCATCTCGATAGACAAGCGGCCGATTAAGGGTACAAGAAGGTCGAATAATCAAGGGTATGACGGCACGGCAGAAGAAGAGACAGTGAGAGGTTAAGCGGATCTAGTGAGAGGCTAAGCAGATCGCTGAGTTGTAAGGGGCCCAGCAGGCATGACAGGCTAAGGGAATGGGAGCAGATAAAAGAGACGTGGGTGGAAAGGAAAGTGTGCAGGAAAGAAAGGGTCACCCAAGACAGAGAAAAACAGGAAAGACTGACTGACTATCTATGGTGAAGGAGAAAGAACGTGTGGCAGAGAAAGTCGCAAATTTACATATGGGGGAGAATAGGGAGAAGGCGAGATACCCCATGTAAAGAAATTGGAAAGCAATAAGACAGAAGGAAAACAGGAACGAAGGAAAAAAGGAGAACGTGTGGCAGAGAAAGGAGAAATAAGTCGCAAATTACGGTGAAGGAGAACAGGAGAAAATACGGTGATACAAAAGAAGATACGGGATACAAAAAAATGCATACGTGAAGTGAGCAGGAAAATGTCGAGAATTCCAGGATACAAAAAATAGCCGTCATTGGAGGGGCGAAGCACGGGATTACAAAAAGGAACGAAAAAGCTTGAGAGCGCCTTCGATTTTGGCCCCGATTGATTAAAATTCTTTTTTTTTTTAATGTAACTTGAAATGGAGCAATTTTCGTTTTCACTGCTCACAAATTCGCGAAGAATCGGACAAGCCACAATATCATAAGAACATTAATGTGCCTTATCTCCGGACTTTGATCTACTGAATTAAACGATAAGAAGTATAGCAAACCAATGAGCATGTATATATGCTCATTGAGCAAACTAATTATTGTCGAAGTTTTGGTAAACGCATTTGGGAGAGGCCTTTTCTTTTACACGTAATTGCTGCTCGCAAATTCGCGAAGAATCGGACAAGCCACAATACCATGAAAACATTTGTGCTTTATCTCCGAATTTATTTTCGGACATTGATATACTGAATTGAACGATAAGAGTATACGTTAATGCTGTATTTGAAGATATTCGATTGGATAAGAAGTAGAGCAAACTAAATATTGTCGCAAGGGGAGTAGCATGGGGGTTGTGAGGTGGAGAGAGAAGAAAAAGCAACGTGACAGAGAAGTAGGAATTGATAAACAACAAGATAAAAGAGCTTCCTCGAACCTCTCGAATAGGAGAAATAAGAAAAAACTTCTGTGTGGCTAGAGAAAAAGAAGAAGCAAGCGCATATGGGAAATGAGCAAAAAAGTGGTGCCACAAAAAAGAGCCGGCATGAGCGAAGCTCGCAGGATTACAAAGAAAAGGACGAGGCAAGAAACGAAAGAGTTTGTTGTTGAGATATGGCTGCGCTCTCGATTTTGGCGCTACTTTTGTGGTACATGAAGCGAAGCATAGAAATTTGCGAAAACTGAAAACTGAATTAATTAAATTGAAGATACATTGAAATTCTTTTTTAATTAATGAAATTTGAAATGGAGCAATTTTCGTTTTCAAATTCGCGAAGAATCGGACAGGCCACAATACCATGAGAACATTTGTGCTTTATCTCCGAATTTATCTCCGGACTTTGATCTACTGAATTGAACGATACGAGTTTATGCTGTACTTGAAGATATTTGATCGAATAAGAAGTAGAGCAAACTAAATATTGTCATAGTATTGGCCGATTTTACTGATTGTGACTTCATAATACCCCCGCGCGCGTTCGCTGCGCGCGTCGTTTCGAGGACCTTGATTCGACCTTCTCAGAAACCTAGGTTTGCAGATTTGTGGTGCAAGGTTTTCGTTGTCTGGTTGCAGATTTGTAGTTCCAAGGTTTTAATTGTATTTAGAATTAACAATAATTTAACTTTAACTTAACTGTTTCCAATCAAATGTCGATTGTTTTGTAAGCTGGAAGATACCCTGTCAAGTAGGCTACGTATCTCAGTTTATTGTTTTTATGTTTAGGAATTATTTCTGCTATAGAATGGTATGCGAATGCCTGTTTTTGTAATCAGTCGTAACTGTTATTTTACTGGAGACGTAAGTGTGTTTAGTTCAGTTCTAATTTGCATAATTTTGTTAAGTTGTTAATTTCAATTGTCGACATATTTTATGCCGGCACACTGTTATAAATATTGTTTGTTTGTTTTGTTTAGAAACCCGTATTCACGTATTGTCGTATCCACCTACTTCTCGTACTCTCGTATTCACGTACTTCTCGTACATCACCAAAGTGACTATAAGTGTTACAGTCACTTTGTACATCACATATTCACATACTGTCGTATTCTCGTACTTCTAACATCGTAGCCTACTTCTCATACTGACGTACATCGTACCAACGTATCTTCGTACACCTGTACTTTCTTGACAATAAACGACATCAACTTGTACATGTTATACACGTCTTTTTGCAAAATCAGTTTACTAAAACAGATCGACCAACTGACAAAAATCAGTTCACTAAAACAGATCGACCATCTAAGAATTACACCTGGTGTGGGCGCTAAAGGCACTCCAAATTTGACGTCTATAGATATAATCGATATATAAATATGTAACTGATTGTTTATGAATGCTTGACAGTAAAATAAACTTCATCTCATATGATGGGTTCAGCGGATCAAATCAAAGCGGCAATCAAAGTTTTGTTCAAGTCAAGAAAACGAATACATCTTTGTCACACAAAGAGATAGGTGGATTTTACAACGATTTGTGTGTCATTCAGAGCAGGGGCTCAGCCGAAAACATTAAAACTGAGCCATGTCTCAAGTGCTTGTGAAGTTACCCAACAGCGCTAATGAGAATTATTCCAAGTTGTTTGTGCTAGCGCTAACGGCAATTTTGTCTGTCCTTTTTTTTTTTTTTTTTAATTATATTGCGTCTTTTTCACGCAACTTATTGTCTGCCTCATTTGGAATTCTCCCAGTATTCTGTTTTCAAACATGATCACGACTAGTCACATTCTGTGTTATTGATGTTTCTTGCAGGATATCCAACTGCAGATATGACTTTTGTGATGAAACCGGCTGACAAAAAATTTGAATCCCACCACTGCTTATAATGTAATTCATTGTTGAAGATAGATTGTAGGCCTAACCGTTTTTTTTGAATGCTTGCAGATTTGCGTAGAATCGGACAAACCACAATATCATGAGAACATTTGTGCTTCATCTTCGAAGAAGTTTCAAGTAATTATTTAGAGGAGTGGAAACCCCGCCCAGGCGAAGGCAACAACTCAAATACCTCATTGAACTTGTTACGTTCAAACTTTGATAATACGAAACGCATTTGCACCACACATACAATTGTTAAGGAGAATTTTTCAATAGTATCAACACATCAACTATCGCTGGTAGAAAGTTTGGATTCCAATTCGCTTGAATCTGAGTTTATTTAACCTAGAAACGTTCAACTGTTCCTGTTTATATGACCGCTAATCAGAATTGTTTTCATCAACATTTAGTATGCTACTTCATTAGCGGATAACTTCAGGTGGTAGAATATTGTCGAATTCGATTGCGGTTGGTATTTTTGAACCGAGATAAACAAATAATTAATTTACAAATACATAAAGTTTCGAATGAAATACCTAAATTTCGCAGGTAGTTGCAAGCAATAAACTTTTTTCAAGAGTAGAGGGCGCACAAAATACTCTAGCGAGGGTATTTTCCATCACTGGCATAGTGAGTAGTGATTGGGTCCAAATGTGTTGACGTCGTGGGTTTGCGACTTCAATTAAAAACAAAATACGGACCTCTTGAAGCATGCGCATCAAGATGGCGCACAACCTCAACTAGGGTTCTGTGCCACGTTAGGGTTCAGGTTGTGCGACATCTTGGCGCGCGTACTTCGGGAGTACCCAAAATACATTGTGAAACACATAAAAACGATGTGCTACACATAAAAACGATGTTTACTCATCTGTATGACCCCTCTTTAAAATAAACTCATTGTTGTCACTGTTATACACAAATTTATTCATTTGAAGTTATTGCCCGATTCTGTATCGTGTATTTTCGTTTTATTGTGTTATTTGACTGTTTTTGGTGGACGGGCGCGTATTTTCACGTTTTTAACTTTTCTTTAAGTTATGCCCGTCCTCCAGGTCCTCTGTGTTTGTTCGTTTGCTATTGTTTTGTTTTATACCAGAGCGACCGAAATAAAATTGATTGAAACCCCGTCTGAAATTTAAAAACCCTTAAAAATTTTGAAACCCCACTCTACTCCAATTTAAAATGATTTATTTCAGCATTTCTTTCCCCAATTTTTATCCGTCTATTTTGTGGATACAATTGTGAATTCTGGAACTTCTAAAATTTAGTCCACAATTGTGAATCTTAAACATAATAGCGAGAAGGTTGGAGTTTGATGACCGCCTGGTCGCATCACTCCCAAAATAATTTATTACTTGTTATTATTTATTCTTATGACGATGACCGTTGTTTTATTTTGGTCGACGAAAGAAGTCAATCCCTCTCATTCAGGAACGGTAGAGGATGCCAAACCGAAAAGATTCCGATTCAGTGCGGGAAAAAACACGAGCTTGTCTTCGACACTAATCGCATTTTACTGTATAGGTGAATCTGAATGATTATTCCGAGAGATCCGAAGTAACTTATCAGTAACAAGAACCAGACCAAAGCAAAATTCTTCATTTCTATTGATCATAAATAAACAAATATATAATTTTCTACTGATAATATGGAAACATCTTGTTCTGCAAGAAGACTCTCAGTGTACTTGTAATAACGACTTTAGAGTCGAAGTATCGTTGTTCCACTTGTTCCAGACAGCCCGGGCCGAGTTGGAAATCAAATTGTCACTTCCCCCAGAGCCGTGGGTTGGATTTTATATAAATTTGATTTTCTCTGAGTTTGGAGTCTGCATCAGAATTGTTTACAGTCTGGAGATGAAATTGTCCTTCATCCAGAATTGGGAGTCTGAGCCATGCTCATCACACGATGAATTATAAAATGATAATTTGACAATTTATCAATGAAATGGTTGCTAGTACTAAGACACAAAGATAAAGATGTAAAATATCACAGGGAATAAATGAGAATAATCAGAGTAATAGCATTTTAGCTATGATATCAATAGCAATGATCCTATTTTGGGAGGAGCCGACTCTGATGACCGTATGGTTGTATAAGTCATTATGATTCTCATAATTAATTTTGTACTCGACAACATAAAGAACAGCAAGACATAGTGATTTAGCACCAGAGAGACAAAAAAAATTGGTAAAAGCACTAAGAACGCTATTCCTCATAAAACACTTCATTAACACAAAAAAAGTACAATATAACAGTTGAAAGGTTTGTACAAGAGTGTGATACATCTGATTCTCTCTCTCTCTCCTACTTGACAAACATAAAAAACAGTAAGAAATACAATTCTAGCACCAGAAAGACAAAACAATTGGTAATAGCATTGAGAAATTTTGATCAAACGATAGAAATAGTACAAACTGGAAACTAGTATTGGAATATTAAAAATTCTAAACAGAATGTAATGACCGACTCGCAATTGTGGACTAAGTTTAAAAACATGAGCCAATGAGGCATCAATTAGTCAACAAAAATTCTGGTAATTGTACAAATGGGTTGGATATTCTTTTATAAATCTAAAAAAATTTAAAAAATAAATATTTTTCAAATGCTTGTAAATATATTTTATTGACAAGGGGTTTTCAAAGCACTGCTTGTAACAAGAGTCCGTGCAAGCTACCAATGATACATATAGCCGCTATTCTCAATGCTTCAGTCCAGTAGCTGTTTGTTTCCATTTTAGAATGCTTCTTGTGTAAAAATGAGATAAAAGTACTAAAGCAGAATTTTGGCACATTGTTATTGGTACTCCCGTAGTATGTGCACCAAGATGGCGCACAACCTGAACATAGTTAGTGTACCAGGTTAGGGTTCAGGTTGTGCGCCATCTTGGTGCACATTTTACCGGAGCGCCTTTTTATCACAGTGTAATGACAAATCAAAACATATTGTGATTTAAATTATTTTAAATTAAAAAATTTCATTTTGATATTTTAACATGATTTATGACAGACTAATTACAAAATGAGGTATTCAATGAACTTTGTTAAAAAACATAAATATCTCTGGTTGACACTCAGTCACCATCTGATCTTCATTTCAAGAGATGTGAAAATTAACACAATAGAAACATACAGGGTGATACAGGGTGTCCATAAAGTCCCTTTACAATTTCAATTTTTCATGAAGTCAGTTTTCAATATATCTTTACCATTTTACTTCATTTAATACATCTGTGAGGGTCAAAACAATATATGGTATCAATAAATTCCCTTTGCAATTTCAAGACTTTACCCTATAAAAAATTGTGTATCAAGTAATCGCTAATCGTATAGAGATGAAAATTCTAAATAGTGAAATAAAGTCATTTCAATTATCTTGTGACCTGCTTAACAAAATTTAAATACTAGCGCCCTCATAAACTTTCCAGATAAATCATTTATTTTATGTTTACAACAACTCTTTCCTTGCTTCGAGTGACCTTTAAGAACCATATAAAATAATGACACTAAAATAAAACAGCAAAAATTTTGGGTGAAATACTGGGATTCAGAGAAAATTTGAAAATATAAAATTAATCCTTCTGGCGACTATTTACATCTTTAACTACAAAAAGATAGAAATAGATTAGTTCATTAATTATGGAAAAAAATAATTTCTTGGCACCAAAAAAGTCAGAATACCGCAGAGGGGATGTTTCCTCGAGCATCAACTTCTTTGTTTTTCTGAACAATGGTGTATTATCGTGAAGTTCCCAGTGATGTAACAATTGAAATTTAAACTGCAGCCCAGACACTTTTTTTTACCCATACAGATTTTCAAGCGCGATTGTGAACATTGCCATGCAGAGATTTTGATTATATTATAAAAATATGAGTATGAATCAAATGCTAGAATAAACAAACAACAAACGATTCGATGAGGATACTTTGTGTCCATTTATGCTTTCAAAAAGCATCTATCTCCATTTTCAACCACTGAAAGATATAGATTGTTTAGTTCATTAATCATGAAAAAAAAGGTAATTTCTCCACACCAAAAATGTCGCAATAACAAGAATTTGGCAAAACGATTCATAGAGTCACTTTGTGTCCAATTATGATTTCAAAAAGCGATTGGTTCAAGGTGTAGATACTCTGCAACAAAAACACCAAAAATTTTAGTGAGACGCGCAATTGTGTCATTATGAAGATTCTCGCCATTGTCACCAATTCTATGCCATTGTTTTGGAAACGGACTCGGGATAATATGCAAAACAGGTACATTTTTATTTAAAAATGGCACATGGTCGTCTTGTACGGACCAACTTTTTATTTGAGGCTTAAAATAACGAAGCCCATCTTTAACATGGAGTTTTTCTTCTATTCTTATTAACTCTTTATAATGCCTGGAGTGAGTATTTCTCATGCTTACGAAAGAAGGGTCCTTTTCACCTAAAAGATCCAATAGTACAAAAAGATCTATGGAGTCTAAAACTTTTTTATTTCCTTTAGGGCCTGGGGGCCATTTTTGTTTATCCCATTTAGCTGCCAGATGTCTTGAACCATACAAAGAATCTTTATCTGTCCATTCTTCAAATGCCTCCTCCCCGTCGAGAAATAAATATTGTAAGGTGAGATCCATGTCCTTTGGAGTGCGAGCTAGATATTCCGCTAATACTTTCGCAATCTCAATCATCATTGCACACGGTACTGCGGAATCTGTAGCCCCCAAAAATCCAGTCGGGGTAACTTTAGAATCATAGTGACAAGCTAGAACTAGTCTTCGACGTGCACGAGGATTATATGTCGCAATCACATTTGCAAATTCAATTTTCTTTTTTGAGAAACTTTTCGGGGGGGAATCTTTGAATTTATTTTCTTCTACTGTCCAACCAAGGGATTTCATCGTTGTCATTAAAAATTGTTTTACTTTTATAATATTTTCAGACCCAGGAGTTCGTACAATCAAAATATTTCGTAGATATTCTAGATTCAATCGTTCAATTTTAACTCTATTACACACAAGTTCATGTTGATGATCGTTTAATGGTTGTAAAGACCAAATATGCTTCTGATCATGCCATTCTCCAGTTACTTCCTTTTCAACCACCCTGTCTAAATTAGGCGTTGAAAATGCAAAATAAAGCATGATAATGGCGCAGGTTGATATTCCAAATATAGTACCAAAAACAATTTTATTCCATCTTCGAGGTGAGGTGTTGTCAAAAGATCCAAACTGCTTCTTCGCCGATATCATTTCTTTTCTTGTTCTATGCCTAGCCATGAATTTATGATAAATTATTAAGGTATAGAACCTGAAATTCACAGAAAGAATGTTATTTTTTATATGACACTTATTACCAAACAATGCACTGTACCGTGTCGGGAAAATACGCCGTAGAAAATCTCGTTGCAGGAAGTTTCGCATTTTGTTGTGAAACAAGTATTTGTGATAAAAACAGTTAGGTTTATAGGGTTAGGGCCGGGGTGGGCAACTTCTCTAGTCTGCGGGCCAGATGTGGAAAAATGAAGTTCTCGGTGGGCCGAATTATAACATGAATAGTATTCAATATCTTAACCACATATTTATTCGCTAATGCAAGAAAGAAAATTATAAATCGCGTTTAAAGTAAAGTTTAAACTACAAAAACAATAGAGACCAAAATACACATAATGAATTTATCATAATGTACTGATGCACAGTCAGCGGGCCGGTCAAAATCTCGTTGCGGGCCGGGGCCGTATGTTGCCCACCCCTGGGTTAAGGTATGCTCTTAAATAACAAATGTTTTTAAATAAATCGTTTTTTCCTATGCGGCGAAATTTCCTGTGGCGAGATCTCCTACAGAAAAATTTTCTGCTGCGAATTTTCCTAGAACCACTTTGTACATGCCTCCATTCATACCCAACAATATATAACTGGCTACTATAATTCGGAAGGAATCTTCCCGTTTCAGCATCTCCTACCCAATCATTTACACCTTGGGTGTAACATGCAGTAAATACGTAATAACACTTGTCAAGAGCCATGTTCAGAGAGAAAAGACCTGGTCAACTGAGGAGGCCTGGTCAGAGGCACTCCACAGGTATGTGCACCAAGATGACTGACACCATAAAGGTGTATGTGTACCAGGTTAGGGTTAGGCCATAATCTATTAGTTATATTACGAGTTCAGGGACTAGCCAAGTGACTTCCGTAGTATTTGTACCTGAAATTATGGCCTAACCCTAACCTGGTGCACATACTTCTGGAGTACCAAATCAGGAATGTATTCTTATTTTGTTACCCAGAGAATTGCAATAAAATATAGTATTCTCAAAAATTGACTGAAAAGAAATATTCCAGATTTAATCCAGAATTTACAAATATTGGTTACCAGCTTAGGTCCCCCATGTGACCAACTATGTTTGTATGTATGTTTATTTGCCTTAAATATGTAACAGTATCTGCATAATGATTAAACAGTGTAAAAGAGATGCATGCTAATGGGCAACAAAATTATCATTGCAACAAAATTGTCCACGAAAGAAAAAAGGTTGAGAACCATTGGTCTAACATGAATGAATTTTGATCAAAACTAAATCACTTTTACCCAGAGCCAGAATATGAAATAAGGCGCTCCAGAAGTGTATGTACCAATATGGTGGTAACTAATTTTGTTCGCCTACTTTACATCAAGTTGTGTAAAGGGACTTGAACCTATGGACGGGATATATTCACTTGGCTAACACAGACTGTCCCCGAACTCGTAATAGAACTAAAATAAGGAAAAATCGAAATAAAATAATGGTCTAACCCTAACCTGGTACACACACTACGGGAGTGCCTGAAATAGATAAAAGCAAGACAAAATGAAAAGTAACATCAGCACTCAGCAAATTGGAAAACAGAAAAAATGAGAGCAAATTGCACTAGCAGTTAGCTAAACATGATTGCAAATAAGAACCAAATAGTCTGAAGCAGAACATTAAAAAAAGAATTGAAGGAAACTCTTCATTAAAATGGCAGTTGTTTGAGAATTAAAAAAATTGCAAACAGTATGGAAAATTGTAACTAACAGTATTCTACAATTCATATACAGTGTGTTAGGAAATTAACTTACAGTAAATTCAATTATACAGGCACTTGTAGTGTTTTTAAAAATTACTTTTGAATCTTTATTCGATTCAGTTTGGAAATTAGTTGGAAAACTAATTAGATTAGATACAATGAGGATAGGATTTACATATTAATCCCGAGGTTTAATCATGGGGCGAACCAGTTATTTTTACAATACTTTGTGTAATCGTGTTTACTTCGCCAAAGCTGCTCAAAGTGCTACTGACACACAGGGCCATGGAGTTCAAATTGACTTTTATTCATAACAAAAACATTCAGAATCTTATTAATGAATAAGCATTTTGACCTTATATATCCCATTTTTTGTGTATTAATCGTATAAGCTTTTCATAGCTTGATCTGCTTTTTGGATCATCAAGACTATTGAAAACCCATGTTTTCTGGCCTCCGACCCGCTAACTGTCACAGTCTAACTTGGCAATTAGAAATTTCAGAACCCCTTCTTTGAAAATTCCTGGCTACACCCTTGCAGTGGTCTATCAGAAGCTTTCTGTTGCAGTCTCCCAACCTTTATTCGAATGAATTAATTTTGACAATCATAATTCCTGAGTGTCCCATTTCACATTTTCTATCCCATCGAAGATTTCAGTATTTAAAGTCGATGGCACTGCAGAATTGGACCTCAAAGAAAACTGCGCAGCAACGAGACCCATCTTTGTACAAATGTCTGATTCTTTCCCTTGCAAAAGTCCATGAATATAAGCAGCTGCAAATGCATCTCCTGACCCACTGACATTGACAATCGGTTGAAACATCCATTCAAACTGCGGCATAGAAGTCAATGGATAATGTGTTGCTTTGATTCCAGATGACTTGCTGTCATCCTGTGAAAAGGAATTTTTATGAGTGATATCACCGTTCTATGCAAACTAAAGTTCTAACAGTTACTAATATGTAAGCATCTTCTATGTTTTTTGAAAGCACAGGAACCTTCAAATCAGTGGCTACCAGAGTTGATTGACGCCAAAATTAGAAGCTGAAGGATATTTGCAGGCCAGGAGAGGGGAGCAGCCGCAAGTGGATGATACCAGTACCGCTATGTATAATTAAAATACTGAACTGACTTGTTATGAATACACAAATCCTCAAACTGGGATGATGACATAACAATTGGCGGTAACTACAGCACTCAGAACAAAAAACATAACGTGTTATTAAACTATTTCTCTTGAGTTCGGTGGGCCATATTTATTCGTTACACGGTTTTATCAAAGTTTATCGAAAAAATTTAGTTGAAAGAATAACACTCAAATATATAGACATAAAGTTGCTTAGAAAGTTTTTTTAAAGAGATCCAAAAAAGATTTACTGAAAAATATTAATTATTTATTTGATTTGCAGGTAGAACTGTGTTCTCATGCGAACAAAAATTCTTATTGGATTCATGTTTGAGATACTGCATAAATCACACAAGAAAGCAATTCTCACATAGATAGAAATAAATTTGGTGGGGGAAGGACTGAAAATCTCTCTTTGTTGAGCACTGACTCATTGAAATTGTTCAGTGGTAAGGAACTAATTTGAATACAAATATAAAGAAGATTCAACAATCGAGTGTTAGGGAAGAAACTAAAGTAAGCGTTCTAGAAGTCACTAGATATAAAGAAGATTCAACAATCGAGTGTTAGGGAAGAGACTAAAGTAAGCGTTCTAGAAGTCACTTTCATCTTAAAATAGACTATAGTTAGAGTATTGGACTTAGCTCTAATAGTGCCTCAGAGTGGAATAAATTAGACAGGATCTTCTGAACCAGCCTTTAAAATTTGTGGCTGGAGTTTGAAAAGTAATTTTTCGTACTGATTAAACAATCTTCAAAAGTAATTCATAATCACACTTCATATCCGACACCATATACAAGAAAATATTTCTAACCTGAACAAATGTGGCAACACCTTTGCCTGCTAAGGTTACGATTAAACAATAAACGTGTTCCAGTAACGGTCGGCAAGTTTCATAGATGGCTGGTAACGTTGAATCAATAAATTTCCCATTTTCTGAAAAAGTAAACCATTAAGTGATTTATTACAATAGATTACAGAATCCAAAGTGTTTGAATTTTAGAACATTGTGAGGGCCAGGGATGCTGAGTCAGGAGAAACCTCACACTCTGACCAAGGGCGTAGCCATGGTAGAGTGGGCAAAAAAGCATTACAAGCTCCCCCCCTGGCTACGGCCGTCGTTAAGAATGCTTCTTTGTTTTTATCATATATTTCTACCTCAATCATTCCAAGTGGAAAGAAATTTTGACTCAGAATCCAATTCTGAATTTAAAATAGAAAACTAATACAAACTGCCTTCACGGCCCTGATGAGAAAGTCACCTCATGGTAACTAGAATTAGGATTTTTCACATACATAGAAACTCTCAATTCTTGGGGGTAGGTCGGCACCACTGGATAAAAATTGGGTAAGTCACTATAATCTGAGCCCATCACCTCACCCACGTGATGTAATAAATAGTGTAAGTAATCATAAACTGGAAGTTTCCAAAGATGGTTACTTATCATTGCTGCTAGAATGAGTTTTGAAAAAAATTGCCATCAAGAAAAAATAACTACCGTTCAGATTTATCTTCTTTTCCTTCCCAGTAATAGCAGACATAATCACTTCGAATTCTTGTAAATTTGGCGTCAAATATTTGATGGATTTCCAAGATAAATTATCAAGAAACGGCCTTCCTGCTTTTAATGATCCTGTTGGCTCGAAAAACAGATCCAAGTCTCTCCTGAATGATGATAAAAAATTTTATTGAAGACACCAATTTGGAGCAGGACAGTCTTTTAAAATATTTTAAGTTAACTGACAATAAGTTGATGGGTGAGCGAGCACGTACCATTTCTTTTGACAACATCTTACGTTTTAAACCTTATTTAAGGTTTTGTTCGTTTTCCTGATTTTGTAATCAGTTTTATTTATTTATTTTTTTATCAATTAATTTATCGTCTTTTATGCTGATTATGGAGTCAAAATAAACTTATAAATGAGACTGCCTAAGCCAATGGGTCTGATATCTTAGTTGAGTAATGCGCTGAAACAAGACTTTGGGTTCCATTCCCATCACCTCACCCAAGGTGTGATACTGTATTTCTCTGCATATAATTTGCACTTTCACAGTCAGATTGTCTTCAAGGAGAAATGTGGCAAATGCTGAATCGGAAAAGTTACAGCCCTTCAAGAAATCCTTATCTCATTACGTATCATTGGCTGCTTATGCAAAGCTTTGTTCGGAGTGAAAAATATGAAGAAAAAACGAGTGGGGTTCATCGAGTAAAAATTGAAAACTTAGACCAAGATGCCGAGGACGGGTATGGTATACTAGTTATAATGAGAGATGTGTCATTTCAAGGAATGTCTATAGAAAAATAATTACATAATCTGAGATTTACACTTTAACGCAGTTTCAATTTCAAATAACCTAACCTAACAGTAATGGCAAATTAAAAAAATGTTCAATATTGAGACATTCGTATACATATCTATTTAGGATTTACATATTTATCCCAAGATAGAAGAAAGCCGATAAGACCGCTTTATCCAATGACGAACCACGGCCTCTTGTCCGATTACCAGTCCATGTCGAGTATGGGATTAGTTAGCCAGTTATTTGTTTTCGGAATCATGGACTTGATGGTGGCACATAACCATCCCGCATGGGAATTGAGACTTATATTTTGTATTGAATTTTAAATTTCTTCTAACCTGTCACATAGATCACATATATAAGCGATAGTCTCAGAAGTCAAATTGGCATCAATACATACGAGAGGAGCTTGGGATATGACATCTTCATTCTTCATTATGGTTTCTATGTTTATCCTGGAATAGAAAGAGACAAGTATTGACTTTAGAAAAGTCAACAATTAAAAGATCTTAAAAGAGCCTTGGCATCTGCTCGCCAATCGAAAACAAATTTGCTAAAATTTTATTGTTATTCATCGACCATAGTTCAGTATTTTGCAAAATGACACCAGAAATGAACATTAGACAGCCTTGCTAGATTTTTATTGTTATTCATGTTGTTATTGTTGATGTAAAACCACTATCTCTTGACAACTGGGCTAATCGCTATCAATATTTCAAAATCCTGGGAAATTGATGTTAATTTTATATATTTTTTTAAATTCCCAGAGTTTGTGTTTCCTTTTTAAAATTTTGTAATTTTGAGTGAGCCCCATTTTTTACTGTGCCACGCATAACATTCATGGTCTTGCTGATTCGCACCTACATCTACTAAGAGCTCTAAATACTGAGCAAAATACTATACAACTGAGTACTTTGAAAAACCACTTTGCAACCATAATCCAGTACTTTGCTAATTGACTTACATTTCATGTACTTTCATTGATTCTATGCCAACCTTGAGAGAGCCATTCACATCAAACACAGCATTGTATAAACCTGAATTATATTCTTGAATCTTTTCTATAAAAGACAAATCCTGAGATGAAAAAAGAAAAATGAGAAGGTTGATTTGAAATTTGTTCAGATATAAATTGCTGTAAAACAAAGTAAGTTAAATTGGTATATTGGACATAATGGGGTTAATTGAGTGCAATGTATATAAACTTCGATAACTTTTTTGTATGTTGAGTGAATGGTTTGTACTTTGTAGCAACAATAGTTAATATCCTATGCTCCCATTTCATTGCATATAGCTCACATGCCTACCCATGCTAAAATTGTTTTGGGTGTTTGTATGTGGATTTATGATACTCCCGAAGTATGTGAACCAAGATGGCGGACAACGGAACGTAGTATGTGTACCAGGTTGGGGCATAATTTAATTCTAATTTTCCTTATTTTAGTTCTATTACAAGTTCGGAGACAAGCCAATTGACTCCTGTCGTATATGTACCTGATATTATGGTATTTAGACTAGAGGTTTAGATTGCAGTGTAACTCGGGAGTGTTAAGGCAAAAGAGTTGAATTTCTAAAAAAAATTTAGTTGAATATTTTACATCGAAACCATATTTATTGGTTATATTATTGGAAATATTTAGGATTATATTTGAATATAATTTAGGATGAATTCGAATACGATTTGGCCTCATTTTTTTCCACTATATTTTCGGCTCTTCATCAAGAATAAACAAACATTGTTAAGGTGGAGCGCTGGTCTAACCATGGTTTCCCAAACTGGGATCCGCGAATCCATGATGACTGCACAGAGAGTCCGCAACGATATGAAAAGCAGGGGCTCCCGAAGTATGCGAACCAAGATGGCGGACATCGGAATGTAATATGTGTACTAGGTTAGGGTTAGGCCATAATTTTAGGTATAAATACTACGGGAGGCTCTTGGCTAGTCTTCGAACTAATAATAGGACTAAAATAAGGAAAATTGGAAAAAAATTATCGCCTAACCCTAACCTGTTACCCATGTTACGTTCCGATGTCCGCCATCTTGGTTCGCATACTTCGGGAGCCCCGAAAAGCATCTGATCTATCTTTAATATTCGATTTTCTACAACAAGCCATTGCATCTTTTTTGTTGAGCGTTATTGTTCAATTTTTATTTTATTATTTTTATTTCATTATTTCCAAATGTGGTTTGGTTGAGCAGTGAGCATTATCAGCTTTTACCGATATAATGACAAAATACAGGCCGAGACTTGCCGTAAAGTCGGACCTACGAGTTTGCTCATCACAAATTGCTCCAATAATTGATTAATTGTACAGTGAATCACATTTAATGTTGTTCGCGTTGTAAATGAAACATTATCCTTTTACGTTTGGCACAGAAATTGATACGGCATAATATGGGGATCCGTCAAAACTAAGATTTACAAATAGTGGTCCGTGGCTCAAAAAGTTTGAAAAACTCTGGTCTAACAGTTAATAAAGCGTTAACTGTGTTGGCATCACAGGTCACACGTCTTGGGTTCAAATTCCACGCCAGAAAGATGACGATACTTTAAAATAACGGTCGCTCTTTACATTATTGTTAGATACCATTTGTTGGAGCGAAAGGTGTGAATAAGCATCGAATAATGAAAAAATAAAATTATTGAACAAGACATCAGTCATTGAGGAACGAAACTTTAAAAATAAACCTTTTGCCTACCATATATTCCTTCATTTCCATTCTAACCATCTGAGCATGACCATCGTCACCCAGGGCAGAAATGAACACTGGATTGTCATTGTATCTGCATAATCCCTCTGAAAAAGAATACAATGTGTGTGAAATAAAAACTGTATAAAATAAATAAACCTAGAACATATACCGGTATCAAAAAACTTATATGTATCAAAATCTAGAGAATTACTAGGCAAAGTGGCGCATCATGCGAGGTGGTATGAACACGCCAATATAAATCTGATTCCCTGAAGGAATTCGCAGATTAGAATTTTGTAGGGGATAAGTAGGATTGCTGGGCACCTCAAATTAGTGGGATGGCCATGTTATTAATCGCCGATCATTTACGGTTTACTCTTGGTTAACTATTTTTCCATTCTCAAGATGAACTGCCAAGCAGACGAGAGGAATAAGTTGTCTTACCGCCTTTACTCTCCAGGAAGTAAGTAAAAAATTCTATCCTATATCCCAACTCAGAAAAACCTACATTAATACCTGCAATATTCCTTGCAACACCTCCCAATGTGTAACTTATATCAGCTGGATTAGATGGCCCATCATACAATATTTCTGATGTACATTTTGCTATTACATCAATGTTAGTTCCTCCAATGACAACCTGAGAAAAAAATACAAATTTACAATAAGGCAATAATATACAGGAAGGATATATTTCAAGATATTGCTAAGTATATGAATGAATTTATATTCTATAATTAGCTACTTGGAAACATCACTTTGAATACATACTGGCTAATCATTGAAGATTGTGGATTATACATTTTGAAACAAGCAGTGAGGATACCATCAAATAAGCATTAAAATACACACTCTTCAACACAAATAGATAAAGCATGAACTGCCAGCACAGGTACTTTAGAATCCAGACCAAATTATTCTAAACCGTTACACTCCATTGATTTTATTACACACTTACAGGTCTCTCTTGTATTTCCTCAACAGGAGTCGCAACACCAATCTCTTCAGAATTAGAAAAACACTTTGCCAACTCCACTGCGATATCAGCACCCACTGAAGCATTGTGCTTGATTAAAGCCACGTCTTAAGTTATGGTGTGGAATTAAGGAAAGCAGATTTAAACCTAATGATGCATTAAACGGTTACCTACATTTTCATAAATTGATATACATGTAACAGCGCATGTTCACTAAATGCTGTAAGTATTTCTAGTTGGCGTGGCACAAACATTTTTGCATATGTCATTCCTAACCCCCCTGTCTACGCCTTCCAAAAATTACTTCACTGCAACGTCACAATCACATCATAGAGCTTGCCAAAGAAAAGCTAAGATCGCCCAAAATGACATCTTCACCGACGATAACAACCTCACTAACGCCAGCGATCTCCCTCATATCGGGATCGTTATGATCCTCTGCACATTCTAAACTATAATCCGTATACTTTGACGGGTCTTATGTCGTCACTGTGACGTTATCTTTGGGTGACGTAGTCAGGTGGGGATTAGAAATGATATATGCGAAAATGTTTGTGCCACGCCAACTAGGAGTACCTATGGCGTTTAGCGAACATGTGCACATGTAACTATAAAATTTGATCGAAACACGCATGACTCAGAAATAAAGAAGACTGATCATTCTCACAGAAATACATGAAGACTGGAAAATTGAGGTGTCATGATCTACTGAGACACACAATCTCAGTCAGGCATAAAGCAGATTGATCTATGAGCAAAGTTACAGATAATTACTAAAGAGCAAAGAGCTGCTGAAACTATGAAGAGTTAAGGTGTAGAATTACACATTGTTAATAATAGGATGGCATTGTGTTAGACCAGGGGCCAGATAGAAATAGTTGGGTGAAACAGTGGGCCGCACCTTTATTTAACACAGGCTCCCTAGCAAACACAAAAAATTTGTTCAACAGTTAGACAGTCCAACAATTATACCTGCTGTGTCAACCGGGAATCTTGATAGAAGGTTACGCAAAACTTGAAAGAGACTTAGGTTCTTTTATAACCAAATGGATGCATAAACTGCCTAGTTGCAGACTATTTTGGAATGATACGTTTGTATGATTTATTCAAATCAAATTTATCTTTGTGCATCAATTGTTTAAAAATTTCTACCCAAACCTCATCTACAATAATTTTTGATTGTTCACTTAAAAGGATACTGGCTTTCAAAGATTCTCCTCCTGTGATCTCATTCACTCTTTTCAAAATGTATGGAGTAACATCAGGCCCTTTTATTGACGAAGATCTGTAACAAATATTGTAAGCCTTTTTATGGAAGAATGCTCAACGGGCTAAGCGTTAGAAATACGCTCGCCACCGCACCTAAGTGATATTGACTCATAAAGAGACAGCAATATCTTTTATCGAGAGATAAGCTAATCATGCTGAAATAGCAGTATTTTAAAGAGATATTACAATAGAATACAAACATGCACAATGGCTATATGAACAGTACTTCACTAATAGAAAAGAATGTAAGTGCCTGATAAAAACAACAAAATAGTTGAGCGTTATAAAATTAAACATACCGTATACTGTGTATTCTAAATTGAACTTAAGGTATTTAAATACTGAACATAAGACTATATCCTCGCATATGCCTACATCGCATCAGAGCCGACCCCCTAAAAATGACTTTAAAACATTGAATTCATAAAAATTTGGATATAAGTCGACCCTACAAATCATACGCTCTTATCGTTAGAAGTTGGTTCGAGTTGTAGCTGTTGGAATAGGGTTAGCATCATGTCATTCCGTTTGAGTGCAATCAGAGTTATGCCCGTATAAGCTGAATTTTTAGTCCGATCGGAGTTATGCGCGTATAAGCCAACTCTTAGGCTACTTTTTTTTTTGAGTTTTAAACTTGGTTCATATGCCAGGATATACGTTACATACTCATTACTAAATACCCAATATTTCACTTAAATTCAAAACGAGAATATCGGTTGGAAACCGAAGACTTATCGATCGATAGTTAGGGGATCCCCCAAAACAGAAACTGCAGTTTCGATTCATCCGCTCTTGTAACTTGCGCATTGCGCATCGCACACACACACTCGGCGGGTTTCAAAATTCTCTCGCTTTACAAAAATCTAGATCACTATATCAATAATTGATTGATAACTCGCTAATTATACGACATAATTCGCCCAAAATCAATAGGCTTCTGGTCCGAGATAAGATGAATGCACATGCAAAATCTGGAGCAGATTCAATCTCGCTTTCGTGAGATATCGCGTGCATCTAACAGACACACACACAGACAGACAGACAGACATACATACATACAGACAAATACCTATCAATATACTTACCGATCTTAAGATCGATAAGTAACAATCATCCACCTACTCTGCCTCTGCTAAAGCAGTCTTGATGGCATTTTCAATTCTTTCTCCAGAGGTTGCAAATTCATCAGGAAGAGGCACAGCAATAAGGCATCCACTATCCATCTCTAAGTCTTGAGAAGATTTGATCAATTGTGCTGCTTTCGAAGCGTTTTTGACATTGAATTGCGATTTGTGGCCAGATTTTTGTGTGAAAAAAGCTGGAAAATCATTGTTTTGGCCAAATGTAGCAACAGTGACTCCTTGAGTTTCCTACAAAAAAAATACCACTTTTGTTTCGTTTTTCAAGCACATGATTAACAAGCAGCATAGAATCATGACAAAGAATTAACTATTGTACCAGACTATTTATTGCAATATAAAAAAAATTCAAAAACATTTCGAAAATGGAAAATTTTTGTTGCAAAAATTTGAAAATTATCATAAATTAGCATTTGATTAGTCTATTTTCAGATCAGTCAGTTAGGGAAGAATAGGTAATTTCTCAATAATACAACTATAAGACAATACAACTACAGAAGTGCTGAGAAGAAGGTGCTCCAGAAATAAGTTTATCAATATGGAGGTAACTAATTTTGTTCGCCTACTTTACATTAAGTTGTGTAAAAGGACTGAAACCTATGGTATATTCACTTGGCTAACACAGACAGTCCCCGAACTCATAACGGAATTAAATGAGGAGAATTGAAATAAAATTATTGCCTAACCCTAACATGGTACATATACTATACGAGTACCAGAAAAAACTAACTTACTAAAAATTCCAAGGTCCTCTGAATATCCAAGATAGACTTAACACCAGCACTTATAACAGTAACTGGGGTTCGGCCTAGTTCTGTTAAATCCGAACTTATATCAAGTGTGTTCTCTCCATCTCTATGAACTCCACCTATCCCTCCAGTTACAAAGATAGGGATGTTACATCTAGAAAGCAAGTATGAAAATAGGATGTATTACAGGTAAGTGCATCAGTTGATTACAATTACTAAGTATGGTTCCATAGGTTCTTAAAGTGTTGTTGAAAATTATGTGTAAGAGAGTTGGTTATGGACTCCTCAACATTAACTGAGCACTCCGGACCACACCTCGGGGCGAGGGGTTTGGACGTTTATTCACTTCTCCCTTGATGTGGTGCTGGTTCAATGGCCTATTCAAAGATGTGAGTTTGTGTCTATTTATTCCGGTTAAACCCGATAAGGGAGGGGTAATCCCTGACACAGCAACTTGGTTCCACTATGGGGCGTTTTTGGGTCGCTAGTGTGTGATACTCTCATACCTGCTACTGCTGTTGTTGCTGTTGCTTCCCCCTAGTGGACATAACAATGGATCAGACGACTCACCTATGAGCAAGCATCATGGTAGCTGACACTGTTGTCCCTCCTGTTTGTTTAAAAGCAATTGATGCTGGCACACCTCTTCTTGATATTTTAATACTTGAAGGAGAAGTAGCAAGAGTATGTAGATTGTCTTTTGTTAAGCCTTGAATAAGAAAAATTGTGAATGAGAACTAATTAAACCTGCGTGGATACTAGAGGACAGGACTTGCGTTTAGAGTAGCGTTCTCAAAGCGAAGAGAAATTTCGTTTTTGAAAAGAAAAAAAAATATTACTTTGTATTCGACATAGTTTTAATGGTATTGTTCAGATATTTAGTATTACTGAAATAGATATTTATGCACACAATATTCATACCTAAAGATTGAATAAATAACGTGAAACCAGAGTTTTTAGGCATAATGAAGGGAGAATGGAGAGATTTAAAATAGGAATATATATATACATGAACTTGGTGGAGGGGAAAGCCATAACCAACCAGTAGTCACATGAACCTACAATGGCGAGGAGTTCAGCAATTCTCTTGCACATAATTATCCCCACTTACACAGAGCAATCAGAGATGCGATGGAAAATGTGTTCATAATGCTTAGCACAATTCTCCAAATGTCGAGCTCATCTTAAATGGAAAGATCCAAACATTTAACCATTGCTAATTTAAAATCAAAAGTACTAATTTAAAAATGGAATCAAAGCCAACAATACCAATGTGAATTTGTCCATCAATGATAGCAATAGTAGCTGGTGTAACAGACTTTGATTTGACAATCTCCTCAACTTCCAGTGCAGTTCTAAACATAAGAATGTAGTGTTAGCTTCTCTAGCGCCTTTGAGGCTTTTTACACACTTTCTGAATAAGTCTCTGTACAAGAGGCAGCCACTTACTGCATAAAGGCCAGAATCTTTTGTAGTTTGACACTGCCTTACCAAATGTACCCTGGTTATTAAGGTGGTGGACGAGGTGTTTACGCCATATTATCTTTGTTCCAGACGAGGGCTAAGCTATACACAATTAGTAATAGGTGTTGAGCTATGGGCTAAGACCAGAATTTTTACAAGTCAACATAACCTACCGGTACATCCAAAGTTACAAGAAACTAATAAAATATAGTTCAATAGTTTAATAAAAACACCATTATAATCAAAAAACATATTCAGATTATCATTTTTCAAATAACATTTTGCAATAGCTTCTCCCAAACTTCTTGATGATAACTTTGCTTTTGTTTAAATAAATTAGTATAACGTTGCAGTATAACCAAATTAGCTTATGGTGACATTTTAAGGTTTTAAGAAATCATGTTTTTGTAATTTTAGGATCCGTATAGATAACCCCCAAAATGGACATAAGGCACAATCTAAAATCAAAACTAAAACAGACATAGATTCGAAATCCAGACCACATGATGGTCTCTGGTCCATAATGATGGAAGATGAACAAGTTTATTTCTGAAAAATGTGACCAGGGGCGGACACTTTCCATAATTTTGGGGGGGCGAAGTTGGATCGCCTACCGAAAAACACCGCGCCGTGTATCGTCACGTAACAATAACTGGTCGATGTCATTCTCTAAGTATTAGCATGTCATTTTGCTACTCATATATCGATTACCTAGGCTGCTTGGCTCGGACACGGAACTTGCGCGTCACTGAACCAATTTCTTGAATTCCGCGAGAATTAGCCCACGGCTCTCGCTAACAAACAGAAAATAACAAATTTGAGGTCGGAACTTCCCATTGCCGTCTGCAACAAGCACCGCGATTACGCGCTTGTTAAAAGAGCCGCCTATTTAAGCGTATAATGTTTTTTCTGTCGATCCATGACAGCCACGAGATTCTAAAATGTCCTTACATATTAATTTAATTGTGTGCAGCGTAACTCGCGGTTGCGACTTCTTAGGTCAAAATAAAATATTACTAAACTAAAGTACCACGGCAATATGGGGAAATAAAAATATGAGATAAGCTGCCTGATGTATTTAATTTTGATACGTATTTTTGCAATCTTCCGAACTCGTTATCGCCGTTACAAAAATCTCGATATCTGATATAAAATCCCATATAGTACAATTTTACTTCATACAATGAAAATAATTATAAAGTATACTAGTAAATCAAAAATACAAATTCACCGCCTCGAAATCCACGCGGAACAGTCGCCGCGATTACGCCACTTGTTAAAAGAGCCGACTTTATCAACGAAAAATGATTTTTCACTTGTGCAAAGTAATCAATCAAAGACCGATACGGGCATATTCAAAATGTCTTGATTCATTATTTTAATTGTCTTCAATTTAAACTACGGTTGAGTCGACAAAACAAGAGCCATTCTAACACACGACGGCAATCCGCGGACATAAAAATGTGTGGTAAACTGCCCGTTTATATATTGTTTTGATCCGTATTTTTTGCTATTTTGCGAATTTGATAAATTTGAGATTTACTTGTAACACTGGCACCAATCGCAATGTTGTCACTCCGATTTCAATGTTGTCACACTTTAAAGATGAAACCTTTCGAAAAATCCATAAATTTTTTGTCAATTCTCACGTAGTAAAAGTTATTTCAGTACAATAAAAATACCTAAATAAATACAAAAAGTGATCGAAAATACTTTAATTATCTTATATATCATCACAAACCGGGGAAAAGTCGCGTTGTCAGCTTTGTTTAATGTTAGCACGAAAATTTTCGACGTCAATTTGAAAGTAATGGATAAAAAGGCAAATCCCGCTCACAATTGACCGTGTTTCGATTTTAGTGACGAAATGTTTTTAAAGGTCAAGCAAACATAACTTGTGAAATTTTGCGATTTTCGATGCCTAGAAAAGCGTTTTTAGACTGTCGCGGGCCTCAACAAAACCTATATTGTTTACAGTTTTATTTTTAGTATTTTATATTGCCGCTTTTCAACTTTTCGACATAGTAAATGCTTTGATCTTTGCCCGCAAATTATGCTGGGTCTTGCACGAAATCCATAACGTGAAAATATACGTCCAGCGGTGAAAATTGTTTATAACAGCTTTAGATCTAGTTAATTTTTTAGCGATAATAATTAATTGTTGTAATGAAACACAGTTTGCCTCTTTCACTTCTCTCGCAAGTGCCAACAATAACACTATTGAAAGATTTTGACAATGAGAAAATCATATTAAATTGTACAAAAATGAATTAGTTGTGAAAAACCGTGGCGCGTGATCGGCGGTGCGTTTGAAGACGGAGTATTACCCGTGCGGACGCGCATGTTTCACGAAAATGTGAGGTGCTCCGAAGACGCTCTGGTCCACATTATTGTGAGAAAACAGTTATAATATCGGTGACTATTAACCGTTCAATTGCGCTTGACTATCGCACTTTTCGGAAATGATAATTTTGTAAGGCGGAAACAACATGTATCAAATTTTTTTGCGAAATTATTGGGGGGGCGACCGCCCCCCCGGGTGTCCGCCCCTGAATGTGACATAAGCTACTTTGGGTGTTACTGTGGCATCATAAAAAAAGACTCACTCATAGTTATCAGGATATGGCATTCCATGTGTGATTATTGTGCTTTCTAAAGCAACAACTGGCTTTTTTGAAGAAAGAGCATCTTTTACAGCTGGATGAATTTTCAAATATTTTTCATCGATATTCCATGTTTGAGTTGCAAAATAATATTTTTGACTGGCGAGTATATTTCTAAATATTAGGCCTTTTGCACATTGCAAAACTGCCTTTGTTATCATATTGCTGATAAATTGAAAATGTAAAATAATAATAATAATAAAATAAAGCAAGTGGCAAATTGATTTTGAGTTCATGCATATGGATTAAAAAATTATTCTTGGTAGACCTAAATTTTAAAAATTACACATTTAAATTGTTAATAAAAACGAATCAGAAGGATAGATAAAATTAAGGAATAATAAGACTTTGAATGAATAAGCCTTGATTAAAATATGTCAATGTTATAGTGAACCATAGCTTCTTGTCTATCTGCCAGCACAGGGATGGATGGGTCATATCAATCAATCATGGTTGCATGAAAGCAGTTAAAATATAAATATGATTTATTGGTGCCAAGAATGGGCTATAATAGCAGCAAGAAGGACAAAATTCAAACATATTAAATCATCATGAAGGCAAAGCTTTATAAATATCAATGTTTGTGTCAGAATTACTGAACACCATTTCAACATTTAAAAACTTTTTTAATTTATTGATAAACTTCGCTTCTCTTGTATATCTCATTTTAGCAGATAAAAGAGTAGTTGGTTTTTTATTTTGCGCTATATTTCCATTGCTATACAAACTAGATTCATAACCTTTAACCCCTGATAGATAACAAATAGTATCCAATAAATCTCCAAAAGTATCTTCAATGTAAATGACATCAGCACCAATAATGATGTCATAATCCTTAGGATTATATAAATTCAAATTATCTCCCCATTTTAGTTCTTGCACTTTTGGAGCCATTTTGTCATCATTTTGAAAGTTTTTATCAATATTTTTTGATAAAAACGGCAGTGCTTCTTTCAAGTCGGTTACAGTTACTTTAGCACCAAGTTTACTGCAAACTATTCCAACTAGTCCAGTTCCAGCTCCAAGTTCCAGAACAGTTTTTCCTTTCATTTCTTCTCTTTTTATGATGTAATTGGAGAGTTCAATGGCCTGCAAATAAAGAAAGACCACTATGGTATGACTTTTTATACAGTAGTTCGCTAGGTGCAGCGTCCTAGTGATTAAGAGCATTGAGTTTATCTATATTAGCATTGGAAGTTAAATACTTAAACCCCATTCCCACAACCCTATCTAGGGTGTAATAAATTAGGTAGTTCCAAGCTTAAAGAAAAATTATGAGATTGGTACTATTTATTTAGTTCAGTTTAAAATTTTGACTGATTGGTGAAACCCATTGACGTTCAGATTGCAAAATGGGGGCTCCTGAAGTATGCGAACCAAGATGGCGGACATCGGAATGTAATATGTGTACTAGGTTAGGGTTAGGCCATAATTTTGGGTACAAATATTACGAGAGGCACTTGGCTAGTCTTCGAACTCATAGTAGGACTAAAATAAGGGAATTGGAATAAAATTATGGCCTAACCCTAACCTGTTACCCATGCTACGTTTCAATGTCCGCCATCTTGGTTCGCATACTTCAGGAGCACCGCAAAATGTAACTATATCAGTATGTGCACTAACTTGGCAATGCATAATATATACTGATATACGGTACTGACAAGGTAGAATAGAATTTAGATATTTAATACAGGGCAAGGCAGCAAGAGGAACCTGCGAACCCACGCAGAATGATAACAAGAGCTCGTACGCTTAGTACTGTAGTACCGGTACTATGCGCCACACCGCCAAGTATATTTCACAGACAAAACATTAAGGTTAACTACAGTGACATGACTGAATGCTTGAATATAAGCAATTTCATTTTAAAAATTATGGTAAACCAGCAATGGTACTTACTGCTTCCCAGACAACAGCTGCAACACCTTTCTCATCCCAGTCCTGATAAATGGTGATTTCGTCCTCAATACCTTTGAAATTGAATTTCCTAGTTTTCTCCTTAAAAGATGGAAAGAGCTGAATGTGTGTCAATTCATAAGGAACAAGTGCCCAATTTTTGTCTTCACAGCCTCCTGTGGAATGATTTTCCAGGGCCTGTCCATTTTCGCCGGCCATCATCGATTCCGTTAGAAATGCTAATAATAGAACTAAATATACATTGCAGAAGTTGATCATCCTTCGCTGAATGCAGATTTAACTGGTTATTACATGCAAATGAATGATTTGAAACGCCGGCACTTTGGAGGAAGAAGTCGCCGCCCCGACGGCGAAAACGAACTGGGGTAAATTTTCGCTGGACACTCGAGTTTTGTTCCAAGTGAAATTAATTGTGATGTCACACGTGGACTTGGCAAACTAGCCTTTTAGCACGCTCCAGTGCACAATTATTTTCACCGCCAGGTGTCGTTATTGTATAACCGCAGGCCATTTCTGACATTTTTGTTATTACAGAAGTCCCTTAAGCTATTTTTGTTTTCATTGGTGTCAACAAACTGTCGCAATTGTTCAAATAAAAACTTCGCTATGCCTTTCCAGTTTTGACCAACTTTTCAGCTAGGCGCTAACATCACAGAGAAGTTTGTCTGTCAATATTTTCTATTCTTTTCAAGTTTTGTGGTTTGGGGAGACAGGCACAGACTGGCACTTTGTCAGCAGCAAACGTTTGCAATTTGATCCTTTGAAGATGATTGAAATCTTCACCCTGTCACCAGGTTTTAGCGAAATTAGGCTATACCATACCTTTTACTCAGTCATTTAGTCAGTTTAGTCACTAAAAACACTAGTGATGTTTAGGCTACATCATTGTCTGATTGTGCTATGCGACTGTGCGGGTACGGTACCGGTACCTCTACAGCTTTCTCTGCAAGTTTGTATGTTTTTATCAGGCCGTCTTTCAGTTTTCATATTTGGAGTGTCAGTCTGTCAGAGTAGAGCAGCACGAATGTTAAGATTGTGTTGTACTTGTAGTCTTTGAAATCTTTCAACCTTTGACGCCATGTGAATTTCGATATGAGAATTGGCTACTTTCGATTCATAACCATATGAAATATACAGAAACTGATATTCAGGATACAGGGATATGATATATTAATATTGGTTTATATACCTAATCACTCGATCATAGGAGATTCTGATATTGAGATATTTAAATGTTCAAATATACTAAGTCCTGGTAATATTAAAAAAACTAAAGGAGTAAGACAGGTGTTGCAATGGTATCAAACTATTGAGTCAATAAATAACACTTCCAGACTTCAATTCTATTTTTAGATTTTAGCATCCTAGAAAAATGTATTTTTCTGTGATATGCAGCGTTTTGTTAATAACCATAGTAAAGGCAGACACTGGATTTGTAAATATTTCAAACACTGTCAACCAATATACACTGGAAGTATGCTCTGAATATAACCCAAGTTTTGCCCCCTATCCTAAAGAAATTGACAATAATACAAAAGGAACACCTGTTGTTGATATTTACCCAGATCCTGGGTGTGAAGCACCACAGGATCCGAAACTTTACAAAGGGAAAATCGTCATTATGAAAAGACATAAGAATTGTACTTTTGCAGCAAGAGCTGTGAATGTACAAAATGCAAATGGAGTGGGTGTTTTGGTGGTCAGTGATTATCCTATAATAAGCCCAGCTGCGAATGATTCTGAATACAATCAAATTCACATTACTGTCTCTCTGATTTCTAATGACTCGTATTTACAATTTGACAATATGATTACTGACGTCGGAATTGAAAATGTGTTCATAAAATTATATGCACCCAAAACTGCATATTGGGATCCTAATTCTGTTATAATGTGGTTATTAGCTGTATTTACTTGCTCTCTCGGAGCCTATTTGCAAGCATCTTTTTACGATTCTCAAGTGAAGGCTGCTCGAAAGGCGTTGCGTGAGGGAGGGCCAGCGCAGGACACCAGCAAGGACGATGAAATGAGTTTCACTGTTATACATGCTATAATATTTTTCGGAATGTGTTCTGTAATGATATTACTTATGTATTTCTTTTATAAATATATGGTTTATGTTATAATAGGTATTTTCTGTCTTGCTTCATGTTTTTCAACTTATGATTTTTTAGATAATATTTTCGGGAAGTCTTCGTGTTTTACAAGGCATAGAATTTGTGAGAATAAAATCCCATTTTTTAACTCACGGCCGCCAATTCTTAGTATTTGTCTGTTTTTAGCATGTGCTGCTTTTGCCATTTTTTGGGCTGTTGAAAGAAAGGAACCATATGCATGGATTTTACAGGACATCTTAGGATTCACATTCTGTATTCATATGATTAAACAAATTCGACTTCCCAGTTATAAAATCAGCACAATTTTGTTGATTTTATTTTTTATTTATGATGTGTTTTATGTTTTCATAACTCCATTATTCACGAAGAACAAAGAGAGCATTATGGTTAATATCGCCACTAGGGGAGGGGGGTCATCTAGTGAAGAATTACCCATGTTATTTAAGATGCCAAGATTCCGTAAATCACCATATTCAAAATGCGGCCCACCGCCTTATTCATTACTTGGTTATGGTGATGTCATATTACCGGGTCTTCACGTTGGGTTTTGTGCCGTCTGGGACTTAAGAATCAGTAATACTGTACGGAGGCATGCTTATTATATAGCTGCTATAATCGGTTATGCTACTGGACTTGTTTTAACTTTTGTTGGAATGTATTTGACAATGATGGGGCAGCCAGCATTGTTGTATTTAACGCCATGTTGTCTTTTAAGCACATTAATCGTTGCTGTTAAAAGAAAAGAACTAAGGCCTATTTGGGCAGGTAAATTGCCTGTTAAGTCCCGTTCTACTAGCGTGGATCCACCCAGAGTCCAAGACCCCAATACCCCAAATGAAGCAGACTCCCTTTTAAGAACACAAGCCTGAATTGTTTATTTTATTCACTGTATAAAAGTTTTATCATTGGCAAAGAGATTCATTTTTTTCATTTCTTCTTTTCAACTCCCATTTTCTGTTATTTGCCTGAGTAAAAAATGATTAGTGAGCATTGTGGACGCAGAATTTATATAAAAAACTTTACAAATCACAAAGGGACATTATTATTAGCGAAAAACTGTTTTTTTTTTCAACATTTTTAGAATTAAAACATTCGAAACATTTTCACAAATATCAAAATCTTACAGAAATTTTAAATTTTTATAGAATTTTTATTCATTTCATTTGCGTTTATTATGAATTCATTTCAATTCATTCGCTGTCACTATGGTTAGAAATATAAATTATCAATGTGCTTCATTGGCTACTGTAAAGATTTTCATTAATATTTAAGAAGTTACTAAATTATTAGAAAAAAAGTTAGGGAACATTTAGTTAAACTAGTTTCTCAAATAAACCGTTGAACAAAGAAACCTATATGCCAAGTCGTGGCAAGAAAATTTCAAAAAAAGGGGGGGGGGGTGTCTGAAATTTCTATTTGCCAAGTTAGATCGAAACAGCTAGGGTTTCTACACCCCTGTCTATATGTATTTATTATTTTGTGTGCTTTTCTGACTTCTGTTAAATTTTCTTCGGCGAAGTTTTAAAATTTTTCATACAATAATAGCTAAAAATATTATTTATGATAAAACTGTAGTATTTCAATATTTGTGTGATTCATTATTCTCATTTATCACCAGTAATTTGAAAATACTGTAATTAGCTGTTGAATGATGGTGACTGAGCTGACTATACTGCATTTCATGGTCATCACCCTTTTTCTGACACTCAATTTAAGATTTTCAGGTTTATTTTTTTTAAATGATCATAACCTGAATTTTCACTTCAGTCCAATTCCTGTGTCTGATCTACTTCACTATCATTTCCAATCTTCTAACACCAAAAATCATCGGAGTGTGACTGGTCGGTACAATTGTGTCTTGATTGCTTAGTGCCCATGCTGCTCCTTTCTGCACTAATGTTTTCTGTTAATGAATATGGTTTCAATTTGCACCAAAGTAGACTTGCCAGCGTTTCTCAAACATTAATGATCTATGCCCTCCTTCTAAATAATTAACCAAATCAACCAATTTACTTCAACCGTGCCCTCTTTTCAGAATTTTCAAGTCTCGTTTCTCACGTTAGAAATAACTAGCTAACAATAGGCTAGAAATAATAGATAGTAAGTCAATGTTTCATTCAAAAAAACGCATTGCAATACGTAGATGGACCATAAATATCCAAAATAAGAAAATGTAAATACCCAAAATAAGGCGGGCAAGATCAAATCTAACAAATATTTTTATTTTTAATCAGCTTCACGCCCTCTAAAACATTGTCCACGCCCTTCTTATGGGGCACGCCCGACTGCTTGAGAATCACTGCTCTGACTTATTACAGGTTGTATTGAAAACTCACAAATTTGTCACCTGAAGTGCCCACTGATTTTCTGTACAAATTTTAGCAATCTTTATGGAATTTTCCAAAGGTATAAAAATCTGATTATTAAATTTTGCTTCGTTTATTATTTTCATGTTTTATGCTCATTAGAATGGCAGTTAGTAAATAAAATATGGGTAAATAGATGGATATATTGGTGAACTTAACATTATCGTTGGAGCGCCCGGATGAACTTGCTGGGAATATAAGGATATATACTAAGGACTGAGCATGGGAAATACTGACCACCTTTATGAACTATGGACTTTATATACAATCAAGGTAAAGTTCATTGGTACTAGATCTAGGAGTTTTTTTTATATACACGGTAGGGTACTCCCCCCCCCCCGTCAAAATGAATCCATGCCATGTAGAGCGTAATCTAGAGACACTTCAGTATCAAGTTTATTTAGACCTCCAGAAGTATGTGCACCAAGATGGACATAATAGTTGTACCAGGTTAGGTGCCATCTTGGTGCACATACTTCATGAGCTATTTTTTGGGGGGGGTCTGAGAAACACCCTGATTAACATAATTATGATTATTTTTGTGAATTCCCTCAGAACCGCAATCAATATATATAATAAATAAACAAACATATTTGGATGTGGAAGAGAGTTTACATTTGGTGTTTGTGTTGCCCAGTAACGAAATTGTGGAAATGACATAATATGTCATAATAATTTTAGATATTATCTTTGATATTTTATTATATTTGTCGGCCCTTTCTTGCTCAATGATAGCGATTATATCATGACAGATATTTTTTTGCTTCTTTGTGACAAAACTACTATAATTGTCTAATGACCTCGTCTAGCTTAGTTAGAGGTCAGGTAAATGCTAATTCTTCTACCAACCAGAGCAGTGGTTCTCAAACTTTTTAAGCCACGCCCCCTTTTAAGAAATGTCAACTTTCGTGTCCCACTTCAAAATGAATTAGCTACAAATAACAGATAATAAGGCGAAAGCATGTTTTGTTCAAAAAACACATTGAAAATTTGTGGGTGGAACTTAAATATCCAAAAATAAGGCAGGTAAGATCAAATGTCACAAATACTTTTATTTTTAATTTGCTTTGTGCCCTCTCAAAAAATAGTCTATGTCCCCCTTGTAAGCCCCACTGTTTGAGAAACACTGAACTAGAGAACGGTTTAGTAAAAATGTAGTAAAACACATATTGGTGGTGGCGAAGGGTTAGAGTTAGAATTTCCAAAAAACTGAGATAACATTATTTATTCATAAGTTATAGGTTGTATCAGGTAATTTATATTACCGTAGATTTGCCAATACCTTTTCAGGTCAAGCACTCAGGTTGTTGAAGAATTCGATGATGATTGCTTTTTACAAATTTACATATATTTTTGATTAGATTGCCATATCTTACCAGTTAGTGTTTCCATGGCGATTAGCATTGTCAAATTTTTACCTATGGCACAATCAAACTGCATAGCTCAGTATGTTTCCTGTGAGCTTGATGACCATTTCCTGTTCGCTATTATGATACATTGTCATTTGATTGTGACTTCATAATTATTATCGCTTTGTAATGAGAGTTGTTGTTCAGAAGATAACATTGGTGAAATTGTACCGGTGAAAATATGTCTGGTTTTCTTTTGAATAACGTTTCTTGTTTTGATGACAAAGAAAAGGTAATTTTAGTTGAAGATAATTGTGTAAAAATGTTTTTAGTGATTTGTAGGCGCTCCCCAAGTATGTGTACCAATATGGAGGTAACTATCTTTGTTCGCCTACATTACATCAAGTTGTATAAACAGGCTGAAACTTATGGGCAGGGGGTATATTCACTCGGCTAACACAGACCGTCCCCGAACTTGTAATAGAACTAAATCAAGGAAAATCTGGGGAAAATTATGGCCTAATCCTGACCTGGTACATACACTACGGGAGTATCAATGTGTATATGTAATAGTATTCTATTGTGTGAAATTTAATCAAGTTTTGTGTCACTCCGCCATTTCCTGACATTTCTTTATGCCAGAATAAATCAATCTATAAATAGCTTTTAGTGAATTTGGTAGTCATGTGATTCTTATGTCAATGTTCAGTGTTATTTTCCACTTTTTGTTCGGTGATCCATATCTTACTTTCAGCAAATTTGAACATATAAAAAATATTTTTGAAATGATGATTTTCGAATAGACTTATTAATGTGATTTGTTACAATTAGATTTATTATCAATGTTGGTTTTGGTTCCCATAATAGGGGAGAAACTATTCACTGTGCTTTTTATTATTATTATATTGATTTTATTACTGAAATGCTTTTGTAGGCACTAAATTTAAGTTTTATGGTTAATAATGTTAATAAAAATGCTCTTTCTTGTGGTGAGAATATGTAACCTATTTGTAAAATTGAATACTCTACTATTCAAATACATTCTGTACATTCTGGTGTAATATTAAAAGGGTTTATTAGGGTTTGGTTTTATGTGCCAGGAAATTTAAAGTTTATTATTCAAATGCTTTTCATTCTGGTGAAGACGTTCATTTCAGAAATAAAATAATTGACAATTCTAAATTCAGTCTGTAAGTTCTACAGTGTAATGTCAAAAGGATTTTTAACGCCGAGCATGGTAGACAAACCACCAACTATTTACCAAGAATAAGCTCAGAAATTGCATTTCCTATCTTACTTTCTAACTGTTTTGGTTGGAGTTTTACTGCTCACTAACAAACGTATTTCCATTATGTTTAGTATGAACAAGGTTGATACTCTCGTAGTGTGTGTACCAGGTTAGGGTTAGGGCATAATTTTATTTCGATTTTCCCTATTTTAGTTCTATTACGAGTTCGAGGACTGTGTGTGTTAGCCAAGTGAATATACCCCCTGCCCTTAGGCTTCAGTTTCTTTACACAGCTTGATGTAACGTAGGCGAACAAAATTAGTTACCTCCATATTGGTATACATACTCCCGGAGCACCCCAAGGTCATCCTTATTCTCTAGATCTAAATTTTCCTATTTTTACAGAATGAAGCGCAATATCTACAAAGATACATTCAAGAATTTGCTCACGTCTACGAGGGAATCATCGACCTGAACTTTGAACTCGTCGATGTCAAACGAGATTCGAATGTAACCGTCACCGATGGGGTTAGTTGTGATTAATAATTTTCCTTATGATTCGATTTATTGGACATATAATAATGAATCTCGGAATAATTTGGCAAAATTGCTATTTTGTAAAGAAATGTTACTGTAAGGATGTTTCCCAGAGCATCGATTTCCTTGTTTATTGCCGTAGTCAACGAATACGTAACAATTGCAATTTTTGCAGCCGCTCAGACACTTCGTTCACCTAGGCTGATATTTAAGCATGGTTGTGAATATGTAATTCAATTTATTGGGCATTGAATGAACTTTAGAACGGGTTTGCAAAATTTTGTCATAAAAGTTGGTGCGGACATTCGCAAAATTTTGTCATAAAAGTTGGTGCGGACATTCGCAAAATTTTGTCATAAAAGTTGGCGCGGAAGTACTATTTTGATTTCACAGTAGCTGCAGATTTGGAAAATTGTGTTACCACAAGGGTTTCTGCTGATTGACATTGGCTTTTGATGTGCTTAATAAGTAATAACCCAGCATTACTATTATTTTGTCGTGCTTCTTTGTTGGATTCATTTTCATCAATTTATTGTGCAAGGAGGAGAGGGATTTTTGGATCCTTCTTCAACAATTATTGTCGTTTTGTGGAAAAAATTTCAAGACTGCTAGTCACTTATTATTTTGCTGAATTTTTGTGACAAAAGAATCACTTTTCTCTCCAACTTATCCATATTTATATTTTTAGTTGTTAATAAAGATGTGTCTCTTTATTAAAGACTTACTTTTATATTGTCATATACTTCTTTCTGACTTAATAGTGGTTGTTTTATTATTATAACTTCACTAATTTTGAGAATTTGCGTCACAGCAAAGATTCTCTGCTGATTTGATTTTTGCTTTAGTCAACTTGACCAATGATATGATTCATTCATTGTTGCAATACCTCTTGGAGAACAGCAGTCTCACATGCTGTTGTTGGTCAACGGTATAACTTGGTTCTAGCTTGATAAACGACTTCAGATATGATAGATATGTTTACGTTTCTTATGTATCTCTAGTAAAGTTTTGTGCTTGTCACCAGTTTGAGAGAATGCTAGTCAACCGTATATCTAAGTTTGAACTTAATACAGGATTTCTTGTTTCAAATTGTTTCAAATGTGACATTAAGTAAGATTCAATTCATTCTGACTGCAAACTTGTAGAGAGGCATCGTCACAGCTCGCAGGCAACATACCTCATACCTATGTTATATTCACTTGTCTAACACAGATAGCCCCCGAACTCGTAAATTCGTAATAGAGCTAAAATAAGGAAAATCGGAATATGGTTATGGTGTAACCCTAGCCTGGTACACACACTACGGGCACCTTTAATGATGTAACATAATATTTTTACTCCTTGATGGTTAATGTTTCATCTCCTTAAATCATCTTTTATATTTCAGGCTGATAAAGCAAAAGCAGCCAAGCAATTGGTTGATCTTTTATCAAATCCAAAAGATTCTGATGCAGAATTGGGGCCACCAAATTTATCCGAACTACCGGATGGGTTTTTGCAGGTATGGTCACATTTTCGATTGTGATATCAATCATATCATGTACAAATTTATTAATAAGTTTATAGAAGTAGATGGATACTATTGTTTTTTTATTTCTAGTTACTAAACTGTAGGAGGAGTTATTTCTAATTTTCATTCAGTCAGATTAGAAAACTTTGATACAAAGTATTAAATAGAGTAACTCGACAATAAAATTGAACAATATCTATTGTGTAGACATTTAAATCTCCTTTTCAAGAGAATTTAGCCATGCCCACTCACTCGTAATTATCTGAAATATATGAAAAATATAAAGTTTACTAAAAATGCATTTTGGACTGGAAACTGGATGAGAAGCCATGATTAACCATATTATTAAGCCGTCTTATCAACTTTCCTGTTTCCCAGAGTGATAGTGAAAATCCTATTATATTCAAAACTCTTCTTTTTTCAGGCTATTAATCGTCAGCTAATGGGGATTCGTGATTACTTCAATACTGCTGCTCTATCAGTTGACAAGAACAGTTTCAAGCCAGAGAAAGTTGTCTATGCAACTAACCTTGTCAAATCTCTCTCTGTTATTTGCAAGTAAGTCAAAATTTTGCTTATTTCAAAGTTTTTCGCATTTACTTTGTGTATCAACTTGCACAACCGGCTTATCACATTATCTCTCCTGTAGATATTATTATTTCTGTACATAAAGAAAGATGATTAATGGATCATGTACATTCTCAATACTTAATAGTTTTAATTTCAGAAGATGTTATTGGTCATTGGTTCCCAAACCGCGGCCCTGCGGGCCAATTAAGGCCTGCGTAATGATTTATTAATATAGCCAGCCGATATATACCTAAAGTGAAAAAACCCTATGGAAAAACTGTCTTCTTGGGTTCAATATGCTTGTGACATTTTGATAATACATAAATATAAGTGTAAACACACATTTATGTATTTTTATATTCGAATATTTGAATTTGCCCAACTCTAGTGATAATATATGAATATAAATTACAAAAAAGAAAATATAGTCTTTGTACTGACTTATTGAAGCTTGGGTACATTGTAATAATACATGCCAGTGACTGACAAGTTCGTTGTTTGTACTTGTTTTATTTCTATGACATGATGCGTATTGGAATGTAAATTAAATGTGGTTCCACAAAGCGAAGTCTGTTATTTCAAAAGAGGTACTTTCCAAGCAGTGTTTTCAGTAATGGCTTGTGTGTTCATGTTGTATTAAATTTCAACGGTTTCATAGTTGTTTTAATTCAAATGTGACAGCTTTTTACCACCTGCCAAGTTTGCTTTTTATAATAAAGCCCCAGCTACTTATCAAGAATAAAAGATGCCTATGTCCATCACATTGTAACTATCGGCCTGTTCTGTTCTCAACTTTTATAAAATATTATATTCCTTTCCGTAATCATTTGCTGTGATAGATGCGTACGGCGTGTTACGATTTGTAGGGTCAACTTATATGCGAATTTTTGTGAATTCACTGTGTAAGGGCCGTTTTTAGGGGTTGGCTTAATTTATTCAATAAATTAAGTTGTACTTGTGTCTTGTATTTACTGATTTTTCCAATTTCTGATTTAATATTTTATTTTATTGAAATAATAGCAAAATTCTTTAATGTTTAGGAATCATGAAAACTTGAAGCTTCTCTCATCAGCAAGTCTTGTTGGTCTTGTTTTGAATGTCGCATCATATGTAGTACAATTGGTAAGTTTTGTTTGGTTGATCTTAAAGTTTTATTTTATTGATTTTCATATAAATCATACAGGGTGGTCGTTAGAGAAACAGAAAATTTTACAAACAGCCATTGATTTTTACAAAGAATCACTTTTACAAAGTTTTTCAAAAGCATATGTTATATTACACTCATAGATGCTCGAAATGTCGTCTGTGTCGTCCAGAACAAGAGTCTAAACCTAGAAGTCCAATCTTGTGTAGCCTTTCGGAGGTTAACTTGTGGGATGTCGTTCCAATTCAACCTAAACTTGTACGCATTTTATTCATGATCTTATCTGACTTTTTTTAAATTTTCTGTTTTTCTAGTGACTACCCTTTATATTATTATATAAAATCTATATTGTTTGTTGACTTTTTGGGCAAATTTAAATTGTTTAGAAAGAGTTTTTGGCAGGCTTTTAATTGTAGTGAATATTATTATTCCACAATCTCGTTCAGTTAGAATGAATTTTTCTTATGTGATTCATAAAATTTATATTACCAGACAAATCGCTTTCTTTGAGAATGGAACTATAAGAAGAATTATAGTAACTTTTTTCTTGGTAATCCTATGGGAGAAAATAGTAATTAGATGACTTTATTTGAAGAAGAATGTCTCTTGCCCTGGAAGCCTAGCAGTCCAGTTCTCTTATATAGAGCGCCTGTGGCTCACCATGGGTGCCACAGAGCAGTTGGGGGGGTCACCACGCCTGCGGCAAAACTAATTTTCCTTTCCCTTTTACTAAACTCCCTGTTCTTCTTAGTTTAGTTGCTTGATAAGGTTATTTTACAGAGTGTTTTCCCTTTGCTGAGCATGAATTGTTTGAACATAATCAGACTTGGAATTAAACCAATCAAAGCAACACTATAAATACCACTGGAATGATAACCATTGGTGTCAGGAGTGCTTATTAATAAACATTCAGAAGGGGGTCACAAGATATAGAAGATTGGGAACCACAGGTCTAACTATTTCAATTCCTTGAAATTAAACTTAAATTTTAGATTACTGGAGGGAACTCGGAGGATGCAAAAACATTACAGAGACTGGAAACATTCCTACATCATGCTTTGTATCTTTGTGAATGTCTGTATGATCCTCTTCATACATGGAGAAAGAGATTGAGAGGGTAACTTCACATTATATTATTATTTTGATTTTTTTTCTTTTTCGAATTATTATGTTTTTAACAGGTCTGAGAAGCTGGTTTTGAACCTCAACGACTCTTGCTCTGACATGGGAAAACTACTGCCCACAGGCCGAATCCGGTCCATTGGGTAATTTAATCTGGCCCGCCTGATGCTGTCACAACTAAACTAGAACCAAATTTTTATGATTCAGCTAAAATATAGCTCAAAGAATTTGTTGAGATTGTGATTAAATTTAGATTGTCACGAGGCTTATTGTTTTCCATTTTTGCGTTTGTAACTGTGAATATAGTTCAAGTATTGTTACGCTATACTCACATGGCCCGCCAGTCGAGGTGGGCAAAATTTTTGGCCCCTGGTACAAAATCCTTGCCCACCCTTGCACTAGCTCCACCTCCGGAGCCTCAGTCTGGATATACCTCCCCTGCCACTGGCGCTTCATTTTCCAAGGGGATACTTTGGGGGGGAGGACACTCTGTAACTTTTAATTAATTTATGAATTCGTCATTTCAGCCTCTCGGTACAAGCATTGCCAAGGTTTGTTCTAACTTTGTGTAGGGTTTGATGAGTTTTCTGCTTTTAAGATTCATTTCTTAATGATCTGTGTGTGATTCATAGAAAATTATTACCGTTCATAAATCACTCATAGATGAATATAGAAATATTAGGCCTAGTGAACATATGAATATTGTAATTGCTTTGATGACTGTGATTTGCTGCAGATTACGCTTTATTAATAATAGATTATGAACATAATTTTTTTTCTACAATTTTCAACTTCTAATTCTCAGCTTATGGTCATTTAGTGATCGTTTCTAGCATTGCTCAGAGACCAATCTTCTTTCTTTTTTAGTGAGTGTTGACCTTGCTTCGAGTAAATTTCCTTCAAAAATTTTTTTTTGTTGAAGACTGTGATTTCTGAAGATATTGCTTTAATAAATACGGTAGATCATACATTGTTTAATTTAAAATATAGAACTTTTTATACAATTATGTGAATCATATTGATAATTGAAAACTGTGTATGCATCACATAGACATGATGACCAGGTGGTTGAGGCATTGGTACAATCTAGAAAGATATTTTATTTAAACCCCGCAAAATTGGGTGGAAAGGTCCCGACCGTTCACAAAACACCCTCTCCGACTCTCAACCGCAACCCCCTTGTGATCTCTGTCTATAAATCTTGCCTGTTGTGTAAAGGCTGGAAAAAACACTCATTTCAAACCTTTTTTTCATAATAAAGTCGAGTGTGATATAACTTGTGGAAGCTCAATCGAATTGTACGGCAACAACTTAGATGAGATCAGTTTAGTTGGCCTATCTGTATTTATGAAAATTGAATTCTGTGAAGTTTCATAAAGATGGTTTTTCTCAGAGCAATGCCACTTATTTGTAAACGAAGTTACTGGCAGACATTTAAATGATAAAGAATATTAAAATCATGTAGAATAATGGTGATGCAATATGTGCTAATAAATACCAATTAATATGAGACTTTAATTATAACAACTATGAAGGACTGAACCAAAAACAACGAAAAAACAAATTTCTTGAAAAACATTTTTTAATTTTTGAAATGAAAATACTGACTTTTGGTCTTTTAAATTTACCTTTCAAGGAATTAAAATATTACAAGTAATTATATGCAAATTATTGCATTGCCTGGGGTTCCTGAATTGATTATTAAAGTGGTTAATTTAGATGATGCAACGTAGGTTTGTCAAAAATGAATGCCTTGAGGCAGTGAATTCCTAGACATAACAGTCTGATCTGTAATTATTGTGTCATCAATTTGTCGTCAATTACCATTGATGTGTATAATCCAATTGTATGATTATGATGATAACGAAGTAATGCGGATTATGGTACCACAGCTATTTCTTGAAATCTGTGATGTCTAAAATGGATTGAATAGTTTAATAATTCCCAAATTATTACAATTTTACATTATTAAACAAGGAATTTATTAGAATAATTTACTTTAGATTGTGGTGGCACTTGATTGGCAGTACATATCTTATGTAGATGCAATAAAAACCACATCTGATGTCCACATGGCAGCCCATAGATATTGTCTTCCAATGATGATTAGGGTTTGTTTGGACCATAATATATCCATCCTTATTCCACTTTCAGTCTATATAGGTGCACAATAGCCCATTGCAAAGAAATGGCAATTGTAACATTATAAATATTCCTTTCTTTCTATATGTGGCAGAACTTTACCCCATATTGAGGAGACCATACAAATAGTGACTAGGACCATGTTTTAATTCCTAACTTTTCCTACAGGCTTCCTATTCCTACCTTTTTATACAGGGTTCTCAGTATATGCAGAATATTTGAAGTGTTTTACAAATAGGATGTTAAAAAGTAAAATATTTATATTACCAAAATATAAATGTCATAATATTTATTACAGTTAATAACATAATTTTGTGTTTGCTGACATGTTATAATTCCTGAATCATTTTGTAATAATCCTAAAAAAGTTGTTAAATATGATATCAGCACAAATACGATTATCTCATTCAACAAAAATTCAAGGTTCAGCATAAGCTTTGTTCAGTCTACTGGAAACTGAGAAAAATATTCCAAATTTATATTTATAATCATATAATTATAATAGTTATAATCTAGTATTAGTAAAGTATTTTTTTTTCTAAGAAACATCAATCTAGTGAAAAATACTGAACATGATGTCCATAAAGTCCCTTTACAATTTCAATTTTGTTTTAAAGTCAGTTCTCAATATATCCTAACCGGATTTGTTGTTTTTTAATCAGTAATTGTTCAAGTATTTTTATTTCATTTAATATGTCTGTGAGGGCCAAAACAATATTATGTCATCGATAAATTTGCAATTTTAAAAACTTTTTAAGGCTTGGACCAGTGGACACTCTATAGTTTTCTATACCTATGTAGTGTTTAATTAAAAGCAAGGATAAAATAGCAATAATCGGATATCGTTATAATGCTCAAAATATTTTTGCAAAAATCTTGAATCATAAACTAATCAATTAAGAAGTCTCCCCTTGGTCAAAAAAAAATTACTGGTAGTTGTGAATCAAACATCTGAAATCATAAGGCAACAGCTTCATTATGAGGTATTTTCACACTTCACTCTAGACCTGTGATTATCCGCGGGCCGTATGTAATCCTAATATCGGTATGTATTATTAAAATACCGGCATAATTAAATTGTTACGAATATACATGTGCTTAAACTGATAATGACGCAACAATTGGGGGTATCTAACACGCAAAATGATGAAAACATTAAGTGGTAAACGTATAAGTATTTATTTACGATTAAACTATTTCGTTTACTGAAGTTCGGCGGGCCATTATAAATTGTCACCCGGGTCACGGTTTGGGAACCCCTGCCTTAGATAAACGAACTCTGGAATGTAAAAGGCTATAATATTCCGATGGATATTTAAACCTAATAGGTAATTTAAATAATTTCTATAAAAAGTTTTGTACAATATTTTCATATTATAGAAAATATTTAAAGTGACACTAGATTATAATGTTATTATTTCTTCTCTGCATCGATTACAACCTCCATCTTATTTCTCTTTCTATAAGCACGTACATGTACATACAAATTATTCGACGTTCCCGTCTTATACTTAAATTGATATTAAATCTTTCGTTTTTTTATTTTTCAGAGCTGAATTGGAAGCTGAGACAGATAAGAACATAACTCCACTTTTGAATGTTGACATCATTCCATTTTTCTACGGTAAGTTTTTGAAAGGATTTATAGTGGTGGTTCATGACATTCTAAAATTCTATTTATTGAATTAAGATTTCCTTTTGTCTAGTTTTACTTTATTTTTGATGACAATTTGCTAAAAACTGGTCACTCGTATAAGCCGCCATCCTAAAATCTACCCTAAACGGTGAATTTATAACAATTTGCGTATAAGCCAACCCTAGAAATCATGACACATTGTTATGTTTTATTTCTATTATCAACAGTAATAAACTATCTGAGAGTTATTACATATAAGAGATATGCGAATAAAAGCTGAATTTTTAGTGCAATCAGAGTTATACACATACAAGCTGACCCCTTAATTTGGCAATTTTTTTTTAGTTTTAAACATGGCTTATATGCGAGGATATATAGTAAATGGGGCTCATATCGCATCTGTGAGCACTGACGTTCTACCTAGTGGGAATTAGGGGCTCCCGAAGTATGCGAACCAAGATGGCGGACATCGGAATGTAATATGTGTACTAGGTTAGGGTTAGGCCATAATTTTAGGTATAAATACTACAGTAGGCTCTTGGCTAGTCTTCGAACTGATAATAGGACTAAAATAAGGAAAATTGGAAAGAAATGATCGCCCACCCCCTAACCTGTTACCCATGTTAAGTTCCGATGTCCGCCATCTTGGTTCGCATACTTCGGGAGCACCGAGAATTATCTATATTTATAACAGTGCAAGATATTCTGATATTATATTTTTAAATAAATTGTCTGTCAAGCATATATTTTCATGAAACATTTTGAACAGCTGTCTATATCTATTATTCAAATTTGTTGTTTCCAAAGTCCAACTGAATATTTTGCATATATATATTTAAACATTTTAATAAACATCTGCCTAAACCTATTAACTGCTCTATGAATTATAGATTTCTCCCATGGATCAGATTATTTACCACCATAACAGATAGTGTCTGGCTCACTTCCTATGTTCTTATTTTGGGTTTAAATAATGTATTGGTTCCTCTGTGATTTAAAATGATAAGTCCAAGATATTGGATATGCTATGTAGTAGAGGATGTTCGTATAGTTTTGTTGTTGTTACAGTTTCAATTTTATCAATCTCAATATATATTATCCGAGTTTGTTTTCTTTATTTAATTCACCCATAGACGCCAACAAATTAAAGGGTATTGATAAATTGCCTTTAAAATTCAAAATTTTTAAGAGTTTGTTCACACCTTCTATACTGTATGTAATTACGGTAGTTAAGTTTATTTTGATTCCATAGTCAGTCAGCATAAAAGGCAGCCATAGCTGCTAAAAATTATGATAAAAGCAAGATCCAAGTATGTCAGGGAGGCAAACAAAATCGATTTGAAATTTTTGTAGGTACTCTAAAATGGAAGATACATGTGTTTTTTTTCACCCATAAGAAAAATGCATACTAAAAATATGGAATAATGTATCTACGTCCTCACACACATTTACATCTAGATCTAGAAATTATAAAAACTTTCAGTATAATAGAATTCATCAAATTCCTCATTCTCAGTCATTCTGGACCAGAAGTATCTCGGAGTAAATTTTCATTTTATAATTTATACGTTTCAAGGATCTGACGTTTCGCAGTCCTGCATCGTCATACTAATTTTTCCACCCCGAGTGGGGTGGGAAGTGAAAGAAACCATGCATGCGGCTATTTTTTTTATTTTTGGATAGCCTACCTGTCAGCTTATCAATTTTCATTACAAATTTTTCCAGGCACACTTCAAACACATGATCGTTCACTGAGCGATGATTTGCAGAGACATTTTTTGCATATGTTTGGTGCATTACTGTGTGGATCCCAGAGGAATGCTTTATTGGCATCTTCATCGACTACTTTAGACATTTTATTGAAGTAAGTCCTGTATTTAATCTCTTCTTGATCTGGAAAACGATTTGTAATTGATCATGTCTGGGTTGTGGTTTCACAAGCTGAATTTAATTTCTAATTAAGGGTCATTGATGTACGAAAATACCAAAAAATATCAAATCAGTATTTTGTTTTTAACTAGTCACTACTTTTTTCAAGCTTTCTTTCACGCTTCATGGGCCTTGAAGATCACAGCAATCAGCCTTCACCTGTGAAACCATCGACTGAGCAACAACAACAACAACAGCAACAGCAAGAAAGTGGAAAACCAAAGTTATCCCTGGGCTTGCCAAGGATTGAGATTTCAGGTTTGTTAAAGGAATGTTACATCAAAATTCAATTTATTTTTTTTATGTAAATGATGGCCAGAAATTAATGATTTAATTTTACACATTTCATTGATGTTTTCGAATCTGTTTTATGTAATAAATTCATAAATTCTTTCAGATTTTGAAGGAACAAAGCTATTTACATGGTCTACCATTCACCATTCTACAGCTATGTCGTTTTTGGCCATAGGACTGTTTTTTTCAATAAATAATAACTTCATACTCAAAGTTCTTTCTTTTTATTTTTCTCAACATAATGTATAATAATATGCTTTACCGTTTCACATTTTGGTTTGCGTGCTCCAATACCTTTTGCAATCGATTTCCCCACATTTTCCAAAATTTATTCCATCATCAGGAGACGGAATTACGAGGCTTTTCAACCAAAGCAAAGATGTTGAGGGAGCAAGACTCGTTCTGAGATTGATTATAAAGATGGTTCATGTTCTACATAATGCTGGTCCTGATCAGGTACTGATAAAAATTATTGTTGGTAACGTTAGCGGTCAAGATTTTGTTTTCTCTTTTAAATTGGACCAATCGCTTTTAAATGTTCTGTAGTTGGGATTGATAATGAAGGCCGTAACACTGCAGTAGAAGCAAATTAGTTGGACTTGTAATGGTTTGATTTTAATAGACAAACCGAAAATGGAAACAACACAGCATGGAAACCCAGATTGAAATCTGGTTCATAATGACGGAAGTTGACTATTTTGGTTTTACTGGGGCAATACATGTTCTGTTTTTGTTAAAGTTTTCTTTGAGATTCATTGGCCTGTTATTTTTCTCAAATATTATTTTTTATTAATAAAATTCTACCAATGTATGGGATTTACACTAGTTGATTTAATGCAAGCCATTGCTCCAAAGATGTCATATTTGAATGTATCAGTAGCTGCTATGTCTATATTATAGATATAAGTTTATTTCTCTCATTTCAAAATGATAGTTGAAAATTCAGACCGAAAAATAATAAATCAAGTTTATTAGGTCTCAACATTTTAATATATCGTTTTAGCAAACAGAACGCTTCACTGTGTTATTGACTTAATATTTATTTAGTGTACGTTTTTGTTTATTAATGGTTGAATTGAATAGGCCTACTAATTTTTTGTATCCAAATTACATTTTTTAAATTCTTGCAAAAGTCAATAATTTTTTTTCATTATCAGAGACAAATCAGTGTGAAAGATGTTCTCGATGAATATTTTACTCTTCTGACAAAAGCAAATGGAAATACAGATATGCAATTACAAATGATAAGTAAGTTTTTCTGAGATAGGTTGTTTATATATGAAATGAAAAAGTCAATAAGACTACTGGATGATATGGAAAAATTAAAGCACCTTATTCGTCAACTAGCCCAGCTGGAGCATAGGAATTCTTTATCTTTACCCATTTAATTCTTCCATAGTCTTGATAGCGACGAAAGGAGCCAGAACCAACCATCTGTCTTCATTTTGTCTTATCTTTGTGTACTTGAGTATGTCTTAGCTGATGTACAATTTATCTTCCAATCTTATCTATACCTCATCTTCAATCAGAAAGTTTTTATCTATTGCTCCTAGGATTCATTTCAGAGTCTTTGATGTGGAAAAATCTTCTTATTGGAATCTCGTCTTTTCTTTACCCAGATTTGTTATCTCTGTATAAATGTATAACCAGCGAATGCCTATAAACATAACCAAAGTAACTCCTAAGACACACCAACGATAATGCGTCCTCAAGTACAGAGAGCACATGGCCACTTCACCTTCATAGCTGTTCGGTCATGATCAGTCATCTGTGACTGATGACATCACAGGTCATGCTTAGCCATCTGGGAAAATGCTAGTTGCCAGAAATACAATAATGATATCTTTAATAACTAGTATGATATTTATCTATTTGCTTTAGGATTCATCCCAGAGTTTCTCAACACCCTGGATCGACCAGCTTTGCAAATGATGTTGCTGCAACAAGGTTGCTTCAACCAATTGAAGAATGTACTTCAAAATTATAATCCAGGTAAAGTTTATATCTTGTTAATTGTTCATCATCCGACTAACAAGAGGGACAATTAAAATTAACACATTACGTACATTACAGCTCGGAGGTCTGACTTATCGTGCGTTAAGAATACGCTCGGAATACGCTCTGATTACCTTTTGTAAGTTCACAGATTTAAATCCTGTGGGCCTCCCTGTTTATTATTCCAGTGGTGTTTCAGTATTATTTTGATTGGTAGAATCCAAATTATTTTATGATAAAACAATTCGAGCAATGAATCTAGGAAGAACTGGGAGTTTTCTTGTGAAGGGAAAAGTAAAATCAGATTTGCTCTTAGCATTTTGGCTCCTTCTAGCTGTTCTGTGGCACCCTTGGCCACAGGCAGTGGTGGGATTCGAATTTTTTGTCAGCCGGTTCCATCACAAAGTCATATTTTTCAGCCGGTTCTGTTACAAAAATTTATATATTTTTCAGCAAATAAACCAGTAATGCTAACCGGTTCGCTGATCTCATAAAATTCTGTGAGACGGTTCTATAGAACCGGTGCAAACCGGCTGAATCCCACCACTGGCCACAGGTTGTTTTATAATGGTATTTATATTTCAGGGTTGTCTACTGAAGAATCTGAGCAATTTTCAGTTCAATTTGTTAATATTGTGACTGCACTTGTAGCAGGATCTATGAGTGCTAAGGTAAGATTTCTTATAAAATGTATTTTATTCAGTTTGTTTGCTTTTATTGTTATTTGAGATATATTCATTTCTGCATGGAGTTTTCTGTCAATTTATATCTTGATTTCAAATTTTGTTATAAACACTGATTAGGAACAAATTTTTAGGATACCATAAATCCTTGCATATAATCCGAAATTAAAACTAAAAAAATTGCCAAAGGCGCATAACTCTTATCTGATCACACTAAAAATTCGACTGATACGTGATAACTCTGATCACACTCAAACGAAATGACTTTATGGCCAACTTAATTTCAGCATCTACAACTCGAACCATGCTCATGATACCAAGTTCTCACGATAAGAGCTTACAATTATAGGGTCGGCTCATATTCAAATTTTTATAACTTCACCATTTTAGAGTGGTTTTTAGGGCGTCGACTCATATGCGAGGATATACGGTATTTCAATCATTCGTATTACATTCACCCATAAAATAGTGATTGCTTTGTTTTGAACTGCTCAAAGTCTTGTGTCGTTCAAAGTTTACTGGCGCAAAATGTACCACCAAACTTTTTATCTAGTTTCAGTTGTGATAGGCATTACCGTGGTCAACCGGAAAATCACTCAGATGAGCGAATTAACTCTTGAGTGAATGCGCACTCTATCTTGTTTTGGCATATTATCTCAAACTGTTTATTTTATTTCAAGTCTTCAGACGACTGGGTTTTCTGGCACATAACTAATTTTGTTTGCCTACTTTACATCAAGTTGTGTAAAGGGACTGAAATAGTCCTCGATTAATAGAACTGAATAAGGAAAATCGGAATAAAATTACGGCCTAACCCTAACCTGATACAGACACTAAGGGAGTACCCCCATATCATTGCTCAGAAATGCTTTTTTGAGTGAGTAGGTACTACTTTGCCTTTTTTAAACATAAAAACTTAAGGTCCTATGATATGTTATGAATAGTTATTCTTTGTTATTTTTATTTCCATTTAAATAAATATTTCACATGCTGATTCTGATATTAAATTTTCGTTGATATTTTGCATGTTTTATGTTCTCATTATGTTTTGTTTCTCATTTCATGCATGATTGCACATTCATCCGTCAACAGGAATATTTTCAAGACGATCTAGGTTATGCTTTTCTGTTTGAAAGAATCCGTGAATTGAGCACTCCTACCAAGGAGATTTTTATTTCTTTTTTAAATATGGTTAGTATTTTGTGTTTGATGTTTTTGTTGGTTTTATTTTATTTTGAATTTTATTTTAAACTTTGGATTTGGAAAAGTGTAAAGTGTACACAAGTGTGATTATAGTGTCATTCACAAACAAACACAGACATATACATACATACATATGTATAGGTACACATATTATATACACACCACCATATACGCAAATATACTTTCTCACATACACACACAAAAACACATATACATACATACAAAACATACATATATTGTACAGACACACACAGACATATACACCCATATGTATACGTAAACAAATATACATACACACCAGTGTTCACTATTAGCGCACTTTTTTGCGAAAATTGCGAAGCACTTTCGCAACTTTTTTTAGGGACTGCGAAATAGCACTTTTTTACGATTTTGAAGAGAAATAGCACTTTTTTCCGATTTTGAATGGAATAAAAATTCAAAGTTAACAAATATTTTCGAGTATTAAGTTGACAAATAAGCAACATACTAGTACTTTTGTAACTCAATTCTGCATATCATAACGATATTTACCGGAATTCTAACCTATGAGATGCAGACATAGGAGATAAAGCTTTTGCATTAACGGCAAAATTCTTGTTTATAATATGATTATTATACAAGCACACCGATTCCGCTTCTCCCCAAAAAAACGCTCTCCGGTGATTGAAACCAGATGTTGGAATAATACGCAGTGCGTTTCTTTGAAGAGAGTGGTCATGTGACTATCAATGATATCGATGAATTCAAAATGACTATAAAAGTGTTACGTGTTATTTTATAGTCACTTTGGATGAATTGTGACCAAACTGCACGATTTTCAAATCAGACGAAACTTTAAGCAGCATGTCACAGATTTGCAAAATCACCAAATTCACAAAATACCATTAAGTGCCATTTTATTGTAATCACAATGTTGAAAGGAGTGGCATTTTCCGTAATTTTGCGATATTTACACAACTATTTCTCATTGATATGCGAGGACGGGTGGGCAAAATTCAATATTTTTTTGAAGGAGTACCGAATAAACGTGGTGGAAACATTAAAAAATCGGCAACAAAGCCTTTTTACTGGTTAATTCCGTTGTAATCGCTAATTGTTCTAGTCACCGATCGTTTTGGCGGCGATATCCAGGTTTTGGGTAATCTATATTCCCCGCCCTCTCTTTTCTCTCGAAGTTTTATATTTCGGGTTTACCCGTTCGTTCACATTGGCAACAGCTGTTGAAGACATTGAGGGCTCAAATTAACATTTACGTTGGCTTTAATATTACCTATCAAGATTTGTAAATTTACCGTCCCAATTTTATGCGAATGGTAATATTATTGTCCTTACCGTTACAGATATTTATTAGGACGATAATTAACTTCCTCATGTATTTCTATGGTGATAAACTTCGCAAATCTGAAATTGTGCCAATCCTGAATGTTGATTTAAAATAGTGATTGAATAATTCGGCAATGAAGGCATTTTTGCTGGTCATAAGACGAGATGACGTTAATGAACAGCACTTCTTCTACAGGATATTTTACGTATGCGATTTAATGCTAAAAAGATTGGGCTCAAGTGCTTTTTTTTCGAGTGCTCGAGTGCCTAATAGAGGTCAGGCGCTAATTGTAACTAATTCCCTCAAGTTTCAACGTGTTTTCAACAAAACAATACCCCGGCGATAATTATAGCTAAAATGTTACCGAGCAATTCACAATTTTATTTATGGAATTTGCAAATTCACCAGTTTCTTGACGATTTTGATTTTGATATTGTCACGCCCTAATTATTAGTGCAAAAAATACTCCCCTTCTTCTGTGGCGGTTTAACGGGTTCTTTGTTCCATTCTTCAGAAAGTTCTGACAGGGGGATATAGAATACTGAATCCGGAGGGTTGAATCCCTGTCCACTTACTGGTGATTTTCCCCGAAAATGATGTGTTCCAGACGTTAGTTAGACGATAGATAAAACATTAGATTATTAAATTTCGTGACGCCCCGTTTTCGAAAATACAAAGTTATATTGCAAAAAATGCGTTATGATACATTTGGAATGAAACATTATTTACGGTTAATTCAGATCATATTTTACTCTTCATGACACCCGGTATCCGAAAATACAGTTGTATCTCGAAAAATGTGTTTTGTTACATTTAAAATAAAACATTTTTGCGTATAATTTAGATCATATTTTACTTTTCAGGACACCCGTTTCCAAAAATACAAAGTTATATCGCGAAAATGTGCTTTGTTACATTTAGAATAAAACATTTTTGCGATTAATTCAGATCATATTTTACTTTTCAGGACACCCGTTTTCGAAAATACAAGGTTATATCGCAAAATGTGTTTTGTTACATTTAAAATAAAACATTTTGCGATTAATTTAGATCAAATTTTACCTTTCACGGCAACCCGTTTCCAAAAATACAAAGTTATATCACAAAAAAATGCGTTTTGTTACATTTATTTTGCATTCCCAATAAAATACATATTTTCCCTAATTCTGTTCCTGTCGTTCAAGCTCGACACACGTTTGGACGAGTGTGGGGCGGTTTTTTGGTCGACGATAAATTAAAAAGTTGCCACACGTTATTTGTATAACGATAATAACTGAAAATTAAGATTTTATAATAGAAGTGAATTTGTCTCAAGATGGTATTTTACGATTCCTGCCAACAGAAAATAAACACGCTGACAGGCTTGGTTATAACTGATATTCGTTTAATTTATTTTACACTATTAATAAACGCGCCAGACCAATTGCGACCATATAAATTGCAGTCGCATCGGTATGGACTGTATGTTTTTGGCGCTCTCACATTAATAATAATTTTCAACAAAACAATACCCCGACGGTCATTAAAGCTGAATTCGTTACCGAATAATTCACAATTTTATTTACGGAATTTGCAATTTCAAGATCTCACTTGACGATTTTGATGATGTCATGCCCTAATTATTACTGCTTAAATGCCTCAAAATACAACAAATGTAATCATTTTCGACGATAACAGGCGCAACAATTCGTAAACGAGCCGTTATAACGAAATTCGCATTGATTTTACCTCTCTCTTGTTTACAATTTTAACATTCCGCCGGCCACGTATGGTCGAATAAAATGTTCACATATTCGAAACATGACTTGGTCAAGGATGGAAGGGATCACTAAAGAGCTAATAGAAAGTACATACGCGAGGGTATGATATTAATATCGAGAATATTTGTGAGCATATCACAGGACGGAAATATTTTGCACCCGGCTGTTTGTTGGCAGAACAACGATACGCTAAAGTTAATTGATCGAATACAGGGAAGTATTTATTTATCATTTCACTTGCGAACATCGAGGTTTTGGCGGAATTGTACGATCATGTTGTCTTTCTTAAATAATAACTTTTTCAATAAATGTTCATTTTACTTTTGCGTCTTTATTATATGTCGGGTTTTCATTTATTTCAAATTCGAAATTGTCCGAAATACTCCAACAGGTGTATAAGTACAATAATAATAGTACTTACCAGGGAAGTTTATTACACACGATGTTTGAAGGGCGTCGTAACTCCCGTTTATTAATTATAAATTTTTTTACATTCTGCTTAAAAAACAACGGCAGTCATCTCACGTAACTCTCGCGACCAAATCTTTTTTGTTTTGTATGGCATCGTCTTGGCGACAAATTTATTGCCGACTAAATTTTAATTGTGTTTTAATATAAGTTATTTTCTGTTTGTTGGTTTCTAAACTTTACAAACTTGGGTAGCAATTACTATTAATGGGAGATTTGTGCATATGAACGATTGAATATCGCGACTGGATGTCCGATATCTGAGAATGCGTAATTCACTTTCAACATTAATTTTCAGGATATCAGCGTTCATGTGGTCGAATGAAAATTATTTATCAAATGGATTGGTATTTCGAGACACTCTCAAAATTATTTGGGATCCACTATCATATCATTCGTTTATTTCTTATATTCATGTTTTTCTCAAGAATCACCGTCGTTATATTTAGTGTACCTTCGCAAAAGAAAACTCTTTGTTCACATCGTTCCTATTAGTGTAATTGAAATGGTTCCATTACATTTGAACCCACGTACATTTGAACCCATGGCAATTGCACCTGCCTACTATTGCACCTATGGAATTTTTTTTTGTTTCACGGATATTTGAACCCATACTAACCCTAACCCATGGGTTTAACACCCGCATATAGATTGAACCCGCGGATATACACATGGGTTCAAATGTACGGTCACCGATTGAAATATATGGTAACCTCGCAAGTGGCATTGTGATGCGAATATTTGATACTAGGTCAGCAGCATTACAAAGAGTGCTATTTATGAATGCTGAAAGTACATGACATTACTAAACATTTTGCCAATATATGAAGTTTTCTGCCCGATGTAAACTAACTCGCACACAAACCAAGGCATGTCGACATTTAAAAATTACTTGTCTTTGGGTAAGCTCTGAAATAGTATAATATAAATGTAAATGAGAAATTAGGTCACGCTAGCTCACGAAACGGGAGGATTTTCAAAGTGATCTTGTGTAATATTTCGGAGAAAAAGGTTGAAAGGAAAGTAGGTCATCCTATCTCCTAAAACAGGGGAGTATCCTGCGTAATATTTCGGAGGGAACGTAGGTTAACTTATCTTTTAAAACAGCCGGTGGCGACTTTCAAAGTGGTTCGAAATCACAAATTAATAATTATCAGATTAGGTTTAGGGATAAATCGAAAAGTTGAATATCCAGCGCACCTAACCCTAATTAGTTGATTGCTATTTATGTTTGGGGGGGGGGGGGGGATTATTTTGCACGGGATTTGTACAAACGATCCACCCTGTAATTAATATGGTTTCCAGCCTGCCTCGTGTCTGTTAGATGGAAGGAGTAACAAATGTGAAAGGCTTTGCTGTTTACGCGAGTAAGCAACTGACACCGTATTACATTGCATGAAAGTTTTGACCCGGCAGGTGTTAGCAGATGTCATTTCGTTGCCGATGAATTCGCTTGTTTTAATTAAACATGAATTCGCTTAAAGGGAACTCAGTTAACGAAAAGGCTTCTCTTTAATTCATAATATTAACCGGAGGAGCGCTTTTTTGAGTATCTATGCCGTTTTAAATGGGTTATATGAAAGGCTAGGGCACCTAACTTGTTAAAATCGGCAAAAGCACTTTCGCACTTTTTTTTTCGACTGCGAAGCACTTTCGCACTCATAATTTGCTTAGAGTTAACACTGATACACACATACATGACTACACACATATACACATGAATACACATGTATACAGATACATACATATACACACACACACATAAATAGCCAACACACGCACACACATACACATACATACATACACACATGCACACATACATATGTACTTCTACTTCTATTTTTAACTCAAATTTTGTTCTGTTTTCTATGTCCATCATCATGTGCCAGCCGATAAGCCTTATCCCTTGTTATATTCATCCTTTATTAACATCTGCCTAATTTCTTAATCCAAATAAATTTTACATTTACACTCAGAACAAAACCCTGGACAACCAATCACTGATAATGTGTTGAAATCTAAAATGTATTTAAAATAGCAATTTAATCGTCTTTGAATGTAAGATTCAAATTATTGATATTTTAAATGTTTGTTTTTCTTTTAGGCTGTCGAAGCACAAATGTTGTTGAAGCGTCCACAACCAATCAAGAATATATTTGTTGTTTTAATGTTGATGCAATGGCTGCCAGATATTAAGCAAGTAAGTATATACAGAGTGTCCGAAAAGTTCCGTCTGATTTTATAGTAATAACAATTGAAAATTTCTTTGACTTAGTTTATTAATAGTTCTTTTTGTGCTTGGAATTCTCATTTATCATACAACAAAATTTATTTATACATACAATTGTTATCACTATAAAATGTGGCAACATTTTTAATTAGTGTTGCAGTGGTGTCGGGTGAGATTTGTTCGATATCCTGTATAGCTTGATTATGGAATAACTTTTGATAGATCACGGATCATAGTATGTGGACCTCCTGAAGTATGCGCACCAAGATGGCGCACACCCTGATCAGGTTGTGTGACATCTTGGTGCGCATACTTCAGGAGGTCCACAAACTATGATCCGTGATCTATCAAAAGTTGTTTTTCAGGAGTAGGCTACCTTGTTTGTTTTGGAAACCTTCGAATACAAACAAATATAAGTCACAACTAATATTAATAATAAATATGAGTCACAACTAAGACACTTGTAGTTTTGGAGATGTGTTTGATTAAAGGGTTTACTGAGTAAATAGGAACTTTAGTGCCACTAGACATCTCAAATAGGCATATTTATTAATTTTGTTTTGACTGTGCTGATAACTATATTTTATAAGCATTTTTTTTACGACAACAACCCAACAAGAACAACAATTTGGCTGCATTCCAAAGGACTCCTCCATGTCCAATAAAAGGCTATTTACTAGGGACATAACGTATGAAACATGATGAGAACACCTTTACATACCAAATAGATGTATCAGTCTTCCAGTGGCTTTTACTAACTTCAAGTTATTTAAATTTGAAATCACTGCAATATCTAACATGGCATCAAAATTACAATAAGCAATCCACTATGAGATGATTCCATTTGTCATTGCAACAGGTTATATCACACACATTAAAAAATGGCCTTCTTTGCGTGACCTTGATATTTTGTTTTCTAGGTTGAGCAGCAGATCTGGTTGGCCAGTATATTGAAGAGATTATTTACATCATGCAATGAAAATAAAATAATAGCTTGTCTGTGCAAAGTCGTTACTAAAGTTCTTGGTATGTGAAAAGTATTAATAAAATAAGATGTTTGCTCAAATACACATAAAGCTCGTAAATAGCAAGGAATATGAATATATAGGACTATGAAGCTCTATTGTATTTTACCCTAAACTAATTAGGGTGTTTCAGTTTACAAGAAAAAAACCCTCAATTCGAATTTTGTGGTTTCTTAAAGTTTGAATTATTTGTTGAATACTAAACAGAACCTCACAAACTTTTTCCATCGGAATTGAGATTTTTTTTCAAATAGACGAATTGACGTGTATTTCCAAGTCTTGGTTTAACTATCTTATGAGTATAATATAGCCTACATATGCAATACTGATCATCCAAAAAATATTGGTTTTGCTGCTGTTGTCACAACCATGTAGTTTGTCTTTCGCTCTGAAAAAGGCCCTGTACAAGCAGCTACTCTTAAGTGAGGGACTTATTAGTTTGAATGTTGAGCTTCTAACTTGCGATACTAGTTTAGTATAACACTTGATCACCAGGCCCACTATTTTCATTTTAGTCATTCTTGTCTCACATCCACATTTACACAAGAGCACGGTACTTCACCTTCTTGAGTTAATTGAACTACTAGGAACATATTCAATGTCTCCAAGACAAACTGCTGCCTATATTGAACTACTCAGACAAGACTCAGAGCAACACAGGCATTTGGTGAGTTGGGTTTGTTCTTTGATTGCTTCTATTTAAGCTCGGAAGTTCTCAATATTTTCGAATTAACAACACATTTATTTTCTGTTACACAAATTACGATGCTTTAGGGAGAGTGTTAAATTATGACAGGGAATTTTTTTGATCATATACGCATATTTTATCAATATTTATGTGAGGTTGGTTTTGTGTGCATAGCTGTCAGTGAAGCATGGTCTAGTCTCGTATAATTCTAGCTTATTTAAACTTGTGTTTGTGTGAGATTCTGCATTTTGGTTCTAACTATGATTAGCTGAGTCCATGTTGTAATATAGTATGTATTATACTATGCAGATTTATTTAAAGAATTTGCTCCCAGAATAAACCCATATTTTGAGGAGAATCATTTCAGAGCTTGCCAGTTAATTTTTGTTGAAGCAAAACACCTATGAATGGAGAAATTTAAATACATAGCTGAAGTCTGATAAAATGAAACCTCTTTGCCAACTTTTAACGTCCACTAAAAATTTTCTTTGGAGTTCGAAAGCTAGTTTTTCTCTTTTCTTTCTGTTCAGTGGCAAAATATATTAACAATTTTTGACTGATTCATAGTTTGTTTTTCATATTGCAGAATCCTTATTTTGGGCGGATGCTTCATAGTTTATCTGCGATGGCTCGGAAAGACACCGCTGAAAGAAAATCTTCTCACTTCTTTGACTTACAAGATTCCACTTCTGTAAGTTTCAGTGAATATTTTTGCTTTGTTTAATGATAAAATATTGCAGTTGGTGTAATTACATGTAATTTGTATTGCACAATGTTGGTTGTTTGACCACATTTATTATTCACTGTGGTATGACTACCAAACCAAAGCCTCGCTTATCAATAATACCGGTACTCCGATAATCAAAATGTTAATCTTAAAATGTTTAATTAGATACTCGAACCTTTGGTGTCGCCGCTTTATAACCAGCTTTGGTTTCCCGGGGCTTCCCCTCTCTAGTGAAAATGTGTATTCAACATTATTTCTTTGAACTTTGCATGTTATTTTTTTTCCTGGATGGAAAAATTAAACTTGACTATGACTATGTAGTTTCTGTGCTAGTTAGTGTTTGACCATGTGTATAGGAGCTCACACAAGGCTGTGTTGTCAGAAAATTTTTTCGAAATTTTACAATTCTGCTAGTGACCTAAAATCCACAGCTCTACTCCCGTGCATTTAACATAATAAGAGACAAAATAAATAAAATGTTGCTAAATATTTGATGCTGACCTATGTTATGAATAGTGTTGCTAGTATTTTTTTTCCATTGTGGACTCCTTAATATTGAATCATTCCCAATTAGGCGTATAAAAAATAGGCAGATTTCAGGAAAATTTTAGCAATTTTCATCATGTAAAATCGTACAGTTGTGAAATTTCTGTCACATATAAAATGACTTGTGTCCATCCCTTGTTGAATATGATATTCAAAAAAATTCTTTCCCAGGGCATCACAGTTCCAGAGATCAAAAAATGGGGAGGATCTGGATTCTCATTTCATGCTTGGTTGTGTCTGAACTTTCATCCTCATATGAAAAGAAGGAGTAAATGTAGGAGACAGTTGTATAGGTAGGTGGTAGGACAACCTCTGATTTATGGGGCTTGAATCCAAGATCTTTATCCTGGTGTGGTGGCCTAGTACAGGGGAGTATCGAGGTATTTTCCAAAGAGGGGATTCTGAAATTTTTAATAGCTAAGATAGACCATGACAGCCAGCGGGTGCGATGCAGTCGAAGGCCTGGAAAGGAGGGTTTTCAAGAGTCTTTTTAGTGTCTAAAAAGCATTTCAGGCTTGCTAAATTTGCTATGTATTTTTTTCATTTATTTAAAGGGGAGGGGCCTTCCGACCCACACCCTCTCATTGCCACACCCTCTTATGGCCACATCCCTGGCCTAGTGGTTAAAGCAGGGGATCCCAAGCTTTTTTCAAGACGACCCCAAGGACAACTTTCAAGTGTCTAGTGCGACCCTTGGTCAATATAGGCATATATTTTTCATGAAACTTTAGAGCTTCTTCCAGTGGACTTTTGAGTTTGATCATGTGGATGTATTAGGTAAAATAAGCTAAAACCAAACAGTGATGTGATGTCACAATGTAGCATAAGCATAGAGGAGCATGCCTATGGTCCTGTTTTACAGTAATCCATGGTACAAACTGCTAAATTTAACATGGTTTGTCAAATCTTAGATGTTTTGTACATCCAGCCTCAACTGTTTGCGACCCTACCTACTTATCACTACGACTTTTGACTTAATTGTGTTGTGTTCCAATCCTTTGCCATAGGGTGCAATTATGCCAAAGCAAAAAGATTTCTTCTGACAATATTTGCCCGTTACCTATCATTAGATATTGTTAGGCTTTTGCAGAGTCTTGTTAATAGCAAGAAGCATAAGTTAGTGTTATACATTTATGATAATTAGCTTTATTCTACTTTTTTGTTCAGTTTTTTCTCATCATCTGGGACTGGTATGGAAGCATTTTTCACTCCTGAATGTGAACTTGTCATCGCTGTTTGCAATAAAAAGAATTATTTAACTGTGAAGTTGAATGAAGCACCTTTGATTGACAACAAATGGGTAGGTCTTTAGTTCAAATAAAATTTACTCAAAGCAATGACACATTTGAATAATTTTTGTACGAAAACAAAAATATGATTATGAATATATTGGATACATTATTGTCAAGATCAGTCGGGCATAAATTAATACAAATTCCGTTTTTCTCACATGTAGGAATTTGTGCCACTTATTTTAACATCTTCTGTGAAAGATTTATATATTACAGTGAGTCTTCCCAGCCTCTTTAGAACATAAAAACTTTTATGTAATTTACTTGCTTTTTGATTTTTGTATTGCTTTCTATTATATGTTTCTTTTTTTTAACTTCGTAGTTTAACTGATGTTTACTGAGTTGTTGTATGATTTTCTTCTTTTCTTCCTCTAGCATTGTCTACACATTGTTCACCATCCAGCAAAACGTCCATTTGGGAGCAACGGTACCTTGAACGTTTATATTGATGGAAGGCTGGTCATGACAACAACATTAAGGTGAACTTATATTTTGTTTTGAATAGATTTTTTTTTTGAAATTTAGTTATTATTTTTGCATTCGTGTTTTATTATGTATACTTCGAACAAGGCTTAATAGAAGTGGCTTACATGGATGCTTATGGAGATAAAATCTCTTGTCCATTCGGTGCGATTTGAATTTTAGGTCTCTGAATTTTAGGTGATCTGATGTTATTTACTTGTTGTTATTTGCACCTACTTGTTTTAGTCTAGAAAAACATACAATATTATACATACTATATATGGTAATCCCAAATTAGCAGTGATATATGAAATCTGTATTTTATGCATAACAGGTGTGACTATGAGAAAATATGTCATGAAACACATTTTTCAAGCATGAAAACTTTTGCAGATTATACCTCACTTGAAGGCCATGTAGGATATCCAGTAATACAGCATTCAAGTGTCAGAAAGCACACGATTGTGCAATTATGCTGAAAGCGATTTTAACATGCAATGGGAAAATAATTGCAAATTTGAAATTTGTCCATCTTTTGTATAATTGTACAAGAAATAAATCACTTGTCAAATCCTGTAATTTGGTATTATTTAACCAAACTGTAAATTCTCAAACTTGATTTTCAGATGTGCAAACCTTGGTGAGACCTTTTCCATGTGTCATATAGGATCTGCTGGACTTAGAACAAGCGCTTCCAATATCTCACTATCCACTCCTGGCATCCCTGGTACTCCTGTGAGTGAATTAGGAACCCCTGTTACTCCAAAGACATATGGATCACCAGTTACCCCTTCAAGGTATATTGAAATCATTCTTTTATTTTTTGTCTCTATCTGCGTTATGTGCTTTCAGCTTAATATACAGGGTGAGCCCCAAAAAACAGGACCCATACATTTCTTACTACTAATATGAAAATGGAACAAAGTATTTATTTAACACTTATACTTTTGTTTGTGCCCGAATACTTAAATAATTTAGGACACTTTGCACAAAAGTTATGTTCTCTCTTGAATAGGGTTGTGTTTTTTGTTTGATCGCTTTGCGCATCGGGACACACATCGGGGCACAAGTTTACAGGTCAGAGATTACGAGTTAAAATTCGACTTCAGCCCTTGATCATGTAGGAATTGCAATGTAAATACAAAACAAGTTGAATTTCCTTCAATGAAGAAAAAAAAATATGAACACTTGTAATATTTAACCATTCAACACTCTAGTATGATTGGACCCAAAAGTTTCAGTAGTCTAGGACATTTTGTACAAAAGTTAGGTTCTGTCTGGAATATGTTCCAAATGACTTGGGCTGTGTTTTTTTGGGTCGCCCTGTATGCTTTCAAGGACTTGTCAATATTACCCTTTTTACTTCATGAACACTTAATTTTTTCGACTCTGGAATTGAATGAATAGTTTTGTCTGTTCAGTGATTTTAGCTCAATTTTTTACAAATATGTCAAACCTAGTTTTCCCTAAATAAAGAAATTTGTGGAAAAAACATTTTGCATACAATTTTACAATTATTGTTGATTTGCGTTGATGATTTGATTTCTGCGGGGCTAACTATTTTTTACTTCTATTCTTTTGTGCCGATGGATACGTATGTGTAAAATACAAGGATGCTGTAGCAAGAGTAGTGTGCAGCAAGACTCTTGAATCACGTACAATAATTATTGTTGACATGGTCTTTTTTATCTTATGCAATTTTTATTTGCGTGCTATAGGTATTTTGCAGAATCTTTACCTGTTACAAATACATAATTTTTTATTCAAATATTTACAATTTTATTTGATAATATTATCCAGGAGAGAGCAAATAGCTGACCATATAAATCCAGTTCTTCACAAACATTTAGATCCGTTGAGAAGGTATTTGTTGCATCCGGTGCTTAGGGAAGACATTTGGTAGCTAATGGTGCATTTAACATCTTACGTAATGGTGCTTTAGGATTGCTATTTACTGGAATTTTTCATCGTTTGTTTGATGGCCAGCCAGGTTGATTGTGGGTGAAATAATATATATGTAATGTCTAAATTGGGCCACCTTCAACAGAGAAATTTGCACAACTCATTTTAGTTAACAAACAATTTTGAAATTTGCCCATCCTAAGTTGAATAAAATCAAGAGTTATGTTTGACTATAAAATGTCAAATTTTCAGAGACAAGTTTTTGAATAAGTAAATTTCAAATTATCTCCAATATAACATTTTTGACTATTTGAATAAATTTGGAATCCTATCATGTTAGACTATGTTAGACAGAAGTATCATTTGAATCCCAACTATTAGCCATTTAGAAATTGACTAAGACTCTTGGCTCCGGGTTTTAGAACTCTGCGGAAAAATTTGTAATATGAGGTGAAATGTGTTGGCTTGGTGTATTTAACATCTATTATGCCTGCATTACCAAGTTGTATAAAATAATGTGTCGATTATACCAAGTTTCTTGAAGTTTCTTGTTTATTTGCCTTATGATGGTTAGTGGCCTATTTTTTTAGAGCAGGGCTGTGCAACCTTTAATACATGAGTGCCAGATACGAATAACTGCGTGAAAACCACGGGCCGCACCTTTATTACAAAATTTCTGGTAGTTGCAGAAACAAAAAAGTTGGTTACTAATCTTACTTGAAACATGCGTTATTCGCTTTGCGCAAGCTATTTGTTAGGGCATTGTGATAAATGGTAAATACTTGTATATACCTGGTTTTAAACTAAATTAAAAACTCGATTTGCAGGCCGCACATCATTCAAAATTGTCAATTCTCTGCGTGCTGCACAATTCTTCCTCTTGTGGGGGGGGGGCTGTGTTAGAGGATTCAACTATTTTGGTGGCACAAGTTAGAAATAGTGCGTTCAACTTAGGTTTATCACTTGGTGGTGTAATGGGTTAGGTTCATATACGGCTCATATTGAGTACTTACAAAATTCTCAAAATTATCTTTTCTTTTCATTTTTCAATATGGAATCATAGTTTATCTTAAATTGTAACAAATTGAATATAGAATACAACTATTTAGAGATGAACATCCGCCATTCATTACTTCATATTAACATAATAACAATGCAGGTCATTTGCACTAATTGAAATTTCACAATGCTTTATGACACAATTTAATACCTGACTATACTGTCTGCTGTTGTCCTTAGTCCTTTCATTAACAATACAGTGAATTGTGTCTGCTCTACTTATTCACAAAGTCTCTTCATATTACACTGCATGAATGTTACATATAAATGTTAATTATCTACCACTGTTCCATTGCTGCATATTGTGGATGTGTTGCCTGTTGCGTCCTTTTGTGATAGACTGTCTATCCTATGTTTATTGTACTGCTAGATTCAGGGATGCTTTATAAGATGAAGTCATGAGTTTATAGCACTAATTGAGCAGAATGTTATTCCATAATAAATAATTTTGTACTGCTACTGCCTCACTATACCTTGCAAAGTTAGATTATGCCCCAACAAAAACTTGCTGAAACTTGAATAATATGGAATGAGATTCTTCTCTTTTATTGCTACATAAATCGTAGGACACTTTCCTACAAATTACAATTCTTCTTTGCTTGACAATATATGAATACCTAACAAAATGAATGTCAACTTGGTATATCATGTAACAGAATGATATACGTTTTTGAATTGTATGTGTATACAAAATTGGAACATACTTGTATATTCAATTTATATCATCCAAACTTACTTTACATGAACTAAAGCTGGTACTCCCGAAGTATATGAACCAAGATGGCGGACACTGGAACATAGTTTGTGTACCTGGTTAGGGTTAAGCCATAATTTTAGGTACAAATACTACGGAAGTCACTTGGCTAGTCCCCGAACTCGTAATAGAACTAAAATAAGGAAAATTGGAATAAAATTATGGCCTAACCCTAACCTGGTATACATGCTATGAACCGGTGTCCGTCATCTTGGTTCACATACTTCGGGAGCACCCTAAATTCTTTATAACATATCCCGAATCCTATTTTTAATGCTCACTTGGACTAGATTCTAAAATTTATTATACCCTAATGCTCTGGTCCATAACCGTTTGTCATAAACTCCTTTTTTTCCTAGTTTGGAGCTTATTATTTCTCCCTCACTAGTCACTATGCGCATAAATGTTGTTTTTAGTTATTTTGTTCAATCTTTTAGGAATCCTTAGTTTGCAGAGTGCAGCTCGCACTCAGTTTGTGTACAATTCAAATAGTTATAATATGTCCAATCTAGTAAATACCTAAAAAATAGTAGTAAACCCACACTGAATGCATATAATTCTGCATTTTTTCACTGAAAACAGCAGAATTTATTCCTGGGGTGGAATTTCTCCTTAAAGTTGAGAAATACTGTTCTAATTTATCATCAGATCCTATGTGCCCATATGCGCAAAATGCACCGAATCAGTCAGACAATCAGAAAATTTTCATGTAAAAGTACATACCGTATTTCCCGGTGAATAAGTCTCCCCGGCAAATAAGACGAGGTTCCCTTAAAATGAATCAGGTGGAAACTTTGGGTCTAGAAAAGCGTCTTATCCACCGGGAAATACGGTATTTATGCTCGTTTGCATTTTGTTCCAATATCAATGTTGTGACCATGTGATTTTCAATTTGGCATGTTATCACCAGAGTCACAGCCTGGCTGGTATTTTCTAACTATCCGGAATGAGATTTTTCGGAGTCTAATCACTTTTTAGACTGGTAATTAACGTCAAAATTTTCTACAGAGACTTAAAGATCATTAAGTTTACTAATCTTTTTTTACATCTATTAAAAAAATACTTGCATACACAAAAAGTTGTTGTCTTGAAGTTCTTCGGGGCTGGAGTCCGGAGTATAAATTTTTCACAACTCTGGAGTGTGGAACCAGAGTCAATAGTAAATTTACTCCGACTCCCAGTCCTGTCAAGCACCGAATCAGTCACACAAAAAGTTCTCATGCCACATTTAGGGTGTCCATAAAGTTCCTTTACAATTTCAATTTTGTTATGAAGTCAGTTCTCATTATATCTTAACCAGGTTTGTTGTTTTTTAATCAGTAAATGTTCAAGTATTTTTACTTCATTTAACACATCTGTGAGGCCAAAACAATATATGGCATCCATAAATTCCCTTTGCAATTAAAAAAAAAAAATTAAATACTTTATGGACACCCTATATTCATACTTATGCTTGTTTGCATTTTGTCTTAACATCAATGTTATGATCATGGAATTTTCAATTTGGCATGTTTTCACCAGAGTAAATTTTCTCCGACACCCAGTCCTGCCGAGCACAGAATCAGTTACACAAAATGTTTTCATTCCAGTGTTCCCTACATATTTATGCTTGTTTGCATTTTGTCTTAACATCAATGTTGTGTTCATGATTCAGTCGATTCACATTCAATCTTCCATCACCTCGTACTCTTGTTGGAAATTTTTCATCGCTTTCACCGACAAATTTTTCACCTTCTGCATTTCGAAGTGGGGGGATCAGAGTCTGTGTAAGTTACTTTTTTAGATTTTGGGTGATTTTCACTTTTTGTTGGTTATTTTTGAGTGACTTCAATGAATTTTAATCTAATTTGGAGTAGTTTTTGAAACCTGCATTTGATAAGTTTTGTTTTGTTTTTTAGGAATTTTTGGTGATTTTTTACTTTTGGCTGGGTTTTTTCGGAGTGTTTGAAAATAATCATGCTTTCATGAATTTTTAATTGGGATAAGGACTACCTACGTCTGTTTGTTTCTTTATATGATTGATTTTATTTTGTGAGTGCTCTATTACAGGTGTTCTCAAACGTTTGGTGCTTGTGAACCTGTGACGAGGTTGACTAATATTTACAAAGCCCCAAGCTAAATTTATAAAAATAAAAACAAAAACAAAAAACGCATTGTTACTCAGCGATTAATGTTCCTGAGTAAAATAAAATTACTTTATTCAATGACTCGGATGTATTTGCTGCTTTGTATTTGAAAAATTTTCTGTATATTAACAAGTTAACAAACAGCTCTTGAAGCCCTGGGGCTCTGTATGGTGAACTTTTGAGAACATATGCTCTGGTATAACCGTAGTGATCATTTTCAACTCACAAATGTTGAAATGGACGTTTTATTTGAATTTTGTTTTGTGAAAAGTGATTTTCCAATGGTAGTGAACTTACTTTTCAGTAATACTTCTGATTGCATTGTTCCTTGTGTTATATTATTTTTTAAATTTTTTTAGAAAACTTAATACTCGACTGGATATTGAAACTTTGAGAAAAAGGTTTGAAAAAGTCATTTGTGATGCAATAATTATCCTTATCAAACTCTGAAGTTTGGGATAATTGCAAAATTAAATCTTTATTTTATCACAATTTTTGTTATAGTTTTGTAATTTTTAAATTTTTTGTGTTTTCTTTTTATTTGAAGGCATGTATTGAGATATTTTTTCATTTTATTGTTTTTTCTGATTTTTTATTTATTTTTGACTAAACTTAATACACTGCGGCTAAATGTACTCCATTCTTAATTTGAAATAAACTTATTGATTATTATGACATAAACCAGAATGAATGGAAATAATTGTTCTAAAAAATCTGAAAATATTAAAAAAAATATTCATGATGATTCATTCCCTTTTCCGTCAACATGGCAAATTTAAAAAAATAAGATTCCGATCCAGAATATGGTTGCTGTAAATTTTATCCCGATAATTTATGCATGTGTTGCCTCTTTATTTGATCTGTAACAATTTTTTTCTTCTTGAATTTTTTATTCGTCTTTAAGTGGACAATGGGTATTGAATGAAGCATTGTATATAACTATATTGAAACCATTCTGTTCGTATTGATAGCTTGAGACGTGTTTGTTGTGGCCTTTTTTAAAATTTGTCAATGAAAAACCAGCTAACAATAACCTACAAATAATAGATAGTAAGTTGAAAGTATGTTTGTTTCATTCAAAATAAACGTTGATAATACATGGACAGAATCGCAATCTTTGAACAATAAAGAATATCCAAAACAAGACTTACAAGATCAAGTCTAACAAATATTTTCATTTTTAATTAGCTTTATGCCCCCAAGAATTGTCTACTCCCCCATTGTGGGCCTTGCCCCACCCTTCGCGAACCACTGATCTAAATAAATTTTTTTCTGACTTGACAGATTATGAACAGATTATGAACAGCGTCGGTTTACCATATAAGTACATTATAAGGAAATTCATATCCTCAGGTGAAAAAAAAACCATCCAGACATTTAACTTTATATTTTTCTTTTTTTCCAGGGTTGAAAATGCTTCAAAGACAGACAGAGTTGTAACGATAGATGCAGGGACACAAGATGATGTTTGGGGTCGCGCAGTATCGCTTCGTGGCCAGCTCGGATCAGTGGCCGCTTTCAACGATGTGTTAACAGAAGCTCAAGTCAAGGCTTTGAATATTGCAGGTAAAACCGAAATTCTCTCTCACTACTGGACCAGTGGTTCTCAAACTTTTTTAGCCACGCACTTTTTCAGCATTTGTCAAGTCTCGTGCCCCACCTCAAAAATAACCAGTTAGTAATAAGCTACAAATAACAGATAGATATTATTAAGGCGAAAGTATGTTTTAACAAAAAATATGTGGATGGAACATAGCGCGCACTTTACTGTTTGAGAACCACTGTACTGGTCCAATAATTTGAAAATTCCAGTCATGAAAAATAAAAATGCCTTCTGGAAGGCCATAACCTATACATCTTTTCTTTTGGGTTATTAGGGATACCATAGTCGAATAATTTTCTAATTCTAAATTGTTGTAGTTGTTGTTGTTCTTGAATAAAAATGACTTTTCCCTCTAACTACTGGTTCAGTAAGAACTACTGGTTCAATTAGGTGTCAAATATGAAAATGTCTCTTATAAGGCTTTTACTTATATATTTTATCATACTCGTTTTGGTCTATTTAGGACCCCAAAGTTTCAAATTGAAATTAAATAGCTGAATGATTTTTATTCACCTGTCAGGAATTTGCAAAAGGGGGTGTTCTAAAATTTCTAGTTTTTTAAGTTAAACCATATGAGCTAAGGGGTCGGCCGGAAAATGTGGGATTCCAAGACTCTTGAGGTAATAAAAAGCATTTCGTACTATGAAAAATTGCTATGTATGATATAGAATTTTTTTTACACTCTCCACCCCTGGCTTCGCACCTGTCACTTGTAACTGATGATTTTATACTTTCAGGTCCAGACAAGAAGACAGTCATGAACTCAGATGACGTCCCAGGCGACATCAAATCCAAACTAGTTGTATACTATGCAGCGAAGGCTTGTCATAGATATGTATGCCGAGACCTGTCTTCTAGTCAAACACCACGAGATGGGAATCTAACTGGTCATAAGATTGTGACATGGGATGTGAAGGTAATACTGTTGTACGTGAGATATTTTGCCTATCGCTCTGGACATAGCTCCTTATATAAGCAACCTCTGACCATGCTTTTTCCAGTGACCCACCAAGTCATGAATTAATGCAAAAAACATACTCTTTTTATTTCCGCAGTAAAAATATAATTTGTTGACCCATTTACAATAAAAGGTTTGCCATCTCTGGTGTGTCTTATAAAATTGAGCCTCATCCCTTGAGTAAACATTTTTAAACTAAACTGTCATCCAGGACTCTATCAATGCAATAGGAGGAGTTCATGTCTTGTTCCCGTTACTGGAAGAAATAAATACAATGCATCTCAATAGAGGAGAGAGTAATGAAGCAGTGTAAGTGGTATTTCTGATGTTGCATTTTGTGAGCCTATTTTTAGGCGCTCCAGAAGTGTGTGTACCAATATGGAGGTAAATTTGCCTACTTTACATCAAGTTGTGTAAAGTGACTGAAACCTTGGGCAGGGGCTATGCTATATTCACTTGGCTAACACAAACAGTCCCCGAACTCGATATAAAACTAAAATGAGGAAAATAGGAATAAAATTATGGCCCAACCCTAACCTGGTACTCACACTACGAGGAGTACCAATTTTTATTATTAACGCTCCATCTGGCTTCATCTCCGTACAAGGCTCAACCCAAGCAGCTAGGTGGAAAATGTTGTATTTAGGAAGAAAGAAGATCTTTACGGTTTGGAATTGTCTATTCAATTTATCATACTCTGAGTGAGGTGGTGGGCAGGAATTTTAGTCATAGATGTGACATTTGCGATGCTAACATTGTCCAATGCTCGAATCATTAGGATATCACACTCACAATGCTGTTTGTTTATAAGGTTCCCACTTCAGTCAAGGTTATTTAGGAACGTAAAACAATAGGTTAGACTATCCTAATTGGTGAAAAGCAGCGTTAATTTTAACAATAACACATTGGATGATTACAATGTGTATTTTACATGTTTCAGTTCCCCAAATGAAGTTGTTCAAGATGATGCTTCTCCAGTTAATGAAGATGTTTCATGGGTTATGATTGAAAGCCCAAAGTCATCAGGTATGATTGTACAGTGTACAGTATTTAATTTTTGCTATTATCTTGGAAGTTTTTCATAAGATAATTATACAGGGTGTTCATACTTTACAGTTTTAATTCTGTTATAAAGTCGGTTCTCGATATATTTTAACCAGGTTTGTTGTTTTTAATCGGTTATTGTTCAAGTATTTTTACTTCATTTATCACATCTGTGGGGGTCAAAACAATATAGGGTATCGATAATATCCCTTCGGAATTTTAAAAATTTTAAGACTTCATGGACACCGTATAAATTAAATGTGTTTAACTAGTTTTCTGTAAAAGACCTCAATGTGTTCCGTGTTAAATTCTCGGCATGGCATATTTTACAATAACAAATATATTCATATAATCAAATATGTAGTGAAACCATTCGAGGAAAACTCATTTAGACAATTTTCTAGGCTTTTATTTTCTTCAGCATTACTGCTATACTAAAACAAGAATGGGAACAATATACAAGATGTAGTAATATTGACGCGCATCAACCAAATAAAACTCTCGCTTTGCCAGGCAGCTATTAACATCTTCAGATTACTCGGCAAGGGTGCCATGTTGGCCACATTAGGTGGCCCTAATTCAATTTCATCACAATATATACGTGAAACTAATTGTACATGGTTCCTTTGAGCTTCTGGAATGTTGATTGGGGTTTGCTTCGCCAAAAACGGTTGAAAACCATTGCTCTAACTCATAAACAGCAACACAACTGAATCTGTAACTTTTATTTTACATTCCCACAGATTTGAAACTCCAAAAGAACCATGTGGCAGCTTTTATTATTTTATTGAAGAACTTTGCAGCTCATTCAGGCACAGGTTCCATAGGAAGACATGCAGTTAATGAAGATATGCTCGTGCAATGTTCTGGAATTGCTACCATTGGTGCTCTCTTGCAGAAGGTAAGAATATAATTTAACTTATTTTTTATTTTTTTTTAAATTCATTTGCATACTCTCTGCCATTAGAAGTACTTTAGTAAATAATTAACTCTAGGGGTAGTTGTGTATGCATGTAATATTTTTTGTAATTTGTAACCTGCAATGCCAAAGTGGTATGGGGTAGACTTTTTATTACTTATCGATTTTAATCGGTAAGTATGTTGATTGGTATTTGTCTGTTTGTCTGTTAGACACTTTCGTATGTTACGCGATATCGCACGAAAGCGAAGTTGAACCCATTGATTTTGGATGAATTATGTCGTATAATTAGCGAGTTGTTAATTAATTAGTGATGTGACACACGGTGTCGCTGTGGAGTAAGGGCGGATGAATCGAAACCGCAGTTTTTGTTTTGGGGGATCCCCTAACTTTCGATCGTTAAGTCTTCGTTTTCCGACCGATATTCTCGTTGTTTGTTTGTTCTATTATATATTCACTAGGATGCTATCAACCTAGGATTAAGTTATTTCATTCCTTAAAATTCCTCAAAAATCTTCCTGATGCCATGGTTTCAATCTAACTTTTCATATTCACAGATGTTGGTAAGCTATTCTCAACTCATATTATTATGGTAGATATACTCGTGAAAAGTTTGCAGATAAAAATATTCAATTATCGAGTTTGAAACACAATAATAACAAAGTGATCTAATATTACAATGACAAAGTACATAAATTAAGCTTGTATAACCGTTTTATCTGGATTTCTCAGAATGATGACAATTCAAGATGACCTGCGTATTTGATTATGACATTTGCAATAATAAGAGTTGTTAAATTATTAAACTGGAACATTTTTTATTGTAATCTGAGCTGAAATCTTTTTATTTATTTGTTTTTTTCAAATTTTGAGTCAAGGTCTAATTTAACAACAGCAATAAAAATCGTAATAGCAGAGATGAATTCATGATACCAAGAAATTAATTTTTTTTTGTTATTCAATTCCGTATACATCTCTGTAGACAACTTAGTTTACAGTAAAGCAACCTAATTTGGTTAATTTATTGATATATGAAAATTGCACTATAATTATGTACTTAACGAAAGAAATAATTAAATTATGTTGCGATGAACGTAATACTACAACATCTGATTAATATGTTGCTGATGATTATTGAATTAATTAATGGCAATCAAATTTTTAACTTCGTTGATTTGGATTGCAATGTTATTGAGAAATAAATAACTGTATCACGGAAATGGAAAATGATCCATTTAGCTGTGGTCTCAGTTTTGGCCCTCCAGAAGTGTATGTACCATATGGAGTTAACTAATTTTGTTCGCGTACTTTACATCAAGTTGTGGTAGGAGACTGAAACCTATGGGCAGGAGGATATTCATTTGGCTAATACGGACAGTCCTCAAACTTGTAATAGAACCAAAATGAGAAAATCTGAATAAAATTATTGCCTAACCCTTACCTGGCTGGTACACATACTACGAGAGTACCTTGGTTGCTATAAAAAAATGGCTGAAAAATGCCCTAGACTCTATTACTGATTACTTATCGATTTTAATCGGTAGAATTTCAGAATTTTCCTAGAATTTCAGTCCTAAATTACCAAGTCCTGAATCTGAGGTCTCATTAGAAGTCGCACCTTCTGATACCCCGATTGTTTATATTCACACATGGACATGATGATGACTTGAATTCATCTTATCCACTTCAAAGCACTGAATCTCAAATGGTAGGGCACTTCCCACAAGGGAGTCGTAGAGAATTTTTTTATGGGGCGTGAAGCTAATTGAAAATGAAAAAAATTGTTAGATTTGATCTTGCCCGCCTTATTTTGGATATTTACATTTTATCCACGAATTTTCAACGTGTTTTTTCAATTTAAAACATACTTTTGCCTTACTATGTGTTATTTGTAGCTTATTGTTGGCTAGTTATTTTGGAAGTGGGGCGCGATACTTGACAAATTCTAAAAAGGGGGCTCGACTTAAAAGGTTTGAGAACTACTGGTCTAAAGTAACCATAATACAATAATATTTTTCCTTATTAGCAATAACGTGGGACCATTGCCTGTGCCAAATTTTCGAAAATTTCAATTTTTTTTTCAATGACTATTCTCATTTTCTACATTAGATGCCTGCTGAATTGATCGATGCAGATGTATTGATGGCAACACAGTTACTTCTGGAATCTATCGATTCTTCAACAACAATGGGAACTAATCTATTGCATCAAGTTTATCAGTATTTGCTGTTTGACTTCAGGTAAGTAACATATTTTTTATATTTAAGCAAAATTCCACTTTAAGAATTGCATCTGCAGAACTTTTTGCTCAATCAAATGGTTCAAGGTATTCTAGTAACTCAGTAAATTTTGTGCTGATCACAAAAAATTGAACGCATCACAGTTAAACAGATAGATATCTCGGATGTTATCTAGTGAAGACCTTGGCTGGTCCCCTAGTTAGGTCACAGGACCAGTATAAATGCCTTGAAAGTTGTATGAAGATTTCTTTAATTTTGTGATGTCATTTGTAATAATTTCTCTATTTTTAGAATCTGGAGTAGAAGTGAATTCACTGTTCGTATTGGACATATTCAATATCTGGCAACAGTGATAAAGGACAACAGGAAAGCTTTCAGAAAGAAATATGGAGTGCAATACATGCTGGATGTTATTAAGACTTATTACTGGTAAATATATTTGTTTCTAAATTGATTCTAAAGTTTTGAAGTTTTTCGATAGGAAATTCAGGGCAAGCTTGCATCTTTCTGTGTCAATCCATGGCATTTGAGCAAGGGATGGGCAAGGTCTTTGTACCAGGGGCCAAACATTTTGCCCACCCAGACTGGCGGGTCATGTAAGTGTGATGTAAAAAGTTACATTTTATGAACAATATTTACAGTGTTACAAAAGCAAAAGTGAAAAACAATAAGTCTCGTGTCAAAATAAAATTTAATCGCAATCTTAACAAATTCCTTGAGCTATTTTTAGCTAAAACATCGAAATTTGGTTTCAGTTTGGTTGTGGTAGCATACGGGGGCCAGATTGAATTCCCCAACAGGCAGGATTTGGCCCGCAGTTTGCCCATGGCAGCATTAGAGGACCGCATGGTCCTAGCTAAGAGTTCTGTCGCTCCAAATTTTTATATATTTCCTGCACATTTAATGTAACTATTTCTATTTCAGTCAGTTTGACTTAGAAAACTAATAGAATTAGCATTAGGTGTTATTATTTCCGATCGTCATTGCCTCATTACAACGCTAGATCACAAGATTTCCTATTAATTTCAAAAATGCCTGTTTATTAAGCTCACAGTATTGGTTGAGCAGCATGCTAACCACTAGATCATCTGGCAGAAAAAATATTTATTTTAGGTCACTCAACCATTTTTACACATTCACTTGAACAAGTATTAATAAGTGATACACTATGAGCTACCATTCTTTTGAGGGCCGGAACCTATCTCTTTTGGTATCGTCTATTCAATTCACGCCCTAGGTTAGGTGACAGGCATTGAGTTAAAACCCAAGATTTTTTTTATGATGAAAGTTGCTCCAAGCGAGGGTATGTGCACTCAGTTATAAGTATGGGATATCGTTCTTTAAGCAAAGTTACAGGCGAAGTACCAACAGCTGCTGAGATCATTAATCATTACAGTGTAGAATTGTGCGGTCACAAATACCAATGATCTCGAGACTTAATAAAACAGGGGTTGGACCGGGGTTAAATTCAACATAAGATATCTAAGCTGCGACATCAACATTGTTAGGTATAATGTTCAATCCACAAGCCATTCTCAAATACAACAATTTATCGACCTTTTTTATTCTACAGTTCTTCCGACTCCCAACTCAGTATTGATGACACCTGTGTTATACGAAGCTCACTTCTAGGCCTTGTCAAATACTATGCAGCTCGAGATATAACTGCTGATGAACTAAGTTCTATTCTAGGATTCATAACTGCTTCAAAAGCACAGCAAGAAGTCCAGGTATTTGCTCTTAGAATTTTTTTCAAAGTGTTCATACCAGTGTTAACTCTAAGCAAATTATGAGTGCGAAAGTGCTTCGCAGTCCAAAAAAACAGTGCGAAAGTGGTTTTGCCGATTTTCACAAGTTATGTGCCCTAGCCTTTCATATAACCCATTTAAAACGGCATAGATACTCGAAAAAGCGCTCCTCCGGTTAATATTATGAATTAAAGAGAAGCCTTTTCGTTAACCGAGTTCCCTTTAAGCGAATTCATGTTTAATTAAAACAAGCGAATTCATCGGCAACGAAATGACATCTGCTAACACCTGCCGCGGACAAAACTTTCATGCAATGTATCACGGTGTCAGTTGCTTACTCGCGTAAACAGCAAAGACTTTCACATTTGTTACTCCTTCCATCTAACAGACACGAGGCAGGCTGGAAACCATATTAGTTACAGGGTGGATCGTTTGTACAAATCCCGTGCAAAATAATCCCCCAAATATAAATAGCCTAATTAGGGTTAGGTGCGCTGGAAATTCAACTTTTCGATTTATCCCTAAACCTAATCTGATAATTATTAATTTGTGATTTTGAACCACTTTGAAAGTCGCCACCCGCTGTTTTAAAAGATAGGTTAACCTACGTTCCCTCCGAAATATTACGCAGGATACTCCCCTGTTTTAGGAGATAGGTTGACCTACTTTCCTTTCAAACTTTTTTCTCCGAAATATTACACAAGATCACTTTGAAAATCCTCCCGTTTCGTGAGCTAGCGTGACCTAATTTCATTTACATTTATATTATACTATTTCAGAGCTTACCCAAAGACAAGTAATTTTTAAATGTCGACATGCCTTGGTTTGTGTGCGAGTTAGTTTAAATCGGGCAGAAAACTTCATATATTGGCAAAATGTTCAGTAATGTCATGTACTTTCAGCATTCATAAATAGCACTTTGTAATGCTGCTGACCTAGTATCAAATATTCGCATCACAACGTCACTTGCGAGGTTTCCATATATTTCAATTACACTAATAGAAACGATGACACCAAAGAGTTTTCTTTTCCGAAGGTACACTAAATATAAGGAGGGTGATTCTTGAGAAAAACATGAATATAAAAAATAAACGAATGATATGATAGTGGATCCCAAATAATTTTGAGAGTGTCTCGAAATACCAATCCATTTGATAAATAATTTTTATTCGACCACATGAACGCTGATTCTGAAAATTAATGTTGAAAGAGAATTACGCATTCTCAGATATCGGACATCCAGTCGCGATATTCAATCGTTCATATGCACAAATCTCACATTAATAGTAATTGCTACCCAAGTTTGTAAAGTTTAGAAACCAACAAACAGAAAATAACTTATCCTAAAACACAATTAAAATTCAGTCGGCAATAAATTCTCGCCAAGACGATGCCATACAAAACAAAAAGATTTGGTCGCGAGAGTTACGTGAGATGCTGCCGTTGTTTTTTAAGCAGAATGAAAAATTTATAATTAATAAACGGGAGTTACGACGCCCTTTACACATCGTGTGTATTAAACTTCCCTGGTAAGTACTAATATTATTGTACTTATACACCTGTTGGGAGTATTTCGGACAATTTCGAATTTAAAATAAATGAAAACCCGACATATAATAAAGACGCAAAAGTAAAATGAACATTTATTGAAAAAGTTATTATTTAAGAAAGACAACATGATCGTACAATTCCGCCAAAACCTCGATGTTCGCAAGTGAGATGATAAATAAATACTTCCCTGTATTCGATCAATTAACTTTAGCGTATCGTTGTTCTGCCAACAAACAGCCGGGTGCAAAATATTTCCGTCCTGTGATATGCTCACAAATATTCTCGATATTAATATCATACCCTCGCGTATGTACTTTCTATTAGCTCTTTAGTGATCCCTTCCATCCTTGGCCAAGTCATGTTTCGAATATGTGAACTTTTATTCGACCATACATGGCCGGCGGGATGTTAAATTGTAACAGAGAGGTAAAACAATCGCGAATTTCGTTATAACGGCTCGTTTACGAATTGTTGCGCCTGTTATCGTCGAAAATGATTACATTTGTTGTATTTTGAGGCATTTAAGCAGTAATAATTAGGGCATGACATCATCAAAATCGTCAAGTGAGATCTTGAAATTGCAAATTCCGTAAATAAAATTGTGAATTATTCGGTAACGAATTCAGCTTTAATGACCGTCGGGGTATTGTTTTGTTGAAAATTATTATTAATGTGAGAGCGCCAAAAACATACAGTCCATACCGATGCGACTGCAATTTATATGGTCGCAATTGGTGTGGCGCGTTTATTAATAGTGTAAAATTTAAACGAATATCAATTATAACCAAGCCTGTCAGCGTGTTTATTTTCTGTGGGCAGGAACGTAAAAACCATCTTGAGACAAATTCACTTCTATTATAAAATCTTAATTTTCAGTTATTATCGTTATACAAATAACGTGTGGCAACTTTTTAATTTATCGTCGACCAAAAAACCGCCCCACACTCGTCCAAACGTGTGTCGAGCTTGAACGACAGGAACAGATTCATCGACGACCTTAATTAGGGAAAATATGTATTTTATTGGGAATGCAAAATAAATGTAACAAAACGCATTTTTTGTGATATAACTTTGTATTTTCGGAAACGGGTTGCCGTGAAAGGTAAAATTTGATCTAAATTAATCGCAAAAATGTTTTATTTTAAATGTAACAAAACACATTTTGCGATATAACCTTGTATTTTCGAAAACGGGTGTCCTGAAAAGTAAAATATGATCTAAATTAATCGCAAAAATGTTTTATTTTAAATGTAACAAAACACATTTTTCGAGATACAACTGTATTTTCGGATACCGGGTGTCATGAAGAGTAAAATATGATCTGAATTAACCGTAAATAATGTTTCATTCCAAATGTATCATAACGCATTTTTTGCGATATAACTTTGTATTTTCGAAAACGGGGCGTCACGAAATTAATAATCTAATGTTTTATCTATCGTCTAACTAACGTCTGGAACACATCATTTTCGGGGAGAACTCTAGCCCGCGAAACGTCATTTAATTTAAAATAAGAATGTTTCACGCATTTCAAAACGGAAAATCACCAGTAAGTGGACAGGGATTCAACCCTCCGGATTCAGTATTCTATATCCCCGTGTCAGAACTTTCTGAAGAAAACAAAGAACCCGTCAAACCGCCGCGGAAGAAGGGAGTATTTTTTGCACTAATAATTAGGGCGTGACAATATCAAAATCGTCAAGAAACTGGTGAATTTGCAAATTCCATAAATAAAATTGTGAATTGCTCGGTAACATTTTAGCTATAATTATCGCCGGGGTATTGTTTTGTTGAAAACACGTTGAAACTTGAGGGAATTAGTTACAATTAGCGCCTGACCTCTATTAGGCACTCGAGCACTCGAAAAAAAATCGCCCAATCTTTTTAGCATTAAGTCGCATACGTAAAATATCCTGTAAAAGAAGTGCTGTTCATTAACGTCATCTCGTCTTATGACCACGCAGAAATGCCTTTATTGCCGAATTATTCAATCACTATTTTAAATCAACATTCAGGATTGGCACAATTTCAGATTTGCGAAGTTTATCACCATAGAAATACATGAGAAAGTTAATTATCGTCTTAATAAATATCTGCATCACGGTATGGACAATAATATTACCATTCGCATAAAATTGGGACGGTAAATTTACAAATCTTGATAGGTAATATTAAAGCCAACGCAAATGTTAATTTGAGTCCTCAATGTCTTCAACAGCTGTTGCCGATGTGAACGAACGGGTAAACCCGAAATATAAAACTTCGATGTCCGCCGACCCACAAGAATTCATATTTGTAAAAAGAGAGGGCGGGAATATAGATTACCCAAAACCTGGATATCGCCGCCAAAACGATCGGTGACAAGAACAATTAGCGATTACAACGGAATTAACCAGTAAAAAGGCTTTGTTGCCGATTTTTTAATGTTTCCACCACGTTTATTCGGTACTCCTTAAAAATATTCGATTCAAAAAATATTGAATTTTGCCCACCCGTCCTCGCATATCAATGAGAAATAGTTGTGTAAATATCGCAAAATTCCGGAAAATGCCACGTCCTTTCAACATTGTGATTACAATAAAATGGCACTTAATGGTATTTTGTGAATTTGATTTTGCAAATCTGTGACATGCTGCTAAAAGTTTCGTCTGATTTGAAAATCGTGCAGTTTGGTCACAATTCATCCAAAGTGACTATAACACTTACTAACACTTTTATAGTCATTTTGAATTCATCGATATCATTGATAGTCACATGACCACTCTCGTTTAAAGAAACGCACTGCTAAGATTCCAACATCTGGTTTCAAACACCCGGGAGCGTTTTTTGCGGGAGAAGCGGAATCGGTGTGCTTGTATAATAATCATATTATAAACAAGAATTTTGCCGTTAATGCAAAAGCTTTATCTCCTATGTCTGCATCTCATAGGTTAGAATTCCGGTAAATATCGTTATGATATGCAGAATTGAGTTACAAAAGTACTAGTATGTTACTTATTTGTCAACTTAATACTCGAAAATATTTGTTAACTTTGAATTTTTATTCCATTCAAAATCGGAAAAAAGTGCTATTTCTCTTCAAAATCGGAAAAAAGTGCTATTTCGCAGTCCCTAAAAAAAGTTGCGAAAGTGTTTCGCAATTTTCGCAAAAAAGTGCGCTAATAGTGAACACTGGTTCATACACCTTCACTTGTGTTAATTTGGGCACATGGGCACTTTTTGACTCACTTTGTCTGTGATGCTATAAACTAGGGGGTGAAACTGGCGGCCCGTGGGCCAAATGCGGCCTTCAAGGAAAAATTGTGCGACTTGCGAAGAAGTGACAATTTTGAAGAATGTGCGAGCCAATGAAAGAGTATTTAATTCAATATTGCGTCGCAAAGTCTATACCTGGGTCTAATTTATTATCCATGCTTATTACGTTATAATGCCCTAACAGCTATCTTGTGCAAAGTGAACAATGCATGTCATGAGATCAATAATCAATATTTTGTGTCTGCATCTACTAGAAAGCCTAAAGGTGCAGCCCACGGTTTCACCCAGTTATTTGTATCTGGCCCTCGTGTATTGAAGATGTCACACCCCTGTTATTAACTATTCTGCGTTACCATTTTCTCAACTTTATTTCAGCTTTGTGAATGCCTTGATCTGCTTTCATCATTGCTTGAATGTCCATGCAAAGGTCAACTGCATTGTTTATTGTATGAGCAAGGAAACGCCGATCTCTTGTACGTCATTCTTGCTGACCAACAATTCAGTGAAGTCATCAGAATAAAAATATGCAAGGTTGGAGAGCTTTTTAATACAAATCTGCAAAGAGCCAGGGTTAGACTCCTCATCAATAAAGTGAAAAAAGTACTAATAGGAGAGTTGCAGTTTTCTCAAAGCAAAGTCTCCATTCGAAAGCAAAAAGAGTATTTGTTGGCAAGACGCAAGAGATGATAGCAATAGTTATTCCCTATAGATTCTGTGTGCTATGTATCTGTTAGCTCCATTCAGAAGTCATGAATGTCATAGTCTGAATTTTATACGTCATATGGAAGTTGGGAGACATAATGGTATTTTTACTCTCTGGAGTCAGAAGTCAAAATTTTCAAATTTGTATTTTCATAAAGTGGGAAGTGATAATCGAGGTCAATTTTGTACATGAATTGAAAAAAAAATTATTTTTCAAGGTTTTCAACTGTTCGTGAAGAAGGCTTACATATGAGAAAGTTTTCAATATCAGATTTGATTTCCCTAAAAGTCTAAATCTTTATCAATCTGGAATCGAACTCAAAATATTCAACTCTTAGTTGGGAGTTGGAGTTATCATGGCAAATCTTCCCTGCCTCCACATCCCTATTTCAAAGTGACCACTGCGACACTCTTTTTTGGTACTCCTGTAGTGTGTGTGTACCAGGTTAGGGTTAGGCCATGATTTTATTCCGATTTTCCTCATTTTAGTTATGACAACTTGATGTAAAGTAGGCGAACAAAATTAGTTACCTTCAGATTGGTACACATACTTCTGAAGCGCCTTTTTTCTGTCTTTACACAGATGTTGACGAAACTTCTCAAGACAGAATATGTTTACGAAAAGAACAAAACGTTTCTCAAACTTCAATCAGTTGGATTCTCCAGTCTTATCACAAGAATGAAAGATCTACCACCAACAAGAGTCTTCTGTGACCAATTATTGGACCTTGTTATTGAGATTGGTAAGTAAATTCATTGTAGAAAATGGATCAACCGGTTGAATCCTGTTTAGACTAGTTATTCTCCATAATTTAAACTTAGTACACTTTGACTTTTCTAGTCATGTTCAAAATGAATCAAAAATTGGAATCCATTCCTATTGACTTATATTTGTTAAATCTGTTTATTCCGGGAATAATTATCAAGAGTAGTTATATCCAAAAATCTTATAGTAAGTCTCCAACAGACTATTTACTTTCTGAACCTTAGAAAATTAGAGAAAATATCAAATAATTTTTCATATTTTCAACTTGAAAGTCTTCGGTATAAACAATTTCCTTTTTTGGGGAAATCAGACTTTGTTCAATGTTTGAAATTTGTCTTATAAATTTAGTCAACAACTCTTCTAGTTCATCAGGCCCAATTTTCAAACATAAAGGTATGTTATCTGGGTGAATAAAAATCACATCATGGGTGAAAAGAACACTTGCATGTTATATTGATTGGTGCTGATTTAGATTATTAGAGATGATACTTCACTTGATGGTGGTTTGGTTATGGGCATTATCTAATTATACTTTTAAAGCTGGACAAGTGTGGCACAAGGGAGACAAGTGGGATGCAAGCTAACAAGTGTGTCACAAATATGACACAAATGACACACGGCATGTGTGGCACAAACGGGGCATATGTGGCACAAACGGGTCATGCGTGGCACAAATGCGGCATGTGTGGCACAAACGGGGCATGCGTGGCACAAATGCGGCATGTGTGGCCCTAGTGGGACAAGTGTGGAACAAGAGGCGCAAGTTAAGCATAAATGGGTCGGGTGAAGCAATTAAGATATTTTAGAATCGTGTTCAATCAGTGAAAAGACAGAATTTCATTCCATATACCTTTTATGGAATCGGCTGTGTTTGATTAAGTATTATTTATGATATAAACTTGAAGATAGAATCTGGTACAATTATATGGCTTAAAGAATTATGCATGGCTTGGTGTGATGTTCTATTGAATAATGTATCTTATTGTGAATCATGAGAGCTTAGTAATTCCTTACAACCTCCTAACAAATTTGGAGTTGCTTGGCATACACCTATTTTTCGACAAGCAACTGTTGGGGCCGGGAATCTCTTTCATTGATGTAAAAAGAGATCATGAAATATCTTTCCTTGCCATTTTTTTCAATCTGTTGGCACTTTCATAACTATGATTTCTTGACCATATGTAAAGATGCTTGATTGAAAGTACGCAGAAGTAGAAATTCTATTCTGATATCACAATCAAGTAGTCACGTAGTGTATGTACCAGGTTAGGGTTGGATCATAATTTTATTCTGATTTTTCTTATTTCATTCTATTATGAGTTCGGGGACTGTCTGTGTTAGCCAAGTGAATATACCCCTACCCATAGGTTTCAGCCACTTCACAAAACTTGATCTAAAGTAGGCGATCAAAATGAGCTACCTCCATATTGGTACTCGGCCTTCTAGTCCACCTTCAAATGTATATACCTGCCAGTGAATATGAAATACGAAAAAAGGAAGTAGCGATGTGACATATTCATTCACTTATTCTTTATTTTCTTGACCAGATCTTGGATCAGGAGCTTTGTTCTCTGTTCTTCATTTCTTTCATCGAGCTCATATATCAACTAGAAGAGATGCTGCCAAACGGTTGCTGGATCTGCTTCTTACTAAAAATGGATTCCTGGCTCAATGTGTCAACCAACCAGCTTGGCAGGTAAAGATAGTTCTGTTCTTGTTATGAATTATTTTTTTATTCATTTTTCTATTTTGAGAAAAGCTTTATGAAAAGAGTCATGGATACATAACGAGTTACTTTTTGGTAAGTCCTGCTGCACACTAACACAAATGTATTTCTGTAACGATCTCTGACTTAAACTTCCTCAGACACGCAGTTTACAACATTGACTCTTGAACTGCATATGTAGGTAATCTAACCAGAATTCTAAACACCATCATCCAAGTCTGTTTTTTTTGGTGGGATGGGACAGAAAAAGGTTCCTCCCGAAGTATATGTACCAAGATGGCGCACAACCTGAACATAGTTGTGTACTAGGTTGGGGTTCAGGTTGTGCGTCATCTTGGTACACTTCCTTACAGAGCGCTGCTTTTTTTATATACTAATGCCAGAAGTCACATTCAAATATTTTACTTTGACCTATTAGCGATGTGCTAGAATGCCCATGTGTGGCAGCGATTATATATCTAAGCATTACAAGATAATTTTGAGAGTATTATAATGGCCTTTTTGCTTCCCTCTATTTTCTGAATCACCGACAAATGTCGATTGAAAATATGTTTCATTCAATATTCGGCACTCCAGAAGTATGTGTACCAATATGAAGATAACTAATTTTGTTCGCCTACTTTACATCAAGTTGTGTAAAGGGACTGATTACTATGGGCAGGCGACATATTCACTTGGCTAACACAGAGAGTCCCTGAACTCATAATAGAACTAAAAAAAGGAAAATCGGAATAAAATTATGGCCTAAATTGGTACACACACTACGGGAGTACCCAATATCCGTTCTTAATTCAGCTTGGTAGTATTTGTCATAACCTTATCAGTCCCATCTATTTAACAAAATTGGAAAAGTGAATTATGTAACATGAGGTGATGTTTTAAATATTTCAGGATACTTTGACGAGGTTATTGGTGAAAGACTCAGATTATACAGAATCAAGAACTGGAAGTTTTTCTCAAAGGTAATTTACCTTTCAATTTGTACGATACAATGAAGATCATAAAAATGTTGCAATTTAATTCCTGTAAATTAAAAAATTAAATGTTTTTTTCAGATCTGATGCAGGATTCGAATCTCTAGACGATGTTCCCTCACTTGTTGTTGATGGAAGCCATCTTGAGCCCAGAAAAGAGTCAATGAATGAAGAAAATGGTAAAACAATTCGTTATGTACAATGTTTTCTATGTGTACATGGATTCATGTTGTTAGACCATTGACTCAAAGCTCTTAAACAGAACCTTGAAATTTGCCTTGGACAGCATTTTAAACCAGTATTAAGAGCAAGCAACAACTAATACAAAAAAAATGTCAACAAATTCATTTCAATAAAATTTTGAGAAGTTAAACGGAAAGTGAGATGATTTTCTTTATCTCAAAAAATGTATTTTACCAAGAAGAGCAAGATTTTTATCAAATTTTCCAAAAAAAAATCATAGCAATGTCTGTGACGTTTGTTTGAAATACCTTTGTGTCAGCATGCAGCAAAACTCTGTGCCTACCAATGCTGAAATGGAAAAGATCCATTTTTTTCTGAATAGAAGTTTTTCGTTTTTTCAAGGATCATTGTACAAATTATTTTTATGTATTAATTCATTGAGGAATTGAGGAGGCATAGGGAAGAAAAGGTGGAGATACCGATAATGATTATCAAGCTATGACACCCAAATTTAATATTTTTGTAAAACCACTTTATTATCCCTATTTACAGCCAACGATTCAAGATCTGCTTCTATCAATGGTGAAGAAGATGAAAATAAGAACACACAACAACAACAACAGCAACAACAAACCAAATCAGTCTTTGATATTTTCAATAAAAATTCGCCACAATCTGAGAATGGAAATATGCAAACGTTGAAAAAACCAATGTCATTCCCTGAAGAACTGAAAAAATTTAAGTATGTTTTTGTTATGTTATTTTCGTACAATTTTATTTTTTCATATTTCATGAGAGAGGAATGTTGATAAGGTGGTTCAATCGAATGGAGTACTGCAGACTCTCATCCGATAACATGCCCTAATTGGGCATTGTGTGCTCCAATAGTGTGTGTACCAGGTCAGGGTTAGGCAACACTTTCATTCCAATTTTTGTTGTTTTAGTTCTATTACGAGTGTGGGGACTACCTGTATTGACCAAGTGAATATACCCCCTGCACATCGGCTTCCGCCCCTTTACACAACTTGATGTAAACTAGGTGAACAAAATTAGTTACGTCCATATTTGTACACACACTTCTGGAGCGCCGATGATTGTTAGGTTAGGGCTCATCACCAATCTCGCTGACTATTTCCTTCTGGTCTTAGTAACAAATTTGTTCCAAATTCCCAAATTTGGAGTCTTATTTATATTGCTACTAATATGTAGTAAGCTTATATGTTTGGAGTACTGGAATATTTTTTGTCTAGCATAACCTTGCAATTTATTGCTTTCAGATAGTTTTGTATTATTCCAGTAATATGATAATATTTTGGGGAATCATAAGGAATAAATAAACCTTGAGAGTGCTATACCAAGATACTTATGCCCAATGTACATATTTTTTTTCACGCCATCTCTCCTACAATAAAATTACATTCAAAATTATGTTATATCACATTTTTCAGGGACAACATCATAACACAAATCAGTTCGCCAGTGATGAAAGATTTTGCAAGCGAAAGTTTTTCCGAGCTCACAGTTTCTGAGCACTCTAGCACCACCAGTCTGAAACAAAGTGGAAAAACGAGTCCTACTCTTTCAGATCATTATTTCAACTTTGAACCTAGAGTAGAGAATTTGTCGAGTACCGCAGGAAGCATGAGCAATTTACTCGACTATGAAGCAGTAAGTGGAGATTTGTTTTTTTTAATTTCAGTTTAGATAAAGATATAGGATAGGTTTTCATAACTATGAAACAGTCTATGGTCTTTTCTGGATTTTACATCACACCCAGAATTCCAGCGTTTACTTGAACCACCCTACTGCGGCGAGGGATCCAGCAATGTGATTCGGACCTGCTGGCCCATGCATGAGAATCAGAAGTGGCGAGCGTATTTCAAACACCTAGCATTTATTACATTGAGTTTGTAGAATTTGTCTGATACCACTTGGTAAACACAATTAATACATGATTACCGCAGAGCGAGCTGATACAAAAATCATTGAAGCCTTAATCAATGACAATAAAACATGATACAGGCAGTGTTGACAGAAATTAACAAAACGGAATAACGACGATGTTAACGCCATAGGTGCAAATAGGTACTTCTTAGTGGATAATTGTCTGCTTCTGAGAATAACAAAAGAGGATTTATTATCTCATTATTTTATTTTTTTTTAATCCAGGAATATGGAATGTCATTAAAAGAACGTTTTAGTCAAATAGAAGAAGATTTAGCAGATGCTGTGACTGAGATCTTGTACATCATGATATGGAGAGGAATTGATGGAACAACTGTAGATTCATGGAAGGTGGGGACTTGTTTCATAGTGGTTTTATGCGTGTACTTTACCGTGAATTTGTGAGTTTTATGGTCTGGTACAGTTCTCAATCTTTAATGATCTGTGAGCTTTTACCAAAGACTCAAACCACAGGTCGGGAAACTTTAGCATTGAAAGAGCCATTTGTCATAATAACATCTACTCAAATGTCAGTAGCTATTGTAGTTCTTATCAGGTAAAAGCTAATTAAATTACGTATCATGTAATAATTTAGTTAACGATGAAATAAAAAAACTTCGAAAATAAAAAGGAAAAAGTTTGTTTTGGCAGATCTAAGTCACCTTAATACGACCTATTTTTACCTTTCAACTTATACCTGCTGTGATGTGTAATTAGCGGGTAGTAATTGACTTTATGTCTCAGACTTTTATTGAATCCTTACTGCTTCTTCTCCAGAGCCGCACGTTGCCGATCGCAGATCTATACACTTGGCCTGTTGTTTTTCTATAAAAATACCTACTTTTGCTTTCAACTATTTTCTATTGGTCTTTTTTATTCACAGAATTTTATAATAAAGACTAACAAACGATTGGAAAACTAATTTTTTTTGTCTTTGTTTCAATTTTACAGGCTCGAGGACAAGTATTTGCATGTTTGAACAAGTTGTCCAGTTCTCATGATCTTGTTCAAAATTCTGAGAAATTGAAACTAAGAATTCTAGAACTCTGTGTTGAAGCTGCTTGTAATGATCTGAAGAATCTTACAGCAGGTAAATTAGTTGGTTTAAACTTTTGAATTCATTTTTAATGAGGAATTTTATGTGCCATAATACACTGTTGGGCTATCAAGCCTCTTCAACAAATTACAATGTATTATATATGTTTGGTAGCATGCAGTCGCAAATAATTTATTTATTAATGTTTGACCCGCGCCGTATCGGTCCAAGATTTGTTTTGAATATAATGCGCATTTGATCTCTAGGTTCATTTATATTCTAGTCCAGTGCTTAAATAACGAGGTGGTTTGATCAGCTTGGCTACAATAAGGTAATTGGACCTACGTTACCTTTTATTTTATCTCTCAACAGTTATAATATCTTGTTTCATACTATAAATTACCAAAGCAAAATCTGAGATGCTGTATGTTTAATTTTCAAGTTTCAGAACAACATTTGGTATTTGGGCTGGCTGACTGGTCAGAGTTCTATTTTCTAATACCAATGTTGATATGATATGCTGACAATGAAAATCTTACCCTCCAAAACCCAGAAACATTTTTCTATCTTGAGTGAATGTGCAAACCAATAGGAAAATAACTAAAATTTTTCCATGCTCCCGAAATATGTGCACCAAGATGCCGCACAACCTGAACATAGTATGTGCATCAGGTTAGTGTTCAGGTTGTACGCCATCTTGGTGCACATACTTCCGAAGCGCCAAATTTTCTATTTTTATTTCAGGAGCAGCAAAGTCTAATGCATCTGGTGCGAATTCTTTTCTTCACATCGCAGAGAAATCAGCAGAATTGATCAGACATGTCAATGATTTTCTTGTCAATCAAGGATCTGATGCCACGCATGTTTGGTCTATAAATGTGAGTAGTCATTCATATTTAAAGGAATATTAATGTATGGAATAATCAATCATTCTTGCCGTTTTGGTGTTTTTGAGCTTTTGCTCCCCGCCGCTTCTCTTCCCAGTAATATTATTCGTTCAATATTTATTTCTCAAAGTTTTGTTGGAATTTTTAAATCATATCCCTGCTGTTCTCATTCTTCTGTAAGATTGTGTGCTCGATTTTTTTTCTCTAAGTTTTGTGTGCTGTAGTAACTAATTATTATTGGTGCTTGTGATCTTTGGCTCCTCGTGGCTCCCCACGACTTCCCTTCCCAACATTCAACTTTTATTACTCTCAAGTTTTGTATGTTATATTTTACTGGCTAGAAAAAATGAACTTGACTATGATTATGACTCTGGTATTGGAAATTGAAGCGGCATATATCAATTTCTTGGAGCTTGAAATTTCACAGTCCTACAGATTGCAAGTTTTAATTATAGGTTTTAATATTCATGTTTCGTGATGTTTTCAAAGAATTTAGTTTGAATGAGTTCCTAATATAATAAGGCTGCTGGGAGAGTGTGAGTGCCTTTGTAGTTCTACACTAAATTCTTATGAAGATATCTTGTTGTACTTCTGACTTATGTTTGCAATATTCAATATTTTGAATGTCTGTTCTGCTCTACTAGGCAGATAAGGTGTGTGATACAGCACATTGTATTGTATATTTTTTTCACTGTGGGCACAGAGACTAAAGTTCAATTAAAAATCAGAGCTGTCTCTTAGCTGCCAAACCTGACATGTGCAAACTACAGCCCGCGAGCCAAATCCAGCCCGTTGGGTAATTTAATCTGCCCTGATGGCCTGATACTGCCACAACCGAACTAAAACCAAATTTTGACGTTTCAGCTGAAAAATAGCTCGAGGAATTTGTTGAGATTGCTATTATATTTTGTTTTGACACGAGGCTGATTGTTTTCCACTTTTGCTTTTGTAACACTTCATAATGATAAAATGTACTTTTTTTTTGTCACACTTACATGGCCAGCCGGTCTAGGTAGGAAAATTTTTTTGGCCCCTGGTCCGAGAACCTTACCAACCTCTGTTCCAAACGTTTTTATTCTTGGTATTCACAGCTCATGGAAAACATGTTTATGTTATTTGATGTTCTCGTTGTCTGGGACAACAACAATGAGTCATCATTGAATGGACCAACAGAATGGGTTGAGCTTGCAAGCATCGGATTGAGGCTACTGCTCGGGTGAGTACTTTTTACAGATGTAAATATTTCATGGAGGGATCCAATGTTGAGGAGGCTTGAGCTATCCATCCTATATATTTATTAGTTATTTCTTAAAAGCAGAACGCTCAATGATGTTGTGTGTTTTTTCTGCTGCGCTAGAAACTAATGGCATTTTTTTTCCAAACCAAACTTAACGATTCAGCGTTCTGATTGATATCCCTTCACATTAGTTCTGGTTTCCTTTTGCATTGCTTAAACCCCAGAAACAGTTTTTTTAACACTACTAAGTCTACAATTTTACTACTTTTTATTCTGTGTAATTGTTTTATATTGTTTACTGTTTAACATGTTTACAGATGCATGAATACAGATAAACTTGAACTGGTTGCCATGGCAGCAGCAAAATTACATCATCTTATCCACTCGAGGTCACCGAGGAGCACAGAAGAAATTTGCTACCTTTTGAACAATCTTCATAAAATACAATGTAAAAGCATAAAAGGTACTGATTAATAGCGAGCATTAGGCCTCAATAAAAATCAATGTCAATATTTAAGGATGCATTTCTTGGCTGCTGGCCCTAACTATTTAGCAAGGCAGAGAAGTCCAGGGGAATTTACTTTTTAGGCCAGGGTAGGATTTTACATATTTATTCTGGAGAAGAATCAATGTCGGTGGGATAAGTTAACCAGTTAATTATTTTAAATGCATGGACTTGGTGGTGGAGGAAGTCGTAACCGACCAGCGGTTATGTGAACCACCCTACGGCGGTGAAAAATCCAGCAATCCTCTTGCATACAACTATCCTTATGGGATTCGAACCTGTGAACCCATGCAGGGTAATCGGAGCGTATTCACAGCGCTAAGCACGATGCCCCACGCCGCCGAGCTTTCAACTCCTGAATAATGTGGACTCTATTTTGAATCCTCTGGGTTGTAAAAAGTTTTAAACCAGACTTCAGCTCCGAACTGCCAATCTGGAGAGATCCCACATTTTTCAAAGTCCCACTTCAATACTGGTTGCTTTTATATAGCCAGACTATGAGTAAAGAATATATAAAAACCCAACAAAACTGTTCTCTAACAAAACGTGACCATACTATGCAATTCAAGAGTCTTGATGCATACTAACACATGTGAATTTCTGTAACGTTTTGTCTGACCAAAATCAAACTTCCTCATTAGTCTGATTTTGGCCAGACGAAACGTCATAGCAATACATTTGTGTTAGTGTGCAGCAGGACTCTTGAATTCCATAAACTGTTCATTGTTTGGTGCTCCCGAAGTATGTGTACCAGGTTAGGGTTCAGGTTGTGCGCCATCTTGGTGCACATACTTCCGGAGCGGCCATTGTTTTATATCTTCAATATTTTATTCTTATTTTCAGATGATACCCATGTTGTAAAGTTTGTTGTTCCATTGATTCGAGATTTGCTGGATAAGAATTACGAAGTTCTCGCTCTGGGACAGTTTTTGAATGATCTACCTCCCACTAGTGGAAGCGCTACATTCTTCGATGACTTCGTAAAATATTGTCAATCTAAGGAATGGATTCAATTCATAAATAAACATGTAAGTTGAGAGTTTCTTCTCTACTACCCTTATTTTCTTACCAACTAATAAACTATAAAGCAGTGATTACCAACAAGGTTTCTGGCACTCCAGGGCTACGCCAGTACAGTCCATGGTTTTCGCAAATTTCCATCTAAATTTGAAAGTCTTTATTATTATATTTTTATAAAATTATTTAAATTTAATCTAATGCTTATTAGGCTTGCCACTATTATTCAACTTGCTACACTTAATACAAATCCTGACGCTATTCCACTGTTCAATTACGATAAGTAAAAGTTTTTATGATTAAATCCCATTTCATCAATGCGATAAGTGATTTTTTTGAACACCTTATGATCATAACCTGGATGTTCATTATTCACATGCTTCTACATATGTGTGATGTGTTCCTAAATAAGTCTGCCGAAAACATTTCAATCCAAACAGTTACTACAGATCGCCATCGTTTATCCCAGGTCCAACACAAAGCTTCCCAACATGAAGAAGACACATTCCGTGATTCTCACAATCAGATGACAAAGTACTGGCTCAACGTCATGGAGGATTCTACAGTTGCTTGTCATAAGAGAGACCGGGATGGTGGTGAAAGCAAATTGAAATTCCAAGCTCAGGTCCGTGTTTCTTATCAAATTTGGTCAACTTCCATATTTTCCCCGGTACTCACGTAGTATGTTTAACAGGTTAGGGTTAGGGCATTTTATTCCAATTTTCCTTATTTCAGTTCTATTAAGAGTTTGGGGACTGTCTGCGTTAGCCAAGTGAATATACCCCCTGCCCATAGGTTTCAGTCTCTTAATTCAACTTGATGTGATGTAGGCGAACAAAATTAGTTACCTCAATATTGGTACACACACTTCTGGGGCGCCTTTTCCCCAGGGTTAAAGGAAAGGCCATAATGACTTGAATTTGGCGAATGGCGAATCATGTCCCCACATTCATCTGACAGTCCATGTCTGATATTTATCCATTTGATCCAGATCGCTTAATGTTTACCTGAGTTTACGCTTCTACCCGATCAATATATACATGATTGCTCTCATGATGATTGATTGATGCTGTAGCAGGTTTTGTGAGTTCATAAAATAATTTTGCCTATAAGATATAATTCTTCCCAGACTATATACGGCCTGCAAGTCAGTGTTTGAGAAAATTATTGATTAATGATACGAAATCATTATTTTCTTCTGATTCATTCGGTTGAATTATTTTCCAGATCGAGATTCCCTTTCAAAGTCGTCGAACAACGGAAGAAGAAAGACAAGCAAAGAATATGAAGCAATTGTTCAATCAACACAATGCTGCACTAAGGCAATGGAGAGCTACGAAGAGGTTTTTAACAAGTGGAAGAGGCCCTTGGAAAGATAGGTAGGGATTTGTTAATTTGGCGCTCCAAAAGTATGTGTACCAATACAGTGATAACTAATTTTGTTTGCCTATTTTACATACCTTTACAAGTAAGTGTAAAGGGACTGTAATAGAGCTGAAATAGAGAAAATCGTAATAAAATTATACCCTAACCTAACCTGGTACACATACTACGGGAGTATCGTTAATTTTGCTACATGAAAATAAAATAATTGGTATGGTTTCTATTTGCCTGCTCTTGTAATATAGCTCTATTTTTTTTTGTTGTAACATCTTTTCTGCAACGGATATGTATACGTCATTTGGCACATACTGTTCACTAGGTTCGCTTCTTCTTTGAACAAATGAAAAAAAAATAGGAGGGAGACTAAATAGGAGACAGGCTCTCTTGTTTTGGTGAAAATGGTAAAAATTAAAAAGCTGACCATGGTGCGGGTTTTAATTCATGATAATAATAAATAAGATTCTCAGCCAGAGGATTGTTTGCCTCTTTGTCTCTGCATGTTATTTAACATGGAATATTGCGGCGGAATGTTAAATAAAGGCGCGGCTCGCGGTTTCGTCTAGTTATTCGACCTTGCCCTCGTTTATTGAATGTTGCACACCCTGACCTAACCAAAGCTTACTGTGAAATTGTGAAATCATTATAGAAATGTATCGTTAATTTTTCAATCTCAAACATATATCAACTTTCTTCTTACTCACTGTTTACCTCAATTCTTAGGAACCTCGGAGAAGTAGCCTGGAAGCTATCGAATGTTGAGAACTTTTCGCGAATGAGATTGAAATTGACTGAGAACTATAACTTTGATCCTCACACAGATGCAAGTAGATTAAGAGACAATGTGGAAATCATTGAACCTGTTACCCAGGTAAGTCCTAGAATTTCAAGAATATTTGGCACTTTCGAAGTATGTGCACCAAGATGGCGCACAACCTGAACCCTAACCTGGTACAACTACTATGTTCAAGTTGTGCGCCATCTTGGTGCACATACTTCTGGAGCTCCAAATATTTCATCTAACACAGGGGTGTGCGACCTTTAATACAGAAGGGCCTGACACAAACAACTGGATGAAATCGCGGGCTGCACCTTTATTCAACATAGGCTCTCTAGTTGCAAGCACAAATAATAGGTTTTTTGTTATTGATTTTAGGGGTTATTAGGGGGTCCTTGCAGAAATGATGAGTTAAGACAGATAAATTTCTGAAGGAAACTGCTATTCAAATTTTTTGTCACACTATTTTATTGTAACTTTCATTTTTTTCTTTTTAGATCAGCATGTTTGCTATGTAATCTTAAAACATTTTTGTTTCGTATGTAAGTTAATTCAACATCCGGTCTTCAGTGTTAACTCGTATAAACGTATAATTAGTAAATGCCCATAAACATAACCAAAGTAACTCCCAAGATACACCGACAGGAATGAGCTCTCAAGAACAGAGAGCAGAGAGCTAGTTCACCTTCTCAGCAGATTGGCTATTATCAGTCATCTGTGACTGATGGCATCACTGGTCATGCTCTGCCATCTGGGAAAATGCTAGTCGCTAGAAATACAATGAAGATACAGTTAACATTCAGATTATTTAAAATGAAATCTACGAAATTATTGTATTTATTTAATCGTAGCAACAAAATTTCGAAGGATTGTGAAAAGGTTATTTAACTGTTATATCAAATTAACAGGATTCCCAATTAAACATGTATAACTTCTGATTAATATATTTGTTTTATATCGGAGTCTATATTGTAGGAGTCTAATATATAACTAAAGTAGTAAACCAGTCAACAACAATTAACGGATTAGTCAACAGACAATTCATGTAGTTCGCAACTTTATGTTACAAATTCTCTAATAACATTCCATTCCTCACAGATGACAGCTGATGATGGTCTAATTCCTGCATCAGCAGTAAAGCAAGCTGAATCCGCAAAATCATCGAGTTTAGAAGATGACAGCGTAGGAGATGAAGAATGGAGTACTCTGACTAGTAATGTCAAGTAAGTAGTTTACTTCTGATTGGACAGGGTGGGTACATTTCTGGGTACTCCCGTAGTATGTGCAACAATAGGGCGGACACCGGATGTGTACCAGGTTAAGGTTAGGACATAAATATAACAGGAGTCACTTGGCTAGTTCCCGAACTCGTAATAGAACTAAAATAAGGAAAATTGTAATAAAATTATGGCCTAATCCTAACCTGGTACACATACAATGTTCAGGTGTCCGCCAAAGGTGTCTTGTTACTACATACATCTTCAATTTGACTTTATACTCAGTGTGTTTAATTTGTTTATCAAATATTGTTTGATATTTATATTGTTCAAAGTGGTTCTGAGTTTACTGGCTGGAATATCTGATTGTGATATATACTTTTAATTCATTCTCTGTTTTCATAAGTTTGATCTTGTCATGTCTGGAAAAGTTGAACAATGTTGACAAAACCTTCTAACAAATCTTCAATTTTTGTTAATACAGATATGAATATAATAAAAAATACAAATATTTTATTTTTACACTTGTCGCAATAAATTATTAAGCAAATACTATTCTGGTACTTTGTATTAGCTGGTACTCGGACGAGAGGACATGGATCGCCAATTGATTAAGCCATTTTTCTCTCTTCCTAACTAAATACGAAGTTTCGATCTTTAATATCCTAATATTAGTTAACGTTAAGCTTGACGTAAAGTTATAAATTACAAAATTATGGATTGCATTACTACTACGTTGCTCAGCCATATTGTTGCAGCAACAAGATGTTTTCTAATATTATTATTATATCTAGGGCTGTCCAAATTCGAATAATTTTTTGATTCGAATCGAATATTTTTGCCAAATCGAACCGAATAATCGAATACTGATGCGCAATCCTGAATCTGTCTCTATTATACAATAACCGCCTACCCTTCAATGTTATGGTAACATATGTGCAGTTACATTTTACTTACTGCTGGTATTTTGCAATACAATGATTTCAGATGAAAGGTGATCAAACGCTTGCATGAACTGGTCAAAAAAAAGTGGAGGACTCCAAAATTTGGGTCTCAAACTGTTGAGTCATGAGTGTTAAGAGTAAAAATTGCACAATTCAAAAATTGCAATCTCAATTCTAATGGATTCAGTTTTAATAGGACATGTAAAGCCTGTAAATGCTATGCTAATCCTATTCACTAGTCTCATGTTTTTTTGTGTAATTTTCAGCAAAATAATAACAACCATTAATATAGATAAAACTGTTGCTCAAATTCGAAATTGCATTTAACAAATTCGAAGCTAGTTTGATGACTATAATATGCAATCAAAATTCAAGAGTGCAATTATTTTTCTTGGTATATAGATGGATAATACATAGTTGCCATCATAAAAAATTACATATTCCTTTGAAAGAAGGTATTGCCATCATAAGGATCCCAAAACACCTGTTTCAGCTTTGAGTTGCCTGTACCATGTTCTTATGATAACTAACTCAACAGCTTCAAATCGATTCTATTTATAGAACTATCGTTTTCTAATTTTCCCTTTTTTCTCCTTGTGTACTCTCTCAAAAAGTCATTACAGATTATAACTCTTAAGTTATTATGACCATGCATGAAATGGTGTACTCTCTGAAAAACGTCATTACAGATTTCAACTTTTAAGTTATGATGACCATGCATGAAATGGCTGAACACGTGCCACCGGGTGGACATTAGGAATAACATGTTTATCACAAAATGAAGGCGAGAGAAATATCGGGAAACCAATTAAGCCGGGGGCGAGAGTGGTCTAAGCTCGAAGCGCCGCCACTTGTCCGATGAAAAACGTCCTGCAAAGGTGGTTTCCGCTTTTTGTACCTAATTTTAGTGATTCGGAAATTAGCCGAAAAACGATTCGAATAATTTGAGATTCGATTTCGAATATTTGGTTCGCTTGGACAGCCCTAATTATATCATTCTCAAATTTATTTATTTTGTCTTGTAGCACTACAGCAGACACACAAAGCCAAAAAGAGAAAAGTGTGTTCTCAGCAGAATGTCATCTTGTAACACTGATGGATTACATTGTTGGAAAGATTGAAATCTCAACAACTCATGTCTACTTCTATGATAGCAGTGTTAATAAAGATGAAGGTAGATTTATTTACGATTTTATTTTTAAATATATTTGCACCGTCCATTTAACTAAGCTTCTATATGAGTAGTTGCCAACCTTATCTGATGTATTCCTTTCTTTGTCTAGTTTGGATTTCTTTATTCCTTTCTTGTTATGCATAAAAACTGTTTTGCACTGGCCTTCAAAATAAGATCCTATGTAAGCAGCGAATGGCGCTCGTTGTTTTGAAAACCTCTTGTACAAGAAGTCTCGGCATGTCATGTCATTTCATCCTATGACAAGGTCTTTCACACCCTTGGTGGGGTAGTTTGTTTGGTCAATGGGCCGACTGAATAACATTAAAACTTGAGGATATCTTCAACTCGTAATAACTACTGAACTATACGCTATGGGTTATTACATGGTATGTCCTCTGTCTCAAACAGTAATTCCTACAGACTTGGGTTTTTCATTCTTACTAGACTATTATCTTTCTGTTAATTTACTTTTCAATAATCCCTAGAAACTGGACGAGATTTCAAATGGTCTTTACAACACTTACGTGAAGCCCATTTCCGTCGATACAATCTCAGAAGAAGTGCATTGGAACTGTTCTTAATCGACCAGTCTAATTATTTCATCAACTTTGACGACCTCAAACAAAGAAACGCAGCTTACAAGGCTTTACTCAGTGTTAGACCTCCTAATTTGTTATATTTTGGAAGCAGATCGCCGCAAGAGCTCTTAAAGGTAATTTGAATCAGTTAAAATTGCATATTTGTGACTAGAAATGTTCATCAAATACTTACAACACTGTCCATGTTATTCTGTTCCGCATCACATGTACTGTTACGCTTGATTGCTTTTATCTTTGTTTTTATTTCTGAGTTGTGGGCACATTATGGTACATTCAGCCTATGTCCACACATACGGTTTAATAGTTGTATTTGAGTATATTGTCAAGACAAGGCCAATATTTCCAGGCTTAATCGGCCTGTATGGTCATTTTATTAACCCTGGATGGTTTAACCAACTCGCCTAATTTTCCTGCAATTCAAGGGTTTATTACGTCATTCTAAAGTAAATCAAGCATTACTACACTATTCGAGAAATAGCTAGGTCAGAAATTCAGAAAATTAATTTTTTTTTTTTTCATTAAATTTGCAATTTCTGTCATGAAATCCTTGTTAATTCGACTATTATCATATAATACAACCTTATATTACACGATCAGAATAGATATATATTAGCTTGCACAGCACCCATGCTGCATTCATCCGAAGCAAGAAGCAGCAGATACAAAATCAATGAAGCGTAAAACAATAACAATGAAAGAAGTTAACAGGCAGTGTTGCCAGAAATAGACAAAACGAAATAGTACAAATATTACAATATCAACATATTCACTCTGTTTTAACTTTTAGTTTAACAGAGGTAAAGTAGTCCATCACAAATTATAGAGACTAATCTTTCTGAAGAAGCCCCATGCTTTGTGAGCACATCAGCTAACTGGTATTTTGACTGCAACCATTCTACGCCACAAATTTCCTTCTTCATAATCATTTCTTTGAGCATTCCAATTTCAATTCGAAGTCTTTTGTTGGAAACATTTTTACTGGAGTATAATGCATCTCGAAGTGAGCAATTATCTGTCATTACATAAATTGGTATATTGAATGAGTTTGCAAAATAAATTTCTGACAGCATGCTCTTAACAAATACAGCATTATCCACGGCGTCAGATAGTGAAAGTGTTTCAGCTGCCAAAGTGCTTTTGGCCACTCTACGAATCCGTTTCGATTGCCATGTTAGCAATGAGCATTTGTCATCATCTCCAACTAGAAATACTAGGTGTCCACCTTGACTACCTCCATCAATTAAATTCCCATATGCAGCATCTGCAAATACCACAATCCTGAGTGATTGGTCTTTTCCCAGATATTGATACTTCAGCTTCATTTCTCGAGCTTTCAGTTTTCTAATTATTTTATTGGCATGATGAACATCTTTCTGTTTGCCTTCTTTTAGATTTGTGGCAAGTTGGCAGACATCATAACTCACATCTGGCCGGGTTTGATTCGATGTCCAAAGCAATTGACCAACTATAGCTCTCAATGCATCCCTGTCTTTTTCATTCAACTCATTTTCATTTGAACTTGATGTAAAATTTTTAAGACTCTCAATATATGTTTCTTGATCTACTGTTATTGCTGTTTTATTTTGTTGAATATTAAGACCAAGATATTTAAAAGCCTCGTTTTTCTCACGACTAATCTGAAAAGTGGAACGCAAGCTTGTTATAAATGTATTTTCAAAATTCTGTGTTCCAGCCCAAATGATATCATCAACGTGAATTCCCATAATTCCATGCAAGTTTTATCACTGTTTAGGTGAAATAAAGCAGAATCTCCGCATGACATTTTTGCCCCATTATTCAATATAAAATCTTTGAGCTTTTTATACCATTTCAAAGATGCATCAGCCAGTCCATAAACACACTTATTTAGTTTCCAGAGTTTGTTGGAGCCAGCTTCTTTAGGGGGAACCAGGAATATTTCACGATCCAAATTTTCGCCTTGCAGAAAGGCAGTCTTTATGTCAATGGTATTCAATTTCCATTTTTTCTGAGCGACAATTGCCAACAGCAAGCGGAGGGAATCTTTAGAACATGTTGGCGATTCTTTTAAGACACTGTCATTGTTTTCCTCAAAGCCTCTTGCCACAAGTCGTGCTTTAGGTACAACACCATCTTCTGTAGATTTTAGAGAACAGACCCATCGTACTGAAATAGTTATTTGTCCAGTGTTGTCAACCTCTTCATAAACATTATTTTCTTTCCAACTTTTTAACTCTGATAATTTTGCGTCGTCAAAGTTAACATCTTTTGTAACCAGAACATTTTCTGTAGGTGCTTGGAGTTCTTCTTGTAAGTTTTCGACCTGCTCAAAAATCAACATATCCAGTATTTCCCTTAATGCTTTCTGGTGATCGATATTTCACATTGAAAGAATTTTTATATTTTCCAGTTGCTTTTCCAGCTCGATTTATAATTTCCACTTCATAATCCATACCATCATGCGAATATGTGACAATTTTACCTCTTGCTAAGTGACATGAAATATCACTGTCATCGTCCCTGTTTGTAACATTCGTATTTGAATCATCTCCACTGACGTCACTAACATCTGCTTGAGCAGTTTGTGATATTGGAGCCTTATTTTTGTCATTGGAATTATCAGGCAAAATAGTCATCTCGGTAGGTTCCGCCACATGTTGGACTCTGCAAGAATGCACTTTCACACATTGGCCTCCATGCCGAATAAAGATTAAAGGCCCATCTTGACCAATTACACGTCCAGGTCCTTTCCATTTCTGTTGTTCATCTCTTTTATAATACACATACTCTCCCTTTGTGAAGGCATCAACCGTCTCTCTCGTTGTTTTCGTAGTGCCCTTCGAATCTTTTCAGATGATTCCGACTCAATAAATGCTTTCCGAGCAATATGAAGAGCCAATATGTTTTTTGCCACATACATGCTTGTACTTGTTCCTTCTAGTGCTGGAAGATTTTCATGAATAACAGATGGTAGTCTGATGCTTCTACCGAAAACAAGTTGATTAGGGCTAAATCCTTTAGTATTGATAAGACTATTTTTAGCACTAAGTGCCCAAGCCAGAGCTGTTTCCCAATTACAATTATTTTCATCTCTCACCTTAAGAAGAATTTCAGAAAGAATTCTGTTATGACGCTCGCCCAGTCCATTGCTCCATGGAGAATATGCCGGAGTAGTAGAAATTTTGATGCCAAAATTCTCACACATATCATGAAATTCAGCAGATCAAATTCTCCACCATTATCTGAAAGTACTCTGTTTGGTGCTCCGAATATGCTAATCCAGTGTTGCATGAATTTTTCAACAATCGTGGAAGTCTTTTATTATGAATGACAACAGCGCTGCTGTAACGAGTAAATTCGTCTACAATATGGAGGTACCACACATTTTGTTCTAACTGATGGAGATCCAATGCTACAGTCTGATTGAAATCCGTAGCCCAAGATAAGCCAACCACAGGACGTGGACAAGGCCTTTTATATTTGGTGCATATTTCACATCTATCAACTGTTTCATCTATAATCTGACTATATTCAGGACGATATTTTCCAGTATTAGTTATCAATCTTTTCATATTTTCTTTCGATGCATGCCCAAATTGTTTGTGAATTTTCAATATATCATTTTTGCTGTAACTTTTTGAACCCGTTTTCTGATAATAAAATTTCAGTTTTGTGACCTTTTGAACGCCTTTTCCTAGGCAGTATTTTGACTGTGTAGTGGCCATTATTGGATAAATGGAGTGCAATTTCCTGTCCCAACATCATAGCCGTATCATTCTTCATATTCAGGTGAGTTTCTGCTCTCTTCAGAGATCTTTTACTCATCAGCAATGGAAGATGGGTGTCTATGATTTCCACTTCCAATTCCAGAATTTTACGGGCCAATTTGAATGGGAATTACTACTCTTTTAATAGCATTAACAGTGCGGCCATCTCCAAATTTAAAGGTTCGACTACTGGAAATATCTTGATGTTTTCGCGCATCTCAGGCTCCAAAAGTTCAATGTATTTCTCAAACCAGGTTTTTCCTGCCACAGTTTTTGTGCATGCGGTATCAACTATAGCATATTCAGCATTTTCTGAAATGAAGATTTCTTGACAGTTTTCATTGGTCATTAATGCCATTTGCACATTTTCACATTCTTCATCATCCGAGTCATCAGCACAGAAACTTCCCGATTTTGATGAGGGCATTTGCGAGCCCAGTGCATTTTTGAGTCGCAGATGGAACATCTTGATATATTGCCATTTCTGTCAATTGGATTCATGTTTTGATCAAAATCCTTTTTACTTTTCACCTGATAATCAGATTTCCTGGTAAACTTGTTACCGGTATTCCCAGTATATCTTCTTCTTGAAGTTACCGGTATCGGTAGTTCAGTTGAAGCTGCACCTTGTGACACAAATGCATCATTTGTTTGTGATAAAGACAACAAACTTCCTCCGGTGCTACCGTACAATTATGTTTTGAAAAAATTCTTTTTAATCCAGATTTCATTGACTCATATTTTAAATCACTGCCAACTGTCAATACAAGCTGTTTTTGTTCTTCAGTTAATAGTGCACCATCCATAATTCGGAATGCCAAAACTGCATCAGGCCAATTTCATATCAAACTTTACCAAATTAGAATTCAAATGCTCAAATTCTAATATATAATCAGCCATTGCTAGACCGGCTGGCCTAGTGTAGGAATTAAATGCAGTATATGCATCATAGGCTAAATCAGTCTTCTCTGATTTGAAAGCAAACATCCAATTTTTCAATAAGTAGCTTAGACCATCATCCACATTCAGTTCATCCGCAGTTAGATCAGAAACAGCCTTTTCAGCTTTAGAATTGCCATCTAAAGACAAAAGTCGCACCAAAATTCCTTGTTTTTCACCGGTATCTCAGTCACCGCTTTCCACATGTCAGTTTATTTACCCACTCCATGTAGGTCAAATCTTCACCAAACTTTGGTGGTTGAAGTTGTTTTGCAGTCATTTTCCTCTGCTACCAATGTTAATTCGACTATTATCATATAATACAACCTTATATTACACGATCAGAATAGATATATATTAGCTTGCACAGCACCCATGCTGCATTCATCCGAAGCAAGAAGCAGCAGATACAAAATCAATGAAGCGTAAAACAATAACAATGAAAGAAGTTAACAGGCAGTGTTGCCAGAAATAGACAAAACGAAATAGTACAAATATTACAATATCAACAATCCTGACTTATGTGTTTCTTATTTACAATAAAAAAAATTCTTGATGTTCATGAAATATTACTTTTACTTTTTTCAGGCATCTGGATTAACTCAGAAATGGGTGCAGCGAGAAATCAGTAACTTTGATTATTTAATGCAATTGAATACAATAGCTGGGAGAACATATAATGATCTGAGCCAGTATCCAGTGGTAAGAATGGTGTTTTCTTTTTATATGGGCTAGAAACCTACGATAGCCAAAATCGAATACTCTACTCCGAGATATATTCTAGAATTATATTATCATACATTGAATATACAGAGTGACCAATGAACAAACTCCCATCAATTTCCTAATGAATTCTATGACAACAAAGAAAATTTATTTGGCACTTGAACTTCTGATTGTGTATGACTGTATCCAAAATTTCAGTGTTTCAGGACACTTTGTACAAAATGGTATTTTTTCTTTCAAAATATGTTTCGAATGACTTGGATTAGGTTTTTTGTCGCACCCTCTATACACCGGTTTTTCAAAATTCGAAATGTCATAATCAGTGGACAAATTTTCTTAAATCTTTCGTAAATTTATAGAAGTTCAATTTGGTAGTGTAGAATTGACGAGATGGTCATTGTTTTGATGAATTTCTTTTTTTCCCCACAGTTCCAAAAGTTAAATGAAGTCTATTTTTCAATTGACCATCTGAGGTCAAATGCTCCAGAATGACGAAGTTTCAAATGGAACATTCTAAATTGTTTTAAAATTCAAGAAAATATTACATCAATTCAAACCAATTAAGAGTTGAGCTAACCCTTGTACATGCTTGGTACCCGCTCTTAGAGGTATCGCATGCTTCACAGGGTGGCAGATACTAGCTATCAAATTATTGAAGCTTGATAGTAAATTTTAATTTATTTAACTTCTAGTTTCCTTGGATAGTTGCTGACTACACTTCAGAGAAATTAGATTTGACGAATCCGGCTTCATTCAGGGATTTGTCCAAACCAGTCGGAGTTCAAAATCCTGACAATGAACAGGAAGGTATGGATAAGATTATATGTTAGTTATGTTACTGTGAAACCAACTACTTATCTCCTTCTTCTATGCTTTGCACAAGTGGATCTGTATGTGGTTTGGGAACCACTGCCCTAAAATCATAATTTTTAGATATTGAATATCATTGAAATCCAACAGATTCAGTCATCAGTTCTGTACATCAATATTGTTGTTTAATATATGTTACGAGCCTCGATGAATATTCTTCATTTATTCTGGAATTTGATCCAATGTTTTCTTCACTTCCAAGTTCATATTTTTTTTTTAAAAGAAGTCATACAGCCTAGTTATTGTTCAATATATGTTACGAGCCTTGATGAATATTCTTCATTTATTCTGAAATTTGATCCAATGTTTTCTTCACTTTCAAGTTCAATTTTTATTTTTTAAAAGAAGTCGCACAACTCCTCCGATTTGAAGGGGATTTTTTATCATAAAAAGTCGCGCAACCTATTTATCATTATAAAGATATTGGAAACTATCATAACCCATGTTACGTAGGGACCTATTTTTCAAAGAAGTCACACAACCTTGTATATTCACAGTACGAGACAAATTTGACAATTTTGAAGATCCGAGTGGAATGATAGAGAAGTTTCATTACGGCACTCATTATTCAAATTCCGCTGGTGTTCTTCATTACATGATTAGAATGGAACCATTCACGACGTTACATATACAGCTGCAGAGTGGAAGGTTTGTTTTATTGATTATATGCGTTAGAAATACCTAGCCACCACATCATGCTGCGCTGCAGAATTGTGTGTACCAATATGGAGGTAACTAATTTTGTTCGCCTACTTTATATCAAGTTGTGTTAAGGGACTGAAACTTATGGGCACGGGGTATACTCACTTGGTTAACACAGACAGTCCCTGAACTTGTAATACAACTAAAATGAGGAAAATTGGAATGAAATTATGGCCTAACCTAACCTGGTACACACACTACAGGAATACTCATTTGTGCATCATACCAGTTCAGTGAAATTGTGCTAAAACTCTATTTACTTAATTACAAGTGCTTTTTTATGAAAGAGAACTTTGACACTATTCTAATTTCAATTCTATGATTTATTTGGTATAATACAGATTTGATCTTGCCGATCGTCAGTTCCATTCCATTCCTACATCATGGCAAGCTATCATGGACAATCCTAACGATGTAAAAGAACTTATTCCAGAGTTTTTCTACCTTCCTGAATTCCTGGTCAACTTGAACAGTAAGTTGGTTCATTTTATTCTTTATCATTGTCATCACGCTTATTATTTTATGAATATATGGAAAAATTTTTTTAAATCCTGTTGCCCTGCTGAGTGGTGAGAGTGTTGTTTCTCTATTTTGACCTCGCAGCTTAAAGAACACATCTCTACCACGTCACTCTTGGTACAAAAAATCTGATAGCCAATGTTGAATCAAAGACCTTTTATTACCTTACATAAACAGACGCTCCTTCTCATCAGTTTTCTTCCTATTGAATGTGTATAAGACGTTCTAAGGTGTATGAAAACATTTTAAAAAGTCTGAAGTCTGAGTCTGAATGTTACCCCAAATTGGAAAGTGATTTTTATACTATTTTGTCCTAGGATTTTTGCTGCTAAATCCCACGTTTTATTGTAGTCAACATAGAGTGACTATAGGTTTAGCCAGAATGGACATTTTGCACTGAAAAGCAGAATCCCCCAAATAGTGCTTGTAATATTCTGGCAGCTTTTATCAAGACTCATTATCCATTTGAGAAAGTTTATTAAAGTTGTCAATTTACTTTTGCAGAATTTGATCTTGGAAAACATCAGATTACTAAAGATCTTGTGAACGATGTTATTTTGCCGGTTTGGGCAAAGACGCCGGAAGAATTTGTATTCAAGGTAACTAATTTTGCAGTGTTTGACCATCATTTTGGATGTTTTTGGGAGTTTTCAATATGAAAGAATGAAACGTACAAAAGTAATATATTTTGGGAGACACAACTTCTTAAAAAACAACCCAAATGTCATGAATGTGTGCTTACATGAATCAAATTTCGTTTAGAAACATTTCCATGATATCTGAATCAAAGTAAATTGTTCCGAAATTTGCATTAATATTTTCGACCTTTTTCGTTTTTTACATGCAATTAGTTTTTTTGAGAGCTTTAAAGTTTACTTGTCTCATTTCCCAAGTTATAAAAACACGTTTATCACGCCACTGACAGAACTTCAAATTTTAATAGTACGGGTATTCTGGGTTTTTTAATCAGATCTCTACCACACCAATAAAATATTTATTCGTTTTCTACTCACTTCGACTGTTTATTAACGATTATAAAACCTAGTTAACACTGCTAAAACTTGCAAAATGTTAATAGTACGGGTATTCGTGTATAAAACTAATATTCAGATCTCTACTACACCAATAAAATGTATCTGAAATGTCCGCTCGCTTCAACTGGTTATTATCAGTTATAAAACCTAGTTACACAATCTTATACAATTCCCTCTCTCTAAATAAACATCCTGAGTATGTTTCATTTTATCTTTTTTAGAATCGAAAAGCGCTTGAATCAGAATATGTTTGCCAGAATCTCCATCACTGGATAGATTTGATATTTGGTTACAAACAGAGAGGAGATGAAGCTGCTAAAGCATTGAATGTGTTTTATTATTGCACATATGAAGGTAAATTAGCATGTTAGTATTATACCTGTGGTGCCAATGCCAGCTTTACTTGCAGCTCTGGTAAGGCTCTCGATAACCTTGACGGTATCTCATCTATTCAACGCTCAACGGTGTGTAATTCATAACTAGTTAAGGTTTATATGGATGTAATGCTTGATAACAAATACAATTCATTTCATTATTAATGTGTGATGACCTGATCGTCAGGAGCTATCTAGTAGCTATCTCTTTCTAGTGGCATCCTTTGTCAATATTGACTGAAAATGTGAAATTGATCAATCCATTAGTTGCGCAGAAATACGAATTTTTCCTCAACAACAACAATAATTTATCAAAATGTACACGTTTGTAATAATTCGTTTGTAATATTTATTTATTCGAATTAAGATACATCAGTTTAACACAATCAAACTATAACAGTTTAACAGACACTGACTAAGATAGCGACAACCAAGAATCAAAAATTAACAGCTTTTTTATGTCTATCGACTTGTGGTGTGATTGGCCTAAACATGAATATGTCACACACACAGACTTACAAAGCAGCCAATCAAAATGTTGTCTACTTGACATGTTACGAAGTCACAACACACGACACACTTCATGTCTGATAATAACATTTAAATATAATAGAAAAGATCCCCAAAAACTCAAACTACAAAATTCATTTCAGGGGCTGTTGATCTTGATGCAATCACTGACCCAGTGCAGAGAAAAGCAGTCGAAGGAATGATTAATAACTTCGGTCAAACTCCGACGCAACTTCTACGGGAACCTCATCCAAGGAGAATGTCTCGAGTCGAAGCGGCAAGAAGGTTGCAGCGGAGGAAGATTGTCTCCTCTTACTGGAGATATGAGAACCCTCAGTGTGTTGGATCATCCTGATGAACTGAAAGCTTTCTTTGTGGAGGTTTGTGATTCGCGGTAGTGTCAATCCCAGAAAGATTTTCATTTTTTTCGTCATCCTGGAAGTCAACGAAATGACTTTATCACATAGCGAACCATGTCCTCCCACTAGTTTTGCAGTCCATGTCAGGTACAGGGATAGTTATCCAAAGATATGTTTGCATATGTATGGAAAGAGAAGCCAAAACCAACCATCAGTCCCATAATTATCCATCACAACATTAATCAAGTGTTCATGATTTTAAATAAAACAGCAAAATTTTGGGTGAAATGGTGGTTCCAGTGGGGATTAGGGAATTGAATTTGAATAGAAATTTGAAAGTAACAGCCATCTAGCAGTTTGCACCATCTTCATGTACTTGAAATCTAAAGCTGATTGTTGGTATTAGTTGTGTGAAAAAAGTTCATTTCAAAATCAATACATATGTTTGCCAAAACAATCTATGAAGCGGTATCAAATTCTTAAGGGTATTTTCACAACAGTACTTTGAAGTAATCTAAAAAAGCTTCTTTTATGTGACCTCAACCAAGAATTGCAAAATCAATCTTTTTTTTATCCAATATTTTACAGGTCATGCCAGAAAGCGATCCTCTTGTTTTTGTATCTGTTCCAAAATATCAAGCAAGATCATTTATACAAGCAGGGATGCCAGATGTGCTGGTTACAATCAGCAAACATGGGATTCTCGGAAGTCATGGATGGCTGCCATACGATAAAAGCATCACCAATTATTTCACTTTTGAGAAAGACCCGAGTATTACTAATCCAAAGTAAGTGCTTTTATGTGTTTTGGGGAGATGTGGCGAAATCTCAATAGCTGACATTCTAGGCTTGTACCCCACAAATATTTTGTTTTTAATAATGTATTAATTTGCAAATCGATGGCCTTGAACCTGATCTATTTCCAGTTCAAAGTCCACTACCTAACGTAGGATATGTAATCAATGGGTTAGGCCAGCGTTTCTCAAACTGTGTTCTGTGGAAGAGGGATCAAAATTATGTCTATAATATAGATCGCCATGGTGATCTTTTTAATTTTATCATAGGCTAGATTTTTTAAAAACTGCACAACTATTTCATCTTCTAATTTTTGGAGTTGCGTGAGGTGAGATGAAAAGCGAAGTTGTTCGGGCAAAACTAGTTTGGCAAATGTTGGGTTAAGCAATTGGAAGGGTGAGAATCTTTGCGGTTCAGTCCGGCATTACCTCACCAATGTATTACACCATGAGTGAGGTTATGTATATTGGATTTAAACCCGGATTGTATAACGTACAATGTTATCATAGTTAAGTGTAATGGCTCAACGACTTGTCAACGTCTCCACTCCCTTCGATTCATCAAATGCCACTTCATGTCCAAGTTTTTCCTAAAACCTCAGTTATGGATTTCACTACTTAATAGCTGTTTTCCTAATCGTTGTTACACAGCTTTGATTGTCGCTTCAATCAATACTTATTAAACCACAATCCCACACTGAGAGCAAATAACTATTGGCACTTTAATAGTGGCTCGTAACTTCATCCATAGATTGTTATTCTTCATTTCTGAGTGCAATACTCAATTCTCAATTCTCAATGCAATATGTGTACCTTATTTTAAATTTGTATTTTGAACTAAATCATTATATATCTCTCTCTAGACTTCAGCGCAAAATCCAAGGCCTCCCGATACCTGGAATCACTTTATCTGCTCGGTTATTTGTGATTACCCACGATGCAAAGTTACTGTTTGTTGGAGGACATTGGGACAACAGTGTGAGAGCTGTTACTTTAGGAAGATCTAGGAATATAACACACTTGGTCAGACATTTCGGTGAGTGAATATGTTTGTTGTGGGCTTTTATATTTAGATAATAGACGATTTCTGTGGGGAAATTTTTATTTGTTCAAATTTCATCTACTCTTCAAAACCTATTCCTAAATTTGTAAGACTGATTTAAATACTCATATGATTTAGTGCATTCAATACACATGATAAAAGTTCAATACATAGAATACACAAATCTCTACAGTACACTACAGTATTGTGTAAGTACTGTGTACTGTGCAAACTCTTGCCTCAAAGCGTGAAAGCTGAAATTTGAGTTTTTATCATTGTTTTGGTATTTAGACATTGTAACCTGCCTGGCACTTGACAACTGTGGATCTCACTTGATATCTGGATCAGCCGATACAACCTGTGTCATATGGCAGGTATGGGTTATATCATTTTATTTGGGAATGCTTCTAAAGATTTATAATTGGATTTTTGTGATGGGAAGTGTTAGGAACGTGATTCCCATGGGGTATGAGTCTTGGACCTCCAGAAGAATGCGCACCAAGATGGCATGACCTGAACATAGTATGTGTGTACTGGTTAGGATTAAGGCTGTGCGACATTTTGGTGCGCATACTTCTGCAGCACCTATGAGTATTTCATAGTTTTTCATAATTGTTATAAGGAACTACATATCAATCCACCCCTGTTTTAATACCATATCTGTGCGGGATGTACAAATTGAATCAAATATGCATGAAAATGCAAAGAATGTTTAACATGCAAAGTAAATTTCTAATCCAACTTTATATTCTAGATTATACAACACAACGGAGTATCAACTGGAGTTTCACAACGACCATTACAAGTATTATATGGGCACGAGGATGAAGTGATGTGTGTGGCGATCAATACTGAACTAGACATGGCGGTTTCTTCTTCAAAGGTATGTGGATAAGGTCAGGGTTTTCTAAAATGTGGTCAACAGACCCCTAGGGGTCCCTGATGACTGCACAGGGGTCTGTGACAATATGAAAAGAAATACAGGTGGAGACTTGCCGTTCGGTCTGTTTTGCCTTGTTGCAAATTGCTAAAAGTATTGATAAATTTTGCAGTGAAAAGCATCCACATCCATCGCATAATATAGTTTGTGTTGTTGTATTGTAAATGGAACATCTTTCCACGTTGGTTAGGTACAGAAATTGATACCGCATAGAATAGGGGTCCTTGAAAAATAATATTCACAGATAAGGGTCCATGGCATAAAAAGTTTAGGAAACCTTGCATTAGATTACGATAGATGCAAAATATTTTTGTTATTTTACAAAAAACGCTTGTCCTGATTGTGTGAATCTCACTTTCTATATAAGTACTCTAAATTTCCTGCTTATGTTAACCTACTTCGACCATTTGTCTTACAGTATAGATAGATATTAATTTATTTTCTGAATATTTCATTGCATAAGAGTACATATCGCTGTGAGAATAAACAAACAATAATCATGAAATATATCGAAAGGGGGCCAGCATTACTTCAAGGTCAACAAGGTCGACTGACCTTTATATATGCCGGTATCTATCTTGACTCAGAACGGCAGAGCAAGTGTGAGATGAGTTTTTGAGACATTTTTGATGTCCCACTGTTGCAGGGTAATTCATGCCTCTGAAACAATAGGCGGTTTTTAATATACCCATACCTGATCTGGATTGTGAACCGATTGGAACTACGAGTGCATGGCATTAGGAATACCTAGGAATACCATGCAGGGTTAAATTATGTGCGAAAGGATTGCTGGACTCCTCGCAGTCGCATGGGGGGGGGGGGGACACGTAACTACTGGTCGGTTACGGCTTCCTCTACCATTAAGTTCGTGCATCTGAAAAACAAATAACTGGCCAACTTATTTCATACTCGAATTGGACTGAAAAGTCTGTCCTATGATTCAGTATATGATTAGGCCATTTTTTGGGGGTTTTCCTTTCTTTCAGAATAAAACTTATATCATATTCAATAATTGAGTTAGTCACTAGAAACTAAATGCGGATTTAATTTGTTTCAGGATGGTACTTGCATTATCCACACAGTAAGGAAAGGCAACTATGTTCGTACTATTCAACCTATGAGCAACTGTTCAGATCCTTTAGTTGTTCCGTACATCGCATTGTCTGAGGAAGGACACATTGCTTTATATGCTCACACAAAGAAAGATGCTAAAGAGGTAATGTGTAGGTCTTCAAATGAAGGATTTAGAACAGAGATTCTTAAAATGGCAATACCGCTCTCATACGGTGCAAAACAAATACAACAGGGGCAAAAAACGCAGAGGGCACATTCTCGAGAGGTCAAAATTATTGCAAACTTTGTTTTGCTTATGGATTGCATCTGACCAAAATGTGTCAAAATATTAAGAAATTTTGTTGAAGATCACCAAACTTGTCCACTTCATTAGTAACAATTCGTGCTAATTGATATTCTGTGTCACAATCTAGTTAGCCCTCAACTTCACTATGCATGAGCTTTACTGATATACTTTCACTAATTCACTAAAACAAAAATATTTTAAAACCATTTTCAGGAGAAATTATATTTACACTTGTACTCGATCAATGGGAAACACCTTGCTGTAGATTGTTTGGAGTCAAAGTTGAATCATATGACAATAACAGGGGAATTCTTGATATCGGGAGACGTCAAAGGATCTCTGGTGATAAGGGAATTGTTCAGGTATGCATCTGATGATATTCATTGCCTGAAATGTGATTTGAAATTGTTCAACTCAATGAATGTTTATTTTTTGAGTTCTGGTAACAAAGTTATGTTATGTTTGTAATTTGTGGAAAATTTGTTATTTTTGTGAAGAAATTATAAGAGATATGCATAATCTTAACTTAATTTTTCAAAATGTTTTTCTGACATAATACATTTTATAAAAATTTTAAAAATTTACTACGATGTCATAATACATTTTCTGAGATCCGACAAAACGTCATATGATGAAATCACATCATTTCAATTTCAGATGGCCCTTCCACATTAACTTTCACTTCACTTATGGTTAATATATTCCAGCCTTTTCAATTACATACCAGTTAGCTGCATAAAATTGGCTACTACTTGTCAAGAGCTTTTTCTGAGTAGGACAAAGTTTTTAATGTTGTGTATGATTTAAAAAAATAAAAAAGGTCATTTACCACCTTTCAGTGGCGCAAAGATATTCTATACAAAGCTACGACACACTATTTTATACATAAGTGTAACATCAGGCCGCATATTGGTCTGTATTGGAGATGGGAAACTTCTTGTACTATAGATCACCAGTAAGTAGGGTGAAGCACGAAAATTGTGTAACATTTTGGCGAGATAGTGAGAACCAGAACAGCCGTTTTTGTCTTTCTTTTTTTATCTAAATTTAAATGAGTATTACTTTAATTAAGTTTTTTATTGAAGAACGCAAGGTGTTCATCAAGTTCTAAATTTTTTTTAAATTGCAAAGGGAATTTATGGATACCATAAAAGTTTGTTGGCCCCTAAATTAGGTAAAAAAATTCAATAATTAATGATAAAAAAATAAAACAAACATGATTAAGCTAATATGCTAAGAACTGACTCTGTAATAAAATTGAAATTGTTACAAGACTTCATGAAAACCTGTATTGTATATCAAATATAGTATAATAATTTCATTCAGTTGGCCAATTTTCGACTATCCGCCTTATCCTATCAAAGTTTTTTGTCCTTATTGATCAATTTTACTACTTTTATTCAAATGGTTTCCTTCTTGTATTATGCATTTGCTCCTGAAATATTTATATTCAATTTCACTTTTGATGTTTAAATAATCTTCTCATGTTTGTGGCTGTTTTGGTTCTAACTATGCTGAGCATGAACATAACTGGACAGTGGTGATTAAAATAAAAATTAGGGAATGTGCATTTAACACCCTACACACCAGGGGTGTGCAATGGGTGACCCGCGGGCCACAACTTGGCCTGTCAACCCAAGTAGTGTGGCCCTTGTCAACAACAACAACAAAGATTTTTCCCTATCAAGCATAAAATCCTGATCCGAAAGTTTATTTTTTAACTGACGCTCACATGGGTAAAATACATAATATCATTTTACTTTTGTCGCTGCGTTAAATCTTTTACTGTTTTGCCCAATACTTTCATTAGTGTAAGGCTAAGCGATAGCCTATTCATTGGGAAAATTTTGAATTTGTTGTGTACATGGAAAAACTAATTTTTTTTGTAGTCATTCTAGATATCTGAAGTTGGTTGTATGACCAGCTGACAAAAAATGTTGCACACCCCTTTGTTACACACTTGACTTTGTAATAGCAGACATATAAAGCTAATTTAAAGACTGATGCTCTAATACAGTGCTTTTCAACTGGGGTTTCGCCAAACACTTATTGGGGTTCCGAGAGTTTTGGGGAGCTCTGTAGGACTGATGATAATTTCTCTTTGGTTGAACTGTGTCATTTGCGTGTCAATTTCCCAATATCTTTTCTGTTAAAAAGTATTTTCCGTTTTAACAACTGCTAAGTATAAAAACAGAAGTCGCTTGAATTAAGCCTATATGTGCATGAATATTTCATTAAGTAACTTGGAGCCACTTTTATAAGTTTGTGAAAGGAACGAACAGCAGAAAGGTCATTAACTTTCTCGTATGAGAGAAATATTTTATTTATTAAAACCTTTATATATATTCTATTAATGCTACTGAAAAAGAACAGTCCAAGCCAAAACTGATGAGACTCACAGATCATATTAGCCTTTTAATGCCGATGGTCCTATTGATTTTACGCATGTTTGTTATCATTGTGCCATTACTTATTATTACTTAGTATTTATAACTGGTTTTCATGCTTGTATGAGGGTGCTGTTTTTTGGTGTTTTATTATTGTTTGTACCAAGCTCGCAGAAGGAGATATAAATGTGTATTCAAATTCCGAAAAAACTTTTCAATAGCAACCTCTTTTCAAATTTTTTATGTCACTTTATAAGTATTAACATCTTGGTGTTTCTTATGGTATTATTCGGTGAAATAAAACGGCGCTTTAAAAGTATGTGCACCAAGATGGCACACAACCTGATAATCCTAACCTGGTACACATACTATGTTTAGGTTGTGCGCCATCTTGGTGCACATACTTCGGGAGCACAATTAAAACCATAGTGGTGCTATTACGCTGTTTTCTTGAATAGTGTCTTTTGACGGAATTACCTCCTTATTGGTACACATACTTCTGGAGCGTCGTTGATTCTGTGGTATAGGCCAAGTATTTTGAGCAAGGCTATGTAAATTTATCCAATTCCTTGCCACTAATTACACATCACATTATATTTGAGGGAATCTTTGCAAGATGGCTCTTGTAGTGATAAATGTTTTCAAACCGGGCCTAGGCTATTGCACGCAACCTTTACATTTTTAGTGGCTTAGTTCAATGGGGATCATATATATATATATATAATATAACCCCATTTTTACTGTTGTCTACTACTACTCCGACTTGGCAGTTTTGTTTTTAAAACTTTCAAATTTTCACAAAATTCATCCAAATTATTTATTCTCCAAAAAGTATATATACCCCGGCTACCCTTGTATTACACAAGGCCTTATAATAGTCATTAGTTTACATTTTTTGCATTATAAGTCTCTTCAATGAAATTTACAGGGTGTCCATAAAGTCCCTTTAAATCTCAAATATGATATGATATATCTCAACTAGATTTTTAGTATTTTTACTTCATTTAATACATCTGTGAGGGCCAAAACAATATATGGTATCGATAAATTCCCTTTGCAATTTTATGGACACCATATGTGGGTTTGAGTTGATATGATCATGATTCGATATAGTATATACATGATTTATGGATAAGATTTTCATATTTATCCCAGCAGAGAAAAGCCGATAAGAAGGTTTATTTACACTCAGTTGCCAGTCCAGGTCCGGTATGGGAATAATAGACTAGTTACTAGTGTCAGATGCATGAACTTATGTATTCAATCTTTCACAGTCTGAAACAGTGGTTCCCAAACTTTTATGACTTTGGCCTTCCATAGGCTTTTGACACTTGTGGCCAACTCATGACATTACAGTAGTATTTATAGTGTTATTTTTATTGGTTCCGAATCCCATTAAGTTCAAACAATTCATGCTCAACAAAGTGAAATCAATGGGGAGAACGTGGAGTTTTCTCGTGAAGACAAAAGTAGAATCGGTTTTGCGCCCAGCATTGCAATGCTGTGCCCGCTCTGGGAGCCCCCCCCCTTCGATTGGGAACCGCTGGTTTAAAATATTATTCAAAAATTGATTTGAAATAGCAGGCCTATAAAATGAGAAGTAATTACCATTATGTTTCAATGTTTTTAATTTTTTTAACAGCTTGGAACCCGTATCACACCTAACATTATGCCAGAGTATATACTGTGTATCGGTAGCAAAGAATGGTTCTCATATCTTAGTGACATTACGAGATGGAAAACTAATCATTGTGGGAGTTGGCAGACCAGCAGAAGCAAGACCTTTGTTTTCTTAACTCATGTTTATTTGATTTACATCTGAAACATTGCTGGGAATTATAAATTGTAACAATTTATGTCCTGAAATTTTTTATTTCCTATTCATTTTTTATTCCCCATGACAGTGGTTCTCAAACTTTTTGCCACGCCCTCTTTTTAGAATTTGTCAAGCCTTGCGCCCCATTTCAAAAATAACTAGCTAAAAATGAGCTACAAATAACAGATAGTAAGACAGAAGTATGTTTTATTCATAAAACATGTTAAAAATATGTGGATGGAATCGAAAAATTTAAAATAAAGAAATGTGAATATCCAAAATAAGGCGAGCAAGATCAAATCTTACAAATATTTTTATTTTCAATTAGCTTCATGTCCCCTCAAAAAATTGTCTATGTCTCCTTGTTAAGCGCGCCCCAGAGTTTGAGAACCACTGCTCTAAGACCTTCAATTATTTAATATTGGCTTCTTCTGAACTGTTTCTGTGATCAAGATCACTCGAATTGTCAAAGGGTATCTGTTGATACCTCTTTTATTCAAGGATAAATTTCTGACCGTGATATTTGGGGCTTAGTCTCTTCTTAAATATTTGATTCAATATAATTTTAGTTCTTGTACATTAGCGGTCGAGCTTCACTCAAAGAGTGTGTTTTCGGCTCTTGGTGTCAGTTTTCAGAAAATTCAGATTTTTTCACTAGTAGAAACTTGGCTATGAGCATCACTAAGAACATAGCAGTGAAGCATATACTCAAATAATGACATACCGTAATAGGCTATCAATTCTTCTGCTTAGAATATGTTTTTCAGTTTACATTCCAAGGCTCTTATTGCTTCAATAGTATGCTGTTTATTTATTGTTTATTATCACATGAATGTTTATCATTTCAGTGGTATTTATAGTGTTATTATGATTGGTAGATTCCAAATCCCTTCATGTTCAAACAATTCATGCTCAACAAGGGAAAAGTGAAATCAAGTTTTGTGTCCAGCATTGCGGGGAACTGCTGGCATAAACCATAACTATATATCGTTTCAGTATCTCTTTGCTTATATGTCAGTGTTCACTTGTTACTTTGCTCACATATGAAACACCTTTATTTCTGAGTGAGTACATGACTTCATATTTCTCAAGTTCCCTCATAGAAATACTGAACTAAAAATACGATTTGCAGAAGATCTGTGATTTAACTAAAGAGATGCTAAATCTCTAAAACAGTGGTTCGCAATCTTTTTTTCAAGCGACCCAAATTTATTAACAAGTGTATTTTTTAAATTCTTGTGACCCAAAGATCTGCACATATACTATTGAGCATCACTTTAATACAAATATAAAATGGACAATAAAATTTACCAGAAAATAAAATTAGAAACTTGAGTTTCTGTTGACCCAGGTAACCCAGTTTTGCGTCGGGACCCGTAGGCTGAGAAACACTGCTTTAATAAAGCATTTATGTTTTCAAATAAATTGCTTCTCGTATTCTCTAAATAAAATCTCATACTAATATACACTGCACAGAAATTCTTGTTTGTCTTGTTTATTTTTTCAAATATGAACAATCTTTGAATTCAGATGCGGTACAATTATCTACTTATCTAATTCTTTTGCAATGCTTTTTTGTGATGACTACTATATATAATATATCTTACTCTTTTAAGATCAACTAACTGAACTTTCCATCTTTTTTGTGTATTGGGCTCATGTAATTAGTTCTTTGTATTCATTTTATATTGTTAACAGACCAAACATGTTACCTTGATTGGCTCACCACTCAATGAAATGATTATTTAGTAATGGTCTACCTAAAATATTTCTATTGTGGGTACTAAAAGGTAATTGAATGAAAAAAAAGGAACAGTAGGGAAATAATTTAATCCTTATCTGCTATGAGCCTTCTGTAGAGATGCTATTGAACAGTTACAGGGACTTCATCGAGTAATAAATAGAAAATGTGTTGCATATGGAAAAGTAGGCTTGAAACTCTGGAAAAAGCTTCTTTTTTTTCCTAACAGTTCTGTACTTGCTGTGAATATTTCAAACACGAGCTGTCTTCATAATATATTTCGAGCATTTTAAAGGTTGAAAATTCACATCTAAGAAGGGTCCTCTCTTATTATTGTTCTTGGTTTGTTTCTGGTAGTTCATATGCACTTAATGTAAAGCAATTCACAAAGGTTGAAAAACAAATTAATTTTTTTTTATAATAGAAAAAGATTTATCATATGTTTAATAATTTCATTTGTCTGATTCTATCTAAATAATATAATGATTTACATGTGTTTTTTTGTGATATTGAAATCTAAATATTCTAATTGTCATTTCTATAATATAATCACAATATATTGTCTTCCTTACTAAGATATTTGAATGTTCCGAATTGTTGAACATAAAGTGATTGGGTACTCCCGTATTATGTGTACCAGGTTAGGTCATAATTTTGTTCTAATTTTCTTTATTTTAGTTTTTTTACTTGTTCGTGACTGTCTGTTTTAGCCAAGTGAATATTCCCTCTGCCCATAGGCTTCAGTCCCTTTAGACAACTTGATGTAAAGTCGGCGAACAAAATTAGTTACCTCCATATTGGTACACATACTTTTTGAGCGCCAGTGATTGTCGTCAGGCTAAGTCTAGCGTCAATTGGTATTAAGTAAAGCAAAATGCACATATAATTCTATATAGTTTTAGAATCTATTTCATTTGAGTAAATATTGTAACTTTTGCTCAAGGGTGAGTCTCATTTACATCTGATTAAGTGCACATGTTTCTGCTCTGAGCAAATTATCTCAAAAAAAAAATCATGGAATCGAGTCCATGCATCTGAAAACAAAATATTTGGCTAACTAACCCCTTACCCGACATGGACTTGTAACCGGACGAGATGCCGTGGTTTGTCATAGGATCATGCTGGCCTAACACTTCATGCCACACCCTCAAGACATAGCATCAATTTGATTGGTCAGAACTAAGTTACTTGAAATAATATTTCTCTCCAATCGTTGTGTGGTATTGTTACATGCTCCAGTGATGCCACGCCTCTTTAATGAGCATCAATTTGATTGGTTGAAATTTAGTGGCTTGAAATAATTCTCTCCAATCTTTGTATAATTTATTAGGTCCATTTCCTTTCTGTATTATGGAAACATTATTTCTCGCTTGTACAATCTTTTATATCTATCTAATTTTAAGAAATATTTCTTGTATATACAGATATGTAATAGTAATAATAGAAATATGTATTCATGTATATAAACTATATTTTAGATTCCTATGCATTTCTTTTTCCATGAAACATTGAGTCAAAAATCGTCGCTTGAAGGCTGAAACCGTTTACTGCATTGTGAAATCGTAATTGTGATGTAACAATCTCCCTGACTCTTTTGATTATGATGTAGTTTGTCATTAGATGATGTAATAATAATGTTAATTTTTCAGCGACAATGTAATATTTACAAATATTGAAAATACAGTTTCGGTATTAGTGAAATTGCTTTTTGTTGTTTGAATATGAGTAATGGTGGGGATAACCCAGCTGCCATTAACAGGTATTTTTGAAACGGAGATGTCTCCTTCCATAAGGAGGGATTTTGCCATTGGGTAGGAGGGCATGGAATTTCTAATTGGCCAGTTGGAAAGCATCAGGTGCGGCCGAAAACGTGGTTTATCAAGATGGCCTAAAAAGCGTTTCAAGCAGAAAAATGTCCCTTTTTACATTTCAATAGAGAGGTTCCGACCTTCAACCCTCGCCTTCATTGGTTAAGCCCATGGCTTCGCTTTCTGCGGATTCTGTCGGAACAACCAGCGAACAAAGTCAAATAAGAATCCACGATGTGTTTGCAAGACTAGGAATACAACGTTGAGCTTACATATGCGACAAATTGATGACTTCAAAAACTTGCTGATCAATGGCAGTTTTAACGTCGGCTTCTTGGACTTTGGTCTCAATGGAAAGTATGTGATGCTGCAGTAAGCAATTTAATTTCTGATACCACTCATTGGGCGAGTCCTCTGAGGGGTGCAAAGCTATTGTGTACTGTTGGTGATGCAAAGATTAAACAGTCGAATATCATGCGAGCGAAGGGCCATTCTTCGTGTCAAAATAATCAATCTGGAATAATATTCAGCAAATATTTATGATTATCCATCAAGAGCACAAAGCCGGCAGTATGGTAGCGAAAATTAGCTGCCTTAACATTATACTTCGAGTTATCAGTTCATGTCGTGTATGGTATTAGTTACATTTCAGATTCATGGATTTTGAACAACTCATTGAAAAAGGACATTCAACTCGACGACAGAGTTTATAAATACAGCAAAAATGCCTACAAAATCATTTAAAGGGCAGGTCGCAGTAAAGTAATCCCTTGGTCGGTTCTTACAAAATATTACTTCTTTATGTACTGCATGTTAGGCGAGCGGAGGTCTGTAACAACTTATTCGTAAGGGAATTCCAATCGACGGCATAATTCATAAATACAGCGAAATGCGTATGAAATGCACTCAATTTTACTAATCGTACTGTTTCCTGTCCGAGTGTTTATGCATAGCCCCTATGTTAGTATTTTCCATATAGGCGTTATTCATTCATTTTGAATTGGCAATTCAGCCTCAATAAACTTAGTCATTTCCACGTATTCAGTGCGATGTGCAAGTGTTTATTACTAATTCGAGTTTTTCTGCCGCAATTGACACTTCCTCAAATGCCTGTTAAATTTCGAAAACTTAGTGGGGTTACGCAGGTGATGTCATTCTATGAATCATGTTATACCAGGAGTGTGCAGGCCAAATGCGACCTTCAAGAAAAAGTTATAAGGCCCGCGTAGAAGTGCCAATTTTGAATAGTGTGCGCCCCACGAATCGGTTTTTCAATTCAATTTGGTACGCGCGATTAATTTCAATTCGTTTCCGTTTCGAAGCTAATGCCTGAACCCAATTTATTCATGTCTATGACTCAACAATGCCTTAACAGCTAGCTTGTTCGAACAACGCATGTCATAAGATCAATAACCAAGATTTTTGTGCCTGCAACTACTAGTAAGCCTATGTTAAATGAAGGACGACCCGCGGTTTCACGCACTTGTTTTTATTCGTCCATCCTTTATTAAAGTATGAACACCCCTGTCTTATACCAACTACAACAGTTGTTTTCAACCCGGTGTTCCGCGGAACCCTAGTTTCCGCCAGTACAGTCGAAAGTTTCCGCAAGTTCACATTCTAATCCGAGAGTTTATATTATTATATGTATATTATTTAAATATAAACAAATTCACGGGTATAATATAATCATATAATGATGGTGTTCTACTAGTGTTCCGTGAAAGACTTTCAGGTGTTCGCGTCAAATTGTTGTTCCACAATGTTTTGATTGCCATATTCTTTTGATTACAATTGCCATGTTTCCCCCAAAATAAGTCATGGTCTTATTTCAATTTAAAAAAAAAAATAACACTAGGGGTCTTTTATTTTCATTTACAAAAACAAATTTCGCGCTATCGACTAGGTCTTGTTTCAAGGGAAGGCTCAATGGAATCATTTTTAAAACTCAGGCTAGGTCTTATTTTCGGGGAAACACGGTATATACACATAATTGCATAAGCTTCTGAATGATTTACTGGAAAATCATTAATTCAAACACAAAAGTTGAAAACAACTAAAATACGATATTGAAATCCTTAAGAACATTAGTTTAGGCTTAATTTATTAAATTTCGTAATCACTGAAAATCAACAATCTGCTAAAACACAATTTCGCTTGAACGGTTACGTTAATACGAACATTAGCTAGTTTTTGTAGTATTCAGTGTTGTTTTTAGTGGACAGGAAGTGCCCTATGGATCGTTTTGCTATTATGTTGTTATTTTTATTGCTCTTGTTGGTATTTTTCTTGTTGTTGTTATGAAACAAATCGCCTTTCTCATTCACCAATGGACTAATTGCTTTAAAATGTTTAGTGGTTAATAATTGTATTTTTCGCCGGGAGTATTATATTTATTCGTTTCTGAAATTTTCAGGAATCATAGGAGATCTGATTGTTTTTTTTAAATTAATTTGAATTAAAGGCTTTTAAGTTGTTGCGGGCACAAAAATTTTCGCTGTCCGATTTGCACACGCTGGATTTGCCGCGTACCATATATAATTGGCACTACTTCGCGGGGGCACAATTTTTACTTGTGGCGCTTTTGGCTCGCGGGACGCATGTTGCACATCCCTGAATTGAAGTAATACGATGATTAGGCTATGTTTTCAAGTCAAGCAGATTTGCAAACATAATAGTGAGTAAATAGGTTAAGATTTGTGTAATTGACCTGCAATCGGGAGAGCTATACAAAAACAGTTCGCGAACGAAAAGGTCATTCAGGTGGATTTACGCATTCGAAACTTTGCATGAAACGCAGCGGAAGGACTTCTCTCAATTGGGAAGAAATTCCCGTTTTTTAAACGCAAGTAGTAACTGGTATGAGCCATTGAATGACAGCGTCTTTGCGCGATCGGTATATGCTAGCGAAAGTGTGATTGCTCGTTGAAACAGAAGCGGATGGATCTTCAAAATGGATATTGTCGTAGCATAGTTACTCTGTTTCATCGGCGAATGCTAAGGAATAAATGGATAACTTACTTTGTGAAAATGTAATGTTTTGGTGCACGATACATGTGATATTTGAAAGTGATAGAAAGTTTATACCTTTAGCTCAACGATTAAAGCAATGAAAGGTCTGGAAGAAATGCCTACATTTTGAAAATCGATTATTCGTTACAGGATGGATTCCTTTATAATTCGTGTACCAGAATGCTTGCGATATAATAATCTTTTGTTCAAACCTCCACTAACGTTAAAAATGAGAAAAATAGTAATTATACAGTTAGAGTTGTACGGTACGTTTGAGTGGTATTCAATTTAAGGTAAAATAAAAATTGACATTTCTTTTTACAAAAAATATAATATTTGAAAGCTCGTAGTGTGGTAATTAGCCGGGGGCGAATGCTGATCTGATCTGATAGGATATTAACATAACTTATGACGAGCGTTGGTCTGATGTTCAATTTCGAGAGGAAAGTAAAATGGTTATTTTAGACTAAAGTAATAGAAAGTAGCGCTCATATACGGTGTCTATGAAGTCTTGAAAAAATATGAAATTGCGTAGGGGTATTGTCGATACCATATATTGTTTTGGCCCTCACATGTGTATAAATTTAATTAAAAATACTTACTGATTACGAATAATTACTGATTAAAAACAACAAACCTGGTTAAGATATATTATAAGATATATTAAGAGAACTGACTACATAACAAAATTGAAATTGTAAAGGACTTTATGAAAAAATATATATATAGGTAAAATATACTGACCAATTCATAACGAAGTTATAATTACGTTTTTTAGCGAAAACTATGTTTCTTTGTTGAGATACAACATGGTAAAAATTTATCTAACTAATAACCAATAGAATACAGAAGAAGCTTGAAAACAGCAGATACTCAATAGGATCGGATGTCTTTATTTTTAACTTATTTGCTTTGATAACATGTTCTAAATTATTAATCAGAAACGGAACTTTAGAAAACTTGCTATGTCGTTAGGCGGTCGGCTTTAATTGAGCATTCTTTGAGATATTGTTTCAATGAGCATTATGGTTCAGAATAACTTCAATTTCATGGCGTGTTTCATGTTTTAGCTGTTGTGTAAAGTGATGCCAATTATAACGCCCAACGTTATTCGAATGAAAGATTTCTATTGAAAATCTTAAAATATAGGCTACTTCATTTAATCAGCTGCGATTTTATCAACTTGTTTATCAGATGTGATGATAATTTGAATAATAATAAGAGTTTATATCTTATATATACGTCCTATCGCAAACGCATGAAGTTGGAAGTGGCCCTGCCCATGCAGTGAACGCAATAAAACGCTGTAGCATCGTCAGAAACTACCCCAAGTATAATTAGCATCGATTTGAAAACGTTGAGTCAAACTTCAGAAATTCTTGTATGATTAACCCCATAACTTATTTGACAGTCAGAAAACTTGCGAATAATTTAGAAACAATCCTAATTCACATGCACTTTTTATTCAGCAATATAGACTGATAAGTTTTGAAAAATTATTTACTTGCTCAAGTATCAAGTTCCGTAAATTCCCTTATGCTATATTTTGACGCCTTCACTTCAAACAAGGTTTTTTTAAAACAGCCTGTGTTTTTCAAAGAGTTGCTATTAAATCAACTTTATATTTTGAAACAGTTTTAGTGTTGAACAGAAATAAATAAAGATGGTGCGTCTAACAAGGACGGACGCTGTCACTGTTCGTTGTTTCACTTGTGCTGGTATCTGCGGGTGAGTCAAATTGTTTTATATCTTTTTCATGAATGGCCAATGAAGTACTTAATATATAAAAAATTAATAAAAACTTGTTATGAATAAGAGTCTGAACAAGCAACAATATAGAAATACCTCGTGTTCATATATAAATATATCGTGTTTTTGAAAGAATTTTCTCCGAGGCGACTAATCCTGTTTATTGCATCCTGGATGACGTTATCGGCACGAGGGCAAACTCACGCATCATATTCAATGGGCCATCAAAAATCATTTATGTGGCAAACTGTTTGTAACACCTAACACAATTAATTAGCTTGTCTTTAGACAAAAATCGCTGAAACGTAAAGAGCTCCGACGTTTCTGAAAGGGCTGGGATGCTTTCCAGTGGCGTATCTACGTAAAATTGCGCTCATGGTAAGATTTAAAGGTGCGCCCCTTGGCCAATTTCTGACAATTTATAACGGCTGTTGTTGAAATTATATATTTGTACGTTATTACAACGGAAAACACCCTCGCCACGTTAAAATAACGAATTAGTCATTATCTAGTTGAGATTAGGGTGAGAGATAGAAAAGATTTGAAAATTTGAATTTCCAGCGCAATTTGCATTCCTAACTCAAACTGGAAAGCCACAAACAATTGTGTTACTTAGGCGAGGGCTCCCTACAAACATTCCCGCCACGTTTTAAAATACCAAATTAGTACGATCACTATTTAGTTTGGGTTATGAATGATTTAAAAAATAAATTCTCATTGCACTTTGCATTCCCAACCCTCAATAGATAAACTACTAATATTTTTATTCTGTGCGGTGGCGGGGGTGTTGTTTTCAGGGGGATTTTGACAAAAAATTCTAATTTTTTTATTCAAAAATTTAGATGCGTTGGGAGACATAGGAGGTTATCGACGACACGAGAACCAGCGCCCTGTATCACGCATGAAACCTAAAAGACGTATGAGTGGGGTTGACAGCGTTGAGGCTTGTGCCCAAGTATGCCAAAGATTGAGCTCCATAAAATGCACGTAAGTAAGCCCAAATGGTTCTAGACAAATTCGCCGCAATAAATTTTGCCGCAGGAAATTTCGCGGCGGGAAATCTCGCCGCATAAAATTCTGCCTCATGAAAAATCGCTTCAAGTGCATTTTGCTTTAAACAAGTATTTATGATAAAACAGTTTTTAAACAACGGTTTTTGAAGTATCTTTTTATTTAAAAAAGATTCGTTATTTAAGAGCAACTAACCTAACCTTATGCGCGAAATTCTCTGCGCGAGATTTTCTACGGCGAAATATCCTACGGCGAATTTTCCGGACACGGGGCCAAATCATGTCGTCCTCTTGCGCTTTCGTTTTCCGGCATTGCCGATTCAAATTCCGTGAGTTTTAACTATGTGGGAGGGGATTTCTGGACCTGTAGTCGCCATCAAGTCAATGTACAGGGTGTCCGTGACGTCTCTTTACAATTTCAGTTTTGTTATGGAGTTAGTTCTCAATATATCTTAAAGTTTGTTGTCTTTTAGTCAGTAATTGTTTAAGTACTTTTACTTCATGTAATAAATTATCTGTATGGGACAAATAATATATAGGGTTCGATAAATTCTCTTCGCAATTTTAAAGAATTTCAAGACTTCATGGACACCCTATATATTATACAAATGACTTGTTAACCCTTCTCATACCCGACTGGTAACCGGATAATGGTTTTCCATATGATAAATTCATTTTATGTGGTTTCTTTTTCATTGATAAATACGAATATTCTAATTCTGCACGTACGTAGTCCCAATTCAATGCCGAGACAAACTATGACTCGGCGTTTGACGCATTGTGCTAATAGTAACACTTTTGCTATTCCACATCTTGCGCTTCCCTTTCCCGACATTACAGGTTCGACTTAATCATGTGCTTAATCATTCTTGACCTGTAGTCTCCATTAAGTCAATGTACAGCGTGTCCATAAAGTCCTTTTAAATTTCATTTTTGTTACAAAGTCAGTTCTCAATATAAATTAACCAGGTTTGTTGTTTTTTAATCAGTAATTGTAAGTAAGTATGACTCGACGATTGACACATTGTGCTAATCGTAACACACCTATTTGAGCTCTTGCGCCTGCCTTACCCGGCATTGCAGGTTCGAATTACGTGTGTTCTAATTATTATATTTTTAAAAAACTACTGACTTCATAACAAAATTGAAATTGTAAAGGGACTCTATGGACACCCCGTACTATCATAACAAAATTTGTTTAAAATGCGTTTGCACAATTCCCACTCTTTTAGTTCTTTAGACCAGGGGTGTGCAACCTTTATTACAGGAGGGCCAGATACAAATAACTAGGTGAAGCCGCGGGCCGCACTTTTATTTAGGCTATCTTTTCTAGTAGTAGTATTACTGACCTTACGGTATTGTTAGAGGTTCTCGCAGAAATGGTGAGTTACAACGCATAAATTTCTAAAGAAAACTGATTTTCAAATTTATTGTCAAAGCGACTTTAAACGAATTCGGCGAGAAACACGTTTTTATACCATTGAGTATTCTACAAAAGAATTTTGCGAGCTATTTTTTGCTGATACGACAGTGGCATTCAGGATTTGCGATGCAAAGAGATTGGAATTGCTCTAAAAACTCGTTTTTCGCGGGCATATCATTCAAATTTGGCATTTCTCAGCGGGCTGCACAATTTTTTCTTGTGGGCCGCTTTTGGCCCGCGTGCCGCAGTTTGTACACTCCTGCTTTAAACTATAACATTCATCTCGACCATGATGACTCATAATGAATCATAAGAAATAAACAAAGTATTCATACTTTGCATTTTCTATCACAGGATGTTCGTCGTGCGTAAGCGAAACATGAGGTGTTGGTTTTACGATGACAGTACAACGAAGAGTCTAAGTTCTGACTTCGACGAGTTTATAAGAGATGCCGGTTTCACTATATTCACTATGTTGCTGGACGGAGGTAACTTGAACATTTTATTTTATCTTGGGTAAAGCGCAAGAGTTCCACTTTTGCTCTTGAGCGTAGTGGACAAGTGGTTAAGCTGACATAGGCAAACTACGGCCCGCGGGCCAAATATGGCCCGTTTAGTATTTCAATCTGGCTCGCCTGATGCTGCCACAACCAAACTAAAACCAAATTTTGATGTTTCATCTGAAAGATAGGTTTAAGGAAATTGTTGCGATTACATTTCGTTTTACCACGAGGTCTATTGCTTTCCGCTTTCTTTTGTAACACTTTAAATATTGTTCATAAAATGTTACTTATCACATAACACTTACATGGTCTGCCAGTCTAGGTAGATCAAAATTTTGGCCCCTGGTCTAAAAACCTTGCTCATCCCCGGGGTAAAATGTTAGGCCAGTGATTTCTAATTTCGGTTGAATTCCCCACTTTCCTTTCACTTTTGCTCCTTGGCGCAGTGGATTAGTGGTCAAGCTGACTTGAGCAAACTACGGCCTGTGAGCCAATGTTTATAAAATGTAACTTCTCGCTTCACAATTACATGGTCAGTACCCGAACACGTAATGGAGCTACGATAAGAAAAATTGGAATAAAATTATTGCCTAGCCTTAACCAGGTACACACACTACGGAAATACCCCGAACTCGAATTTTTTCTAAAATAAAGGTAATTCTTCACATATCAGTGACTGCTTATATAGGGCCTTGTTTGGGGTAAAATGCGTATCATTTGAATTTATATAAAAATGAATTATTTATCCATTCAGGGGTTCGCGGAATTTGTTTTGCATAGGTACCGTCACAACAACATATGTTCATGCATAGAGTCACGACAAATTTTAAAATTGCAAAGGGAATTTATTGATACCATTTTTTGGCCCTCACAGATGTAATAAATGAAGTAAGAATACTTGAAAAATTACTGATTAAAAAACAACAAACCTGGTTGAGATAATTTGAGAACTGACTTCATAACAAAACTGAAAATGTAAAGCGACTTCATGAACATCCCGTATAACAGACTGATCATTATATGAACATTTCTCGCGTATACATCATGGAACGTCTTTCAAACTCTAATTTGTATAAAAATTTCAGACGAGCCTGTCAGAGACACTACTCAATGTATCCAAGACGACGATCCTTTGGGCGTCAAGTACAGAGGAACGAAATCTAAGACACTAAGTGGAATAAAATGTCAGAGATGGTCAAAGAATTCACCTCACCGACCCACTTACAGGTGAGGTTATATATAGAATAGAATTTACATATTTATTACGGAGGAGAGGAAAGGTTTCAAGTATTAAATCGATATTCCTTCGTTTTGTCGATTTTGTGTAATTGGGAAACTTACGGGTTCGATTTTTGTTGGTCAGTCTGTACGGCGACTATTCTAAATTCAACAAAAGTGGGTTAAATACACAGAAAGACTGAAAAGCACCTGTACAAGCAAATACCTTTTGAGGTATTTTCATATATCTCTAATAATTTTTATTAAAAAAACTTCTGTAGGCCAAGTAATGCGGGAAAGCATAAGAATTTCTGCAGAAACCCAGACATGGACTCCGGTGGTATCTGGTGTTACACAACCAATAAGAAAAAAAGATGGGAATACTGTGATGTGCCAAAATGTTCAGGTCCGTTAGTAGATATGTATTCAACCTATTTAACACAAGAGAGACAGATAAAACATCCAGTAAAAAAAAGTAAAAAAAACTCAATTTAAAATAATACATGGTGTCTAAAAAGTAAGTAAGTATACACTTCCATTTAACTTTTAACTTGGATTAACCTTCTTGTCATTCTATGTGTTGATAAAAAATGCAAACAATACTAAGATTTTACTACTGATATATACTATGTTTTCTGGAGAAATGAACGCTCTATGATGAGTACCTGAAATGCAAATCAGAATAAAAGTGTAACTTACTTTTGACAAACCCTGTACAAATATTTTAAAACAAATCTTATTAAATAAATCTCTATATCCCAACGTAATGAAAATTGAATTCATAAGTAGTGTTACGACGGACACGATATGACAATGTCAAATATCATAGTTAACGACTGAAGCAACATAAATTTTCCCAATTGGTAACTAAGCGGTTAATTCGTTTTTGAGAAGAATCGCAGTTATCGCTTAGTTTGATTTTTTTTGTTTATATTGATTGGCCAAATTCGCATTTCTCTATAACGAACGGCAAAGTTGCTTCAACATTGTATAATATTCAAGATATGAGTGTCTGATAGATACGCTATTACTTCCATATATATATGGTACTCCCGTAGTATGTGCAACAAGATGGCGGACACCGGAACGTAGTATGTGTACTAGGTTGGGGTTAGGCCATAATTGCAGTTACAAATACTACCGGAGTCATTTGGCTAGTCCCCAAACTTGTAATAGAACTACAATAAGGAAAATTGCAATAAGATTATAGCCTAACCCTAACACATGTGGTACACATGTCCAGGTGTCCACCATCTTGATGCTCATACTACAGATGCGCCATATATATTTATGACATCCTGAAACAACTCATTTTTTATCCAAAATGCTGGTTTAAAAAAAAATGAGTTATCAAATGTGTCTTTCTGCTCATCGAGCGATCTATTCGTGTTAGTGCTTGTATTGTTTCTTGTACTGAGTATCTGAAGAGAGTGTGATGTTCCCAAAATGTTCAAGTTCTTATTTTAGTTTAATGTCGTTTGTCTTGTTGGGTTGTAAATGAAACATTATCCTTCCTCGTCGGTTAAGCACAGAAATTCATGCGACAGAGGACTGGGGTCCGTCACAACTAAGATTCACAAATAGGGATCCGCAGTCGAAAAGTTAGACTCAAATCAACTTGAATTATTTCATTGAACATTGGGAATGGGAATGGGAATTTTTGTGGTTCCCTCAGCACTTGCTTATTTTGCTTAATAGTTAATTTAGCACTGGCTGACAGTTATTTTATATCATAGAACTGCTGCCGAAGACAACTACTCCTCGAGCTGAAACCGAATCCACGACAACTCCGGAGCCTGTACCAAAAGAATGTTACATTTGCAACGGGTAAAAATGATTTTAGATCATTTTTGTTTCTGATTTCTATCTTAGTTTATTGCAGGGGGTGTGCAACCTTTATGACAGGAAGGGTGAAACCGCGGGCCGCACCTTTATTTAACATAGATTTTGCAGTAGTTTTGATTATTGATCCTACGAAATGCACAAGTTTGATATTGTCATAGACACAGATAGAGTAAATTGAACTCGGTTTCATTACACATTTGAACCCGTGATTTGAACCCACGGCAATTGCACCTGCATAATATTGCACCTATGGAAATTTGCACCTACGGATATTTGAACCGTACTAACCCTAACCCATAAATTTTAGCATCCGCATATAGATTGAACCTGCGGATATACGGGTTCAAATGTGCTATCACCATTGAACTCAGATATAGGCTCTGCAACGCAAAAAATTTGAATTACTCGCACGTACTAGATTATCCTAAAAATGTGTTTCGCGGGCCGCACACCGTTCAAAATTGGCCCTTCCCCGCGTGCCGTCCATTTTCTTCGTGTTGGCGGCATTTTGGCCGCGGGCTGCAGGTTGCACACCCCTGGTTTGATGAAATTCGGTTGAGGTTAACAGATTAGTCATGGTTGTAATAATCTGTACAACTAACAAATTGAATTTTACTATGTGGTATTTCCTGTAATACTTTTAACTAATAAATGTAATTTGACGTCATAAATACAATGATACATTTGATTGTAAATGTTTGAAGTATAAGTATTTAGTTAATGTTCTCCTCCGCTCTCAAAAAGGTGAAAAAGTTTGACATTTCATTGCGCCACACTAATCTTTTGTTCCAAACCTTTTAAATAAATCGTGGCCCCTTCCAGAGGCTGTTATCACTCATTGCCCCCTTGTTTATTATGCCAGTGGTATTCATAGTTTTACTTTGATGGTATATATATTCCAAACCCCATTATGTTCAAACAATTCATGATCAACAAAGAAAAACACAATGTGAAGGAAGAGTAAAATGAGTTTTGTGCGTGGCATGGTGCCCCCCCCAACCACCCGCTTCAATTGCTCTGTGACCCCCTGGGAACAACTGTTTTGGAGCCTATTTGTCTTTTAAATTATTTTTCTCTTCTCAATCACTGTAACAGCAACTCGACTTAACAGTTACAAGGGATCCTAACGATATTATTCAATAAGTGGTTGCATTCCATGACCACTGTCTACACCAGTGGTTCCCAATCGTGATGTCGTGGCCTCCCAAAGGGGCGATGGAGCATTTGGTCGAGGTGATAAAGCTAGGCGCAAAACTGATTTTACTTTTCCCTTGACTTCCTTTCTCTTAAAAAAACTCCTCGTTCTTCCCGGTTTTGATATCTTCAATTTGTAGAGTAATAATTGTTTGAACTTTGGGATTTGGAATCTACAAATCCAAATAACACTAAAAATACCACTGGGATAATAAACAGGGGTCATGGGTGCTAAAAGCCACCGGAAGGGAGCAACAGGCCATAGAAGGTTGCGAATTACTGCTCTACATGGTGTTATGATATAATCTACATTCCTACCATTGACACAGATACGGTTACGTTGGCAACTTGACTCAGACCATATCAGGAAAGACATGCCAGCGATGGGACGCATCGCACCCACATCAGCACTCCAATCATCCAAGTCAAAAGCCAGGTAACGCTTCGTTTTTTGCTCAAATTTGCTCAAGGCAATGTCACAAACACTCACTCCTAAGTAAAGGAGACTCGTCTGTTAGCGAAGTTGTGTGGCGAATACTGAAATGTTTAAAGCTTATCCAAACTTTATGGCCGTGGCCATTAAATATAGCGAGAGAACAAGACACCATAGCTTATGTCTCTGTACATGACTGGGTTAAACAGATAAGCACGTGCTCAGGTCACCAAGAAAAAGGGGCGCTACATACTTTTTTCATAGCCGAATTTGCAATGGCGCTCAGTGTTTAATAAAACGATTCGAGTTGGTCAGACGACACATATCTCAACATTGACCCGGCTAAATTACATTCCTACTTATTTTTGTCTCAAATATCATATTCAACATTTTTATAAGTTGTAGGAATAGGACCCCCCCCCCCCCCCCACCCCACACACACACACGGAAAATAAATTAGGCGAATTAATCATAACTTGGCCCTCAGTTAGTAATAAATACAATACTTACTTTCCAGATAACACGGAACACCGGTTTTATTAACATTATAAAGAAAAAAAAATTCATAAATGGAACCTCAAAGTCTTTAATGCTTAGGCATCCAAAGGGCTTGATACGGCCCTGTCTCCGTAACCAAATTTGCGAATTAGTAATGCACGACATGGTAATAGGTATATGGAATAACTGGAATAATTAGTACTCTCGTAATATGTGTACCAGGTTCGGGTTGGGCCATAATTTTATTCCGATTTTCATTTACTGTACATCAAGTTGTGTCAAGAAAAACTGAATCATATGGGCAGGGAGTATATTCACTTGGCTAACACAGACAGTTCCCAAACTCGTAATAGAACTAAAATAAAGAAAATCGGAATAAAATTATGGCCAAACCCTGACTTGGTTTGTACACACACTACAGGAGTACCATAAACTGGGTAGGCAACGCTAAACCGGGTTGGTATCGGTTATTCCAACAATTAATTCTTCAGGTCTCAGCGTTGGCTTGTCTGCAGTTTTGTTCAGAGTGGAAACATCCCATTAAAAATATTAAGTTAACTTTTGGTTTTCCCTTCGTCAACTTCTTACATAAATTATATTAGTTACAGATTACAAAATAACAAACATGTTGTAAAAAAAGTTGTTGCACTATTTACATTTTATTTAATTTGTATAGTACGTTTTGTCAATATGTATACACATGAATAGGATTGACCCTTTCAGGATATGCCATGACCTCTTTTAGGTTTCGAGTCGCTGCCATAATTACTTCCTGTTAAATAAAGGTTTAAACCTTTTAAATTCTGTGATATCCGGACTTTCTTTTGCGTACGAACGTCGGGTAAAAATAATTATCGTAGAACTTTGATAGAGAGTGAGTCACTACAGTGTACGGATGAAAAACTATAAACTAATCTATCAAAATGATCCAGTCGAGCCAAGCTAATTTAAGTTTATTCTTATCAACCAGTTAAAAATAATCACATGTAATATTCGAAAAAAAAACGGGAGATAATCGTACACATTTAGTGGGGTAGAGAAGTCGCGGAGAATCAAAGCTGGTTATCGAGCAGCGCCATCCAAGGTATAAGGGAATAATCATTTGTGCGAAACGGGGCAGAAAGTCCGGTGCGTCTGGATCATTTGTTCAATGGTTTTAAAACTTTCATGGTCCGTGGCCTCCCAAATACTCTCATCACTCCGTGCCTCTCTGCTCTTAAATAAAAAATAGTTTTTTTTTAAACGGAATTACATCAGAATCTTATCACTTAACACGATTTTGCTACTGCGTTTATAAGATACAATGTTACGCGCTCGTAAACCCGGATTTTTAGGAAGTTTGGCGAATGGAGTCCCTTATATTTTATTCGCCACGTTCAATAATATAAAGCCAACAAATGAATGAAAGCAAAGATTAAATGCATTACAGTCAGAAAATTGAAGGAATCAACAGTTAATTTGATGTGAATTAATGCTGTTATCACAAATGGTACATGTTGGAGGTGATACCTCTTTAGTATGTGTACCAGATTAGGGTTAGGCCATATTTTTATTCCGATTTTCCTTATTTCAGTTCTATTACGAGTTTGGGGACTGCCTGTGTAAGCCGAGTGAATATACCCCTTGTCCCTAGGTTTCAGTACCGTTACACTACTTGATATAAAGTAGGCGAACAAATTTAGTTACCTCCATATTGGTACACACACTTCTGGAGCGCCGTGAAGGCTTTCGCTCGTGACCCCAGGAAACCACGCCATCTTCTTCTATGTGGGGGTCGAGGCCCCTGTTTGAGAAACGCTTAATTAGATACATGTGGGTTAAATAAATATAATATTTTATTTTCAGGTCGTAACCTGGATTCTAATTTCTGTCGCAATCCTGATGGTGACACGAAACCTTGGTGTTACACTACTGATCCAAACACTAGGTGGGAGCATTGCGACTTGGAAAGGTAAACTTTTTCTTGTTGTTTGTCGTCTTTGCATACACGCACTTTTCCACACGTTAATTTGCTGCTAGGACATATAAACCAACAAATATTTTTGCTCATACCTTTGCACCCTTGGACATTTTCTCCCATACTTTTCGCGCACATAGATATATTTTTTACTATGAAAATTTACATCTATGCCATTTGCATCCATGAACCTTTGCACCAACGGATATTAACACCCATAAATATTTGCACTTATGAATCTTTTAATTTATGGACTATTGCACACACGGACTTTTGCATCCACGGACATTGGCGCCTATAAATATTTTCACTCAGTTACAATTTCACACGGAAATTTAATTACAAGCCATTTCGCCATGATTAACCCACCGGTTTCGAACTCGCGGTTATTTACACCCATTATACAGAATGATCAGACCACTGTTATAAACCTACCTATGTTTGAACCCACTGTATTTTAGCCCAGGAACTAAGAACTTATCACGTTAGAATTGTATATCATACATGTGAAATTGTGCGTCAAATAATGAATTTTTCTTAGGAAATAACCATTTTAACTGATTTTTTTTGGTATCACCTTTATTTCAACATTTTTGCTCATACAGGTGCACCAACGCTGATGGATCTGTGTTAATTCCTCTTCAAAGAATCACAACAGAATGTATAATTGGTGCAGGAGGAAACTATCGAGGTACAAAACAAGTAACAAGATCGGGTAAAACATGCGCTCAATGGACGAGTCAATCTTTACACAAGCATACGAAGACCCCTGATCAATACCCGTGCAGGTGAGGAGAATCATGAGTACTTCATTTGGTACTCCCGTAGTATGTGTACTAGGTTGGGGTTAGGGCATAATTTTATTCCGATTTTTCTTATTTTAGTTCTATTACGAGTTCGCGGACTGTCAGTGTTGGCCAAATGAATCTACCAGTCCCTTTACACAACTTGATGTAAAACAGGCGAACAAAATTAGTTACCTCGATATTGGTACACATACTTCTGGAGCGCCTTTCATTTTATGAATTTTAAAAATTGCGATATTGTCAATGTCTGAATGTGTAGAAGGATTGGCTTTTGAAAAATTGTCTTTTAAATAGTTAGCAAGTCTGAGTTAGAGAAATTCCACGCCCAAATGCGACACTTAGCCACTGAAAAAATACTTCGACCCCTGATTTACCGAAATTTTAGAAAAAATTTTGGACAGAAAAATTTACTTAATTTTACTTATGATAGATGAAAAGAGCTTGCAATTACTTGCACGTAACATAAAACTAAATTGAAAACTCCTTCCGTGCGCCGCACACTATTCAAAATTGGCACTTACCGGGGGCCGGAGTTATTCTTTGTGGGCCGCAGATTGCACACCACTGGACTAAAAATTAGTGGTGAGATAATACCAAAATAAAAATCATAATGTTTTTAGTGGTTTGGAAGAAAACTACTGCCGAAATCCGAGTGCTAATTTTGATCAAGGGCCCTGGTGTTATACAACCGATCCAAGCACAAGATGGGAAACCTGTGGCATACCAGAGTGTGGGACGGATGGTGGGCCTCCCCCGACAACAACAACGACTACCACGACAAGTACTGCACCATCGACCTCAGTACCAGGTAACTCGATACTGAAAGTCAATATAGATTCTGGTTTTAGAAATGGCGGTCGCTGATAATATAATTTATCGCCAAAATGCCTGAAAAAACTGTAAGACTTTGTAAAAACTGTAGCAAGTTACTGCCTAGTTTTATAAATCTATACCCATTAATAGTTACTCTAGATCAGGTGTTATCAAACGTATGGTGATATGGAGCCCGTGAAGAGATTAACTATCATTTACAGAGACACACAATAAATATGTAAAAAAACATACAATGTATCTACTCATCAAGGGTCGATTGAAATTAAAAAAAATGTATCTTACGTAGCATTATTTTGTGGCATGAAACGCTTTTCAGTTCCTCAAGACTTAAAAACTTACCGAACTCGCTATATGTTAGAGTCTAACTTGGCGATTAGAAATTTCAGAACAAGCCCACCCGCCCCAGAAAATTCTTGGCTACGCCCCGGGAAATCAGGCAAAAAAGCTGCAAGAGTCTACTTCATCTTCTCTACTCTGATACATATATTGAAACTCAATATTATTCATCATGTACAGGAACATGTGGAAGTCCAACGATCGAGTCAACCTATTATACTCAAGGTTTTGCCATCGTTGGTGGAAGACTCGTTGAAACAAGAAGACGAAAAAGAGGAACGGAGCAACAGGAAAGGTATATTGATAAAATTATTCTATAACATTTGGATTTTTTCATATTGACCATACAAAATAATGATGAATGGCATAGTAAGACTGTCTAACCCAATAAGCAGAACTATTTAAAAAGCGAGCTTTGCCAAAAACTGAAAAAAAATTTCTACATATTTTGTGCTTGTTTCATGGATACAGTGGGATACTGCATATAGAAGTTGACGGTATTTTTTGGCTCGTCCGCGGTATAAAGAATTGTTCCGCACGATTTCCATGACAAGGCACGAGCGATTATACAAAATGTGTAAAATTGTAAGAGCAGTAGCCCAGTGCACCGTTTCCCAACCAGTGGGCCCATTGCCGGGCCACAGAAACACTTTTTTTTGCATGAGAATATTATTGGGCCAGAATTTTTGTCCAACGAAAATGGGCCACGGAAGGAAAAAGGGTGAAAACCACACCCTGGTGTTTACATCGGAGGGTTAAGATCTTTGCTTCAAATAAATTCCTCACCACTCAACTAAAGTGTTTGGTCGCAGAAACATTTCCAGATGGGCCACAAATCTGTTGAAAATTGCAGCCATGCATTATTTTTTGCAACGAAATGGGCCACGACAGATAAAAGATTGAGAACCACTGGATCGCTAGTCCAGACTGAATCTAGGGATATCTTTCCATCTTAATATAAATTCATATGATTGTCAATTGTTACTTGTTCGGTGTTCTATTCAAAATAAACACCTTAGACCAGTGGTTCTCAAACTTTTTAGGCCGCGCCACCTTTTTAAAATTTCTCAAGTCTCGCGTCCAACCTCTGAAATAACTAGCTAACAATAAACTACAAATATTAGATAGTAACGCAAAGGTTTTATTCAAAAACATGTTGAAAATACTTGGATGGAACATAAATATCCAAAATAAATATATTTAAATTTCCAAAATGAGGCGAGCAAGATCAAATCCAAGAAATATTTATATTTTTAATAAGCTTCACACTCTTTAAAAGAGTTGTCTACGTTTCCCTTGTGAGCGCGCCCCACCATTTAAGAACCACTGAGTTAGACTTTATAACTTCACATAATTCTTTTGAATAAATCAATTTCCAACTAACAGGATCCTGGGAGGAGATATTGCATATCATGGTAGCTGGCCATGGTCTGCTAGTCTCCGCTATTACGACGGTCATTTCTGCGGAGGAACTCTGATACAAACAACATGGGTATTGACGGCCTCACATTGTTTGGATGACAATTCACCGTGAGTATTATGATAGGATAGGATTTCTATATATTTAACTCCGGGGAAAGGAAAGCCGATAAGATGGCTTAATCATAGGGCGAACCACGTCCTTTCGTCCGGTTACCCGTTCATATCGGGTATTTTATTAGGTAGTTATTGGTTTTCAGATGTATGGTCTTGATGATGGAAAAGGGCCGTAACTGACCTTTGGTTACGTGAGCCACCCTGTGGCGCTGAGGTGTCCTGCAATCCTCTTGCACATAATTAACCCCCGCATGGAATTCGAACCGGCGAACTCACGCAGGGTAATAAGAGGTGCGGTTGCGATCATATTCCTAATGCTTGGCACGATGCGCCACACCGCTGAGCCTGTAGGGGCGTTTTTGAGTAATTTGATTTTGAATAAGATTTTCCTGTTTTTATGCCGGGAAAATGAAAGATTTTGAGAATTAGATGACGTATAACGGATTCTCGACTTTTACCGAACCTATACCTAGTATGGGATCAGTTATCCGGTTATTTGCATGAACGTCCATTTATATATGATTGCACACCCGGAAGTTTTACTGATCCAGAACACTCTGTACAATAGTCGTGTTCCGCTCAAGGTTTTCAGACCAGGGGCCAAGATTTTTGCCCAACTAGACTGGCGGGTCATTTAAGTGTAACGTGGAAAGTTACATTTCCCAAAAAATATGTACAGCGTTACATAAGTGGAAACAATAACCGTAGAGACAGAACTAAACTTAATTGCGATCTCAACTAATTCTTTGAGATATTTATCAGATTTTATTATTCAAAATTTGGTTTTAGTTTGATTGTAGCAGCATCGGGCAAGCCAGGTTGAATTAACCAATGAGCCGAAGTTTTCCCAGATTAGCCAGGGCTAACCAAAACTAATGTCTCCCAGCTCTGTCACGGGTATAAACGAATATATACATAAATACACAACTTTTCAGTTTTCTATAGTAACTTTTAGTTGCGGCTCAGCACTTTGCTCTGATGGAACAAACTGTTTTCAACAATTTAAATTAAAACTTTTATATAACGTTTTGTTTGCTCTCCTGATTGCAGAATCAGTTTTTATTTCTTTCTTTTTACCAATCATTTTATTGGTATGCTGATTAAGGAGTCGAAATAAACTTGTACTTACTTGCAGGCCTGATCACATGTCCGTTAAAATTGGTCACAACAGGGGGTCCGAACCTCAAATGCAAATGAGAAAAGTTCTGCGATACATTCTACACGAATCTTATTCTAAGAGCAAAGTGAAAAACGACATTGCACTAATTCAATTAAAAGTGCCATTCCAGATTACTGATTACGTGCGCACGGCATGTCTACCTCAACCTGACTATGAAGTACCAGGAGAAAGTTTTTGCGTCGTAACTGGCTGGGGTAATACATACGGTGAGAGGATAAATAATTTTTATAACTTGAATTGGAATTGACTTTGGAAAAAGTGCTTAGTAACATGGACATAATTGAAATTGTTGATAAATTTATTTTGTCTATGGGCAAAAATAGTCAGCATTAGTTACTATACATAATGATATATTTGTATAATTCTTTATTATTAAATATTGTATTGTAAAAGTAAGGTTTACGACTTTTATCCAGAAGTCTAATATCAGTAGGCGATGTTCCAATAACCATGGTTTTATTAAACAAAAAATGTCGGAATGATTTAAATTTCCAAAATATAACAAGACAATTACTTTGTTACCAAAACGCCACCTGCTAATCGTCATAAAACCGTAACCGCTGGTTGGTTGCACCACTATTGGGTGCATGCTTTGATATCGACTTCAAGAGTTCAATTACATGAAAATATTCTCAAACTTTTCTTGTTGTGTCTTGTTCAGTTACATTCCACTGTACGAACGCACTTCTTGAATATTTACCTATCTTTTATTTAACAGATCCGAAGTATCAAAACGATTTGAAGCAAGCAGTGTTGCAGGTTCACAGTTACGAAAAATGCATGCGGTATATGTCTTCCTTTCACATGAAAGATAAAACTCAAATGTGTGCTGGGACAAGAGGAGCGGGTATTGATACATGCCGAGTAAGTGTTATTTTTCGTTTTATTTCGGCGCTCTAGCAGTGTATGTATTAATATAGAGGTAACTAATTTTTTCCGCCTACTTTACATCAAGTTGTATAAAGGGACTGAAACCTATGGGCCGGGCGTATATCACTTGGCCAACACAGGCAGTCCCCGAACTCGTTGTAGAACTAAAATAGGGAAAATCGGAATAAAGTTATGGCATAATCCTAACCTGGTACACACACTAAGGGAGTACCTTTAATTTTCTCTTATCATTCTGTCTCTCTCTCTTTTTGCTTTCGCTCGTTTTGTCGCTCTCTTTTGTTTACTAGTTTGTACGCTTTTTCTCTTCCTTCGCACAATCTTATTTTTTCAAATAGTTCCTCTCATGTTGTTTCACGCTCTCCTTTTTTTACTCTCTCCCATTTTCCCAAATGCTTTTCCGTGTTATTTCGCTCTCTCTCTCATTTCTATTTTTTATTAACTGCCCAAGTGGTTTAAAATTCTGAATGAAGCACTAGCAAGCAATAACGTTGATCAATATGTAAATTACTGATGACATTCGGTAAAATTTTGTTAAAAATATGGTAACCATATTAGTCATTTGTGGTAATAAATTTTAGCATCTTTTTATTGCTTCTTACGCAGTGCGTCAGTGATAGACCATATAGGAAAAGCTATTTAAATATGGATCCAACGGGCCCATATATGGTTATAGAAAATATGGTTATAAAAAAGGTAAAATAATAGGCAATCCGGTGCTCTAGATGTTTGTGTACCAATATGGAGATAACTAATTTTGTTCGCCTATTTTACATCAAGTTGTGTAAAGGGACTGATACCTATGGGCAGGGGGGACATTCAATTGGCTAACACAGACAGTCCCCGAACTCGTAATAGAACTAAAATAAGGAAAATTGGAATAAAATTATGCCTTTACCCTAACCTGGTACATACACTACGGGAGTACCGACAATCTTCTAAAAAAAACTTTCATTCCCAGCCTATTAACAATTTAAAAAAGAATTAATCCAGTCATTGAAACAAACAAAACACGTTTTTGCTCCAACAACAATAGCAATGTAATGAAACATTTTTTTCCTACTTTAATGCGCAGGGAGACAGCGGAGGGCCATTGGTATGTTTGAATAGTGATCGCTGGACTATACAGGGAGTGACGTCATGGGGAAGCGGATGTGAAGACAAAAAAGGAAGCTACGGATCGTACACTCGAGTCAGCAAATACATCGGATGGATTAAGAAAAATATGGAGAAGTACGGTTAAATATGGCAACCCTGGACGCTTTCACAGATTTACCATTTCTTTGATAAATCAGAATTTACGTATCACCACTTTTACTAAAAAATTGATATCTTGGTAGATAAAAATATGGGAAAGTAAATATAAGAAAACTGATATAATCTCTCTCCACGAAATAGCAAGTACATTTGCGATCTTTTGTTAGATCATAGTCTAACTTTTTCAGATAAAACAATTTATGGCTTAATAAACAGCAATAATTCAGAGTAAATACAGTAGTCACAAACAAGTATAATAAATAAACATAAAAACCGTGAATTCATTCACAGATTTGAGAGACTCTAGATTTTACTACTTTTACTTTCCAACATATATCCTAGCTGATTTTTTTTGAATATTATTACATTCATTTTTAATACTTTCGAATCTACTAAATCTTTGGTAACCTTGAAGGGATTGAAAGTTTCCCCGCTGATTTAATCGAGACCAATTTCCACCTCTCAACATTTATAGGGTGTCCATGAAGTTTTAAAATTTGAAGTCAGTTCTCAATATATCTCAACAAACTTTTTTGCTTTCAAATCAGTAATTGTTAAAATATTCATACTTCATTTAATACATCTGTGGGATCTAAAACAATATATAATATCGATAAATTCCTTTGCAAAAAATTTCAAGACTGCATATGGATACCCTATATATTTCTCAGTAAAAATAGGGAGCCGCACAGCTATATACAGCAGCCATAGAAGTATTTCGACACTGGGAAGACTTGAGGTTTTATTACCCAATATATATTCAAGTTGATATTTTTCGAATTCAACTACCTAAATAAATTAGAAAATTCCATTTCGGTTTGTCACGTTAAATGATCTTTTCTGTTTGAGACTTTAAGAATTTTCTGGTAGCATTCATTTCTCCCTATGAGGAAACTTATGAATCTTCGTTGTGATTTTATTAGCAACATTTGTGTTATAACCTCATTTTATTGATTAATTTTGTAGTAGTCAGAATTTATAGTAATAAACTTTCATACTTTACTCGTGATTTCAGGAGACACAAGGGGGCCGGATGAAACACTTCGTTGCGCAGGACCGGCCCGCGGGCCGTAATTTGCCCACCCCTTTGTGTTTTACTGAACCATAACCGGGGTTGCCACCTGATCAAAAATTTGATGCAATTTTGTTGATAAGTAAAAACTTGTGTTGCACTACATTTGTGGTTCTTTTGCAAACTAATGGCGGGTATTTTACTTTGCCAATTCGTTTTTACTTTATGCTCAGCAAATAAATTCTTCTGCGGACCTCTGGGCGATAATAGACTCCTAATTGAGAACCATTGCATCGGAAAGATTCTCGGATCTTTTGTACAAACCCGCTGCCGAAGCAAAACACCCCACCTCCGCTCAAATTTGGGTGTCAAGTCATTTTTGCAACCAGTAAAAAATATCACTAGAGCCCAAATTACGAAAAAATGATAATTACACAGTTTTACTGAGTAAGGGATGTTGCAGGAACCAAAGCTGGTTGTCGAGCAGCGACATCCAATGTTCTAATATCTGATTCAAAAAGTTTGAATGCCGTTGAAAAAAGGGATTTGAAAGGGAGGTGTATAATCTGCAATACCAACACAGTTATGTTTCTAAGGCTTTACTCGCTAGGCCATAGATTTTCAATGTGCTCCATACGGAGACCCAGGTATCCGAAAGATAAACCTAGGGACTCCGTGAACCATTCTTTTACTTATTGAAATACTGATTTGGTAATTTGCAACTGTCCAAGAAAGCAATAACGGCAACTATATTTGGCAACGGTCGCATCAAAATGGGGCAACAAGGCAGTAATTCAAATATGACATTATCTATATGTTCCAATAGATAATTTCATAAATTTATTGCGGGGCTGCCTAATTATTAGTCAAGCTCTTCACGGGCTCCATAAACTCCAAAAGTTTTAGAACTCCTGCGCTAGGCCATTGCGTCGTCAAATAATTAGTGGTAAAATAAGACTGACTAGCTATGACTTAAATAAACACATTCTTTAAAAAAAATTTCAACTTTACCCGTATTCGTCAACTGATCAAATGTAATTGCAAAGTTTTTGTAGTAGTAAATAGGTCAAGAAGTAAACGAGAAGTCATTTGAATGCGATTGGAAGGGCTATTCATTGCGAACGGTTTCGAGTGGTCAATAGGTTACGTAGGTTAAACGTAATTGAAACTCTGCATTGAATGATCGAGATGTCGCGGACATGCATGTTTACTATTGACGCATATGCAGATTGAACCTGTGATGGGGGTATGTTTCACATAAGAGGTGCACACTTTCCGAGCTTCTCTATTGGTGCAACTGAGCACGGCCCCTAATGTGCGCGTCTCTCAAGAGCCGATCATGCTTGCTCACGCTAGTTAAAGGAAAATCATTCCTATTCGCGCTCGTTATGTATTTGATATGTATGAATAAAATACAAATTGGTCAATGGGAACCGTTGTTCTGACCGTAATTTAAAAAGCAAACTAATAGAATACGAAAAACTTTTGGCGCAGTCAATAAAATATAAGTAGGCTTGTAGAATAAACAGTTTCGAGTTCGGAGGATTGTGATATATTGTATTGTATCGTTGTTTGGCATATAGGAATACTTTATATGAGATTTAGGCGTAGATTATACAAATTGGGTTCCATTACATTTGAACCCACGTACATTTGAACCCATGACAATTGCAACATCTTCCTCGACTTCAACCTAGCTACTGAGACGATGAAGAAATATAGCATAAATTTGCGCGTTAGTAAATATCTATTGGCACGAGACCTAAATCATTTCATGTCTATAGGATCAAGATAACAGTTATAAGATAGTTAATTTCACATAACTGACCACGTTTTTGAGACTGGGTAGGATTTACATTTTCATCCCGGGGAAAGTCGATACGACGGCTCAATCATATGACGAACCACAGCCTCTCGTCCGGTTACCAGTTAAATTCTGGTTGCCAGTCAGATGCATCTACAAACATTCAAAATGGAAATTTGGTTTGAAATGATATTTGAGAAAACAAATAAGCAAAAATTTATTTTACCCGAGTAAATATTGAAGTCTATGTCGCTCCAACAACGTGAATTTTTTAACACTCAGTCGCTATTAAAAATTGGCTAGGAGAATTTCTGTGTCCTTTTCCCTCAGTGCCGTAAGCACGTGCTTTTTGTGCTTTATTGTTAATCCAGCCATGGGCGAAGAAAGATAATAAGGCAGCTATACCATATGGCAAACCACGCTTCTCTGGTTACCAGTACATGTCGGATATGGGATTGGTTAGCGCCAGTGGTTCTCAAACTATTTGAAAAAAATTTGCGTAACGGTCTCCCTGCAATTATTTTAAGGACTCGCGGTCCACTAAAAATTCAGAATAGGAAGATGTTATATCGAGCATTGATTTATTGCATGTCGTTAGTACAGTTTAATGTCATAGGTGCAATTGCTTGGCTTTCACCTGTTCATCTATTTGGGATTCTGTTTGGGCCATTGTTCTTGTATCATGTCTCATGTGTTGTAAGTAAATACTAAAACGTTTTTCAGCACTATCCCGTATGAAAACCGTCACAGCAGTGCTTCTGTATTGGTGTCAAGTTGCTTCGCGGTCCCCCCAAAACCACTTGGCGGACCCCTAAGCGACCGCGGACCCCACTTTAAGAACCAATGGGTTTGCATGTTATTTCTCCCAGATGCATAGATTTGATGGTGTAGAAAGCCGTAACCGAGCAGGGGCTATGTAAACCCCTGACGGCTGCGAGAAGCCAGCAATCCTATCGCACCATCCCCCGCGGGATTCGGACCAGAGAACCCGCGCATTACTGTTCCAAGAGTATATTCCAAGCCGCTTCCTTATTTCAGGCCCGCGTCGCATTCAGAGAGTAATCAAAAAATTGTATTTTGTGTTGTTTCGTCATCAAATTAACCAAAATTTTTTTTTTGAAATATTGTTACATCACTAATGTCACTGAATTGACTAGTGTTATGACTAGCTGAGGCAACTAGCAAAGTTGAATGATGTACATGGCAGTCTAATATGGAATCCGGCTTTCTATAGTTTTGGTCGGGAATATAGGCTGACAATTTTGGCATCCTAGAAAACTAAAAATCGAATGCGGACTCTATTCGCCTAGGCTAGCTATGCCTGATAACTGAATATTATATTCATGTTATGGTCTAACAATATAATTCATGTCGGGTGTTTTTTGCAACCAGCCTAAACAGTATTACAAAAAATGCTGCCTATATGTCAAAAAATTTAGAAATCCCCCTTTGGTACCTCACATTTGGTCAATCAATCAATCTCCAGTTATTTGTAAATTATTTTGTGAACATGAGTTTAAAAAGAAAGCTGACGAATTCGAATCGATTTTTAACTGAGAGAAGGAAAATACCACATTGCTTGTTTGATATGTTGGCAGGTTGTGTCGGGAAGAAATAATTGAATTTTAAATGGCATTTTAGAATCTTGTGAGCAATTAGCATTTTCCAAAGTTAAGATATTTCCATGAAAATCTTATCGATGTTGGAAAGCACTTATATTTGGGAAAGCTCTTTTTTCGTTATGAAAAGTTTGAAATCTTACACTATATGTATATATGGAAAGACTTTTGCCGGTTTTAGTAAGTTTTTTTAGTGTTTTTATCAGGGGTTAACTTGATAATGACAGATACTGATCAACGTGTTTGCACATTAAAATTGTTTGCTTCGTATTGCAATGTCTATCTATCCTTGGTACAATAATGGCCCGCAAACAATGCAAAAATAGTTTTGTGGCCCCCGGAGCCGACAACCTTGGACCACCCTGGTATAGTAGCTGATAAGATTCTAAGCATCTTTTGCACGGAGCCCCCGCCAAAATTAAACACCCCAGCAACACTAAAAATGAGTATATATCCAGTTGGTGTTCGGTTCGGGAATGTAGATAGCGTGGGAAATTCAAACCTATAAATCATTTCTAATTCAAATGGATAATTACTAATTGGTTATTTACGAACGTTTCGGTATGTTGTTCTAAAATCTCACATTTTGCGTAATTGGCGGGGATTTTGTTCCAAAAATCCGATTCCAGTATTTCTTTAATAAAAAAAATTTCCAATTTTATATTTTTTTTTATCATATAGGATCGTGTGGAAAACAGGCAATTCAACCAACTTATTCCATCCAAGGCTTTGATATTGAAGGGGGCCGCCTCATTTAATCAAGGAGAAGAAAGAGAGAGGTTGATCAACAAGAAAGGTGAATTCTCAGAAATTGTTAGCAAAATTAATTTCCACGTTACAGTCTATTCAGAGGGGGGGCAAGGTTTTAGGTCCAGTGGTCATTCATTTTGCCCACCTAGACTGACGGGCCATGTAAGTTGTGACATAAAAAGTTACATTTTATGAATAATATTTACAGTGTTAAAAGAGGGAAAATGAAAAACAATAAGCATTGTGCCAAATTACATTTTGTCGCAATCTCAACAAATTCCTTGAGCTAATTTTCAGCTCAAACATCAAAATTTGGATTTAGTTTGGTTGCGGCAGCTCCAGGCGGGCCAGATTGAAGCACTCAACAGGTCTGATTTGGCCCACGAGCTGTAGTTTGCCCATGTCAGGTCTATATTATTTGACTGGCGTAAAAAAAACTTAAGCTTGTCGTGGAAATGTTTTGGTTCTGCTGCACCCTGAGACATACTGTCATATGTTTCGTTTACTTAGGTCGGTCTGAGATATCCTTCGGCTTGAACTAGTTAACATCAGTTGCGGGCAATTCAAAATGTCGCAGAAGATGTTTTACATTCACAAAGTCTGATTATTAATTAAAAGCAGTGCGCCCAATTGTAAAAATCTTACAATGCAAAATATTATTTATTTAACGTTTTAGTAGGAAATTTAAAATTTCGAGTTCTTGCATAATTTGTTAACATCAGTTCTGACAAAAGTTGTAGCAACACTGACTAGTCAAATGTTCATCGGTCAGCTGACTTCTACATTTGCTTTTGTGAGCTTCATTTGGTAGAAAAGCTGAAGCGACAAGAGCAAAAAAAAAAAAAATTCTGTATTTTTAACCACGTGAGCTCCTTTTAAACATACACTGTTTGATTCGGATTTTATGCCTGATGGGGAAAAATATGAGTGTTGATAAGAGCTTGGCGGGCCGACTTGTGGCTCGCCGCCCGCCTGTTGCACCACTCTGACGTTGCTCATTGCAACATTGCTGGAATTGAAACGTTCTTCTAAAACCAATTCCCCCCATGAATCATAAATATATTCATAGGACTGATAATGTAAAAATATGAGGGCAAAATTTTACTTTTATTGAGAGAATAAAAGTTGAGAGTCTCAGAAAACAGCGCACGATTACTACGAGTATCTTTAATTAAGATGGGCTTTCTAGTAGTTGCAGACACAAAAAAATGTGATTATTGATATTATGACATGCGTTGTACGCTTTGCACAAGCTCAGATATAGGCATTGCAACGCAAGGAAATTGGAATTGCTCGCACATACTCAATTAACTGGAGAACTCATTTTGCTGGTCACCTTCCAAAAGTAGCGTTTTTCCGCGGGCCGCTCAAGTTTTCCTTGTGGGCTGCATTTGACCCGCGGGCCGCAGGTTGCACACCCTCAATGAAGAGAATAAATAAAGCACAACCTGTGCTAGCAGAGCAATGCAATCTGTCGACGTTTTGAATTTCTATACACTAAAACTATATCAGTGCATGACAGGGAGTACTGGTATATATAGCAAGGCTCACTCGATTATTTTTCAATCAGATTTCAGATTTTAATTTTGATTATTTTCAGAATCTTGGGAGGTGAAATTGCATTGCATGGTAGCTGGCCATGGTCTGTCAGCATGCGTAAGAATACTGACTTTCATTTCTGGGGAGGGACCTTGATAAAACCTGGTTGGGTTGTGACGGCTGCACATTGCTTGGATGACGAATTACCGTAAGTTATCATTTAAATATATATTTTTCTATTTTACATGGTAGTGTTATAATCTTACATAATACCCATACATTACTCAGCAAATCCCTGAGTCGTTTTTTTCGCTAGATTTGCTGCTGTTATTCAGTAACAAGGTGTCAATATTCAATCATCCAGTGCTCTAAAACGTGTTTCATCCTTTTCGAGTACAATATTTATATTTAAAATCGTCACAGATAACAGTAACAGAGGTGAATGTTACAATTTGGGCAATTATCGTTTCGCCAATACTGTGAGTTTTAAACTAAAAAAGCGACGCCCAGTACGAAGTTACGTTCATTTATTATAAGTTCGTATAAACAAACACTTTCCGTTAAAATGGACACTATGGATAGTTTTGCTGATTTTTTTTTCTTTCGCACCACCAGATAAATTGCCTTTCAATTTTTTGTAGTTGATGATAAATGTATTTCTTTGATGAATATTTTTATTTCTTATGATATCGACGCGTACGGGATCTGGTTCTTTTATCATGTATATATTTTGGACGTGAACAAAATTAGTTACCTTCATATTAGTACATCCACTTCTGGAGCGCTTATTTTGTTTGTTTCATATATATGGTAAGCCTAACTAATCTTCTTTTTATCCACAGACCGGATCGTTACGCCATTAAAGTCGGGCACAACAAAGGTACAGAAGTCGAGATGCAAGAGAGGAAAGTTCGCCGATACATTTTACATAAATCGTATTCTAGACCCAAACACGACATTGCGTTGGTCCAGCTAAAAACACCGTTTATTATCACAAAACACGTGCGTGTTGCCTGCCTGCCTGAACCTGATTATGAAGTTCCCGGTGGTAGCTTTTGCGTCACGACTGGTTGGGGTAGAACTTATGGTATGTACAACCAGTGATTTCTCTACACTCGCCCCAACCTATAGAGGGTGAACACCACCCTAAAGTTTGAAACACTCCCCTAATTTTCAGGTGTGACACCATACTTTTATTCTTAACGTAAATAAAAATGAATTCGAACATCCAGAAAGTGGCTTATATGCCGATGAAATTACGAGTCAAATATATATATACACATTTTTATCACAAGTTACAAATAGTTTTATCACAAATAACAAAATATTTAACACCCCTAAATTTGAAAACAACCCCCCTCCCCCTAAAATGAAAGGCTTAGAAACATACTGAGTACAATTTTCACACTAAGTACAACATGTATTCACTCTTGTAATGGGTTTTACCTCACCGAGCAATAAATAATTGAGGAAATTTATTGAAAAATGAGTGCAAAGTCCGGGACCCAACGTCCAATATTAAAGTGAAATCAGCACGGATTTGATTACGCTTTGCGGCTGGGGTGTTAATAAACTAATCACGGTCAAAAAATTATTCAAATCAAACTATGGTAATTAATGTAGAAATGACGAATAACATCAAATAGAAGCTTAATAAAATCTCCCGGTAGACCCCAGGGAATCCAAGAGCCCAGTTAGATAGATCCAGATTTAAATCTTTATCTTATTATCAGATGATGATAAGGCCCGAGGGGATTTGAAGCAAGCAGTGTTGCCAGTACATAGCTACGAGGACTGCAATTCCTATTTATCTTCTCACTACATGGGGGATAAAACTCAAATGTGTGCTGGGTGGAAAGGAGAGGGCGTGGATACATGTAAAGTAAGTTGTTAAATCTTTTTAGGGAAGTTTTCTTAAAACAAGATCACGCGCACTTATTCAAAAATAAAGGAAATTGGTCTCTTAGTGAAGTTACAGACGAACACTGAAGCGCCAAGAGCCACTGAGACAATACAGTGAAATGGACGCTCCAGAAGTATGTGCACCAATATGGAGGAAACTATTTTTGTTTGCCTACTTTACATCAAGTTGTGTAAAGGAAATGAAGCCTATGGGCAGGGGTATATTTACTTGGATAACACAAACAGTCCTATAACACGCAATAGAATTAAAATAGGAAAAATCGGAATAAAATTATGACCTAACCTGGTACACACACTACGGTAGTACCGGAAAATGATCTTCGACCAAAGTTAAGGGGTTCACTAAAGTACGAGATAGATTTCTGACTAAAGTCAGGGACAAACAACTTCTAAGAGCTGCCAAGACTAAAAAAGAAAATGATCTTTGACTAAAGTTACTCCACACTACTACTATACAGTAGTGGTTCCCAAACTCTTTAAGCCGCGCCACCCTTTTTAGAATTTGTTAAATCTGTCGGCCCACCTTATAAATAACTAGTTAATATTATGCTACAAATAAGAGATAGTTAGGCAAAAAGTATGTTTTATTCAAGAAAACAAGTTGAAAATACGTCGATGGAATCGCAATCTATAAGCAATAAAGAAATGTAAATATTCAAAATAAGGCAGGCAAGATCAAATCTAATAAAATATTTTCTTCGAATCGAATACTGGACCAATTGCTTTGAAATTTTCAGTGGTTGAAGATAAATTTTTTCCTCAGGAGGCTATTACTTTTATTCATTTTAATTATTTCTGTTAGCTCTGTGAGATTTGTTTTTGTTTGCTATGACGTCATTAAACGTTCTGCGAACATCGGACGCCATTTTGTGTCCTACTGTACTGCTTCGCTTGGTGTGAATATATTTGTAGACTGTGATCTGACGGTACGGTACACCGTACTGTACTGCGAACAGACGTGTCCATATATTTGGGCGAAGTTCTCTTGTATAATATATATGATTCACTTTTCTTCATAATAGAGCGACAATAGTAATACAGGGTGGTAGCTAAAAAGCAGAAACCATTAAGGTCAGATCGTGAACAAAATCCGTATAGTGATAGGTTGAATTGGAACGATATAATTGGAAGTTAACCTTCAAAACGCTTCTAAGGTTAAGACACTTCTCTGAAGTGCACGGACAACATTTTGAGCATATATAAGTGTAATATTTCATATTCCCAATAATAACTTTGTGAAAGATATTCTTTGTAAAAATGAATACCTGTTTAACAAATTTTCTGTTTTTCTAGCGGCCACCATGTATTTGAGCAAATGCACATATATATAATGTACACATATACGTAATATATCTAATGTACATATATATATATATATATATATATATATATATTAGGGCGACATTAGTAGTATTCAAACGAATGATTCATATTTTTCTTGACAATAGGGCGACAGTGGTGGACCATTGGTCTGTTTGAATAACGGTCGCTGGACTCTACAGGGAGTGACATCATGGGGACCAGGGGAATGCAAAGACAAGCAAGGAAACTATGGATCGTATAGTCGTGTCAGCAAATATATGGGATGGATTAAGAAGAAGATGGCAAAGTACAGCTAAATCTGGCAGCTACAATTCGCATATTCGAGAAGCATTTACATGTTTTTGTGCTTCAGTTATTTGACTATATATAACCAAGTGCATATTTGTTTTTTACGCATAGGAGGGTTTACAACCGCCTTATTATTGTACTACTATTAGTTGGATAGAAATTTATATAATAATAAAGTAAAATACAAAGAAATCTTTGATGTGGTTTTTAATCGGTAGCAATCCGCAAGTTTGCCAAACCATTGATCAAAAACGACAGCACTACGATGTCAAAGGTTATTTCACAGAGTGTTTTCACTCTGTCGAGCGTGAATTTTTTTTAACATAATGGGATTTGAAATCTACCAATCAAAATAACACTAGAGTGATAAACAGGGGGCCATGCGTGCTAAAAGAATCTGGAAATTGCCCGAGAGCAATTGAAGCAATTGGGAATGACTGCTTTAGACACATTTTCTATATGTTCCAATAAATTATTTTTATAAATTCATTGCTGGGCTAGGCGATTAATAGTCAACCTCATTCACAGAGGATCATTAAAACCCAAAAGTTTTAGAATCCTAGCGTTATGCCATTGCGCGCACAAAAAATAGTGGTGAATTAGGACTAGGGATTGCGGAATCGAGTCTGTATTCGATTAATAAATCGATTCTCCGCGGAATCGACTATAATCGATTCCAATGCATTAAAATCGATTCTTAACGTTGAAACGTGGATTGCAAACAATGTGTAAAGTTTTATGGCAAGTCTTCCACATATATGTATAAACTGCTTTACTGCTATGCTGAGTTGCTACGACGTCGCGAACTTCACTATATATGTATATTTCGCTAGAAAGCTTTTACGTTCATTTATTTCAAAATTCTCTGAGGGATTCGTTTTTTTTGTGCAATTTTGTCTGCTGTGACAGATTGAATACTCATACTACTTAGTTTCGGCCTTCTTGTCCTTCCACTTATTTGAAGATAGCTCTCGAGATATCATATAGTATTGTTTAAGTGCGTATGTTTTCTCGACAAGATATGTCGAACAATCGAGATTCGGAAACGGAATCGAAAATTTAGGAATCGAATAAGAATCCAATACTTAAAGTAGTCATATTTAGCACCCTCAAATTTAGGACTAGCTATAACACTTAAATAAACACTTTCTTTGAGTTTCATTCATCTTTGACCGTATTTGCCAATAGATCAAATGTTTTTACTAAGTTGTTGATTAGTAAATAGGTCATCAAGCGAACGAGAAGTCATTTGAATGCACATGGAACGGCTAGTCATTGCGACGGTTTCAAGTAGTCAATAGGTTACGTAGGTTGATTGACGTATTCGAAACTGCATTGAATGATCGAGATATCGCGGTCATGAATGTCTACTGTTGGCGAAAATACTTTATATACCTGTGATGTTGAACAATTTTTAGTGAGTAGAGAAGGGAGTGTTGATCGTAATATGTATTTCATGCGAAGTTACAGATTGGCTTTAAAAACAGAAACAAGGTCATTTGAAACATTTTATAGAAATAACATAACTTTGTGAAAAGCGTCCTCGATTACTGTACTTTTTGTTACAATCATACGCAAATAGAAGTTTAGGTAATAAATATTTATTTCCGTAGATTTAATTAATTTATGGGTTCTATTTTTGTGTCACCATTCAACATTCACTGAATGTAAAGTTGCAAATTTGGTAACCGCATTCAGAGAGCGAGATATCGCGGACATGCGTGTTTACTAATGATGCATATACAGTATGAACATGTGATTAGTTTGATTCACACTAGGTCCAAACTCATCCAGCTTGTTCACTGACTGAAATACAGTAAGATCTTGGTAATGGACCACCTCTTTTGTGAGAGGCTGCATTAGTCCTAATATGTCGTATATGACGGTGGCGGTCTGACCACAATGAACAAATACATTAAAGGAATAATCGGGAATGGGTAGTTTCGAAAAGTTTTGGACTTATATATATTTGAGGAGGTTTTGGTCCAAAATATTCTCAAATTGACTTGGAAGAATGATCTTTTAGAATTTATAAGTTCGACTTTGGCCAGTTCCAGTTTTCAATATCATCATATCATAATTCGTTTACTCATCCAGAAACAAATATATTTTTAGGCGAGAGTCTTGATCAAAATTTGACTTACCAACTCCTATACACAAGTGCAAGAGACTAGGTATAAAACAAAATTGAAAAAGAGTATTTAGCAAATAAAGTGCCTTTGAAATTAGTTTACGAATTTCCCAATAATAATGGCATAAGTGGATGAGCATTTAATTATAATGAGCTATTTTCAGTCAGTTCATAAAATAACTTTAACTAGATGCAATTAACATCAGGCAGAATATATGTTAAATACAGATGCAAAATAAAAATAGGTTTTCAAAGTTCCGAAACCCCAAGTCCGCGATTGACCACATAATATATCGATATACCAATCAGCAGAAGTTACACGAGACTATCTCCCTTCCTCAATGCCTTTGCGATAGTGGATCCGTATGCGTATAATGCAAGGATACTGTAGCAGGAATAAAAATACCATACTATGCAATTCAAGAGTCCTGCTGCACACAAATAGTGTTCGCGTGCAGCAGAACTCTTGAATTGCATAGTTATATCGGCATATTCTAATTTACAGTGATAGGACATATTGAAATAATGGTTTCAACACCTTCAACAGTTACTTTAGTTCTACTATCTTTGGTATTTTCAGGTAATACATTTACGTTTGTACTTATTTTTACATTTCTTTCTTAGTGTTATTTTAGTTCGTTATTATATGATGCCTTTTTGAGTTTTTTGCTCATGAAACTTCTATGCGGGTTACATCTAATTAACTTACATGCCGAGTTCACAAATAATTAACTAATTATAATATTTACAGACGTCAGTTCAATTGGTGTATACGAATGTATCGAAAATGACGATCCCCTAGGTGTCAAGTACAGAGGAACACAGTCACAAACACGGAGTGGAATTGAATGTCAGAGATGGACGGACAATTCACCTCATCGGCGCAATTATTGGTAAAGCGTGGAATTGATTCAATTCTCTATTTAAATTAAAATATTATTTGTATTTATTTTAATAAATTCTATTTTCCCCTACGCGGGTTACCGTAAAATGTACCAGTGTATGCTCAAATGAAAATGAAGAAAAACAAAAATCCCAGGCTTGTCTATAGGTATGGGATTCCTGTGTGATGTGACAGCACACATTTGTATTTCCTATATTTTGTTTTGCACTTCTCTTTGAACATGTAGTCCTGTGCAGTGGGCGCTAAACATATGTTTAACAATTTTTATTGAATTATATTCCAATTAGAATCCCAGGGGATAGAACATGCATTAATTTCTATGGGATGGGATTGGACAGAAAAATAAGCCTGATTCTCCACTTTTACAAAAGAGGAAAAATCACTGATAGCACCGAATAGATATAACCTGTCCAATGCAATTCTTTATTCAGATTATAATATTTTATTTATAAATTCATTTTTGCCTCTCTGCACGGAAGAGGACCAGATTAATGGCCAGTATTGGCAGTGTTTTATCAAATGAAAATGCATAAAAAACAAATATTACAGAATTTTTTTATAGGATTGTCTCTGTATTTTGACGCGTTCTTTTAATTGTGACGTTTAATAAACGATTTTTTGTTAAAGATCCATTTCTTTATGTTTGCAACATGGTTGTCAATCGGTCATCTTAATGCACAGGGTAACCATAAAAACAGAACCCAATAAATTTTTTTACTTGTTCTACAAAAATGAAGTAAATTTATTTAAGACTTGAACATCTGTTTGTATATGATCGTACCCAAAAGTTTTAGTAATAGAAGACGCTTTACACAACTTTTTTTTTTTCTGAAGTATTATCCTAGTGAGCTGGGTTCTGTTTCTGAGTCACTGAGATTTATTGAAAATTGCTTTTCATAGTCTCAGTTGCGCGATCAATTTGCGCATGTGAATAATAGAAAAACTATGCATATAACAATGTAATATAAAATTGGTTTATTTTCAGCAAATCGAAAAAATGTTGACCATTTTTTCAGGCCACCGAATCCAGAGACGCATGAGAATTATTGCAGAAATCCAGACGGAGAAAGTGAGGTTTGGTGTTATACAACAGATGTGAACGTTAGATGGGAGTACTGCGATGTTCCAAAATGCCCAGGTTTGTAGCTGAGAATTTGGTGTTTTGCCTTTGCATGCAATCTTTGAAAGGCAACGTTGTATTTCTATGCATTTCGCTTCAAGCAAGTCTCTACTCTATAAGCAAGCAAGCATCAAATTTACATTGTGTGACTATGGGTATAAGTTTAAAAAGCAGATTATCTGTCGTACATAATTGATGCAATTTTCACTTCTAGTAAAGTAAGTGCTATTGTCTTATACTTGGCAGGCATTGCTTCCTGTGACTATAGAGGTAAATTTTTAAATCGTTAGTTATTTTATATATTTATTCTTTTTTTATCATTCATGCGACCCTTTTTGCTTCTGTACAAGCGGCCACTGATATATAAGGAGCAACTTTAGTTTGAGAGGACCAAAATCTTTTTTGTTTCGCGTTGTCCGCCCAATTATTTAGATTTGGGTGAGGTGGTAGTGGTCACGTTTTTAAGTTTATAATTTTATCATCAATGAGTTAGATTTATGTCGCGAGAGTTAGAATCGGTTTTTATTATCACTGAACGAAATGAAATATTTCTTTTTACTTCTAATCATTGAATATACTTAGCTCACTTTAGCAAAATAATGATTGAAAAATTAAATTGTCTGATTTTATTTTTTTCAGAAATACCGGATCACGCTTCAAGAGAATGTTTTCTTTGTAACGGGTAAAAATATTTACTCACTTTTGATTTTACTGGAATGTTATGATATATGGCCTAACTAACAAAACACGTTTAAAATAGATGCTAAAGTGTCGACATTGGCGAATAAAATTGACCTATATCGATCCCATCAATGAAATTACGTGTATTAAGTTTATTTTGAAAAGGAGTCGCGACAAACAATTCACTAACTCGAGTTTCACCTGTTAGAGGATTTGCAAACTTTAAAATCAGTTTAATTATTTTTTAACGCTATCAATAATAAGGATAAAACTATATCAAGATTTGTGTATGCATCTAGGCTATGCATAATGAAATATTAATTTCAAGTTTGTCGGATGGTAAAAGGCGGCTCATTTGCATAGTAAATTCCTTTCTAAACGTTCTGTAAATTCCCTTTGCGATTTAAATTTTTTTTTAAGAATTTATGGACACCATATATAACAAGTGCATTAATCACCAAAAATTCTGTTATATTTTCAATTTTTACTCTGCATTTTCTAACATCGTGACAGATACGATTACGTCGGCAATTTGACTGAAACAGCTTCTGGAAAACCATGTCAGAGATGGGATTCATCAACTCCACATCAGCACAACAACCATCCAAGTCAGAAGCCAGGTATACAACACTTTGGGAACTTTATTTCACAAAATTTATTTACATTTTTCTAGTTGGAAGTTTTCTTTAGGCAACCTTGTAAGTTATCATGATAAATACTTCCAAGTTGAAATAGGTCAAGTGTGTCGTCTTGTTTCCCAAAATTTATATTATTCATTTAATTTAGAAATAGCCACAGCTGGTAGATTGTGGAACAGGGTGATGTTTTCTAAAGCCTATAAAATCAATAACTAATTTTTATCTCGTTCCTGTCAGGCACGCAGAACTAGTTGATTATTGAAATAAATACTTTCATTTTGAATAGTTCATCAAGTGCTTCATCTTGTTAAATAATCTTTCTAGCTTAAAAATAGTTACATTCGACAGTTTGTTTAACAAGGTGATAATCTCGACAAATTTATATTTTTTGAGGGACTTACAGGGTTCAATACTTCACACTTATAAATTATGCTCTTTCATCAAATTTAGGAGAGTCTTTGCGATTATATATTTGGGCATTTTACCTTTGTTCTGCTTTTTTAATACGTGGAGCATAAAAATTACCGCGCGTAGTATGTGCACTAAGACGGCGGACACCGGGACGAAGTATGTGTACCAGGTTGAGGTTAGGGCATTCTTTTATTCTAATTTCCCTTTTTTCAGTTCCATTACAAGTTCGGAGACTAGCCAAGTGACTCCCGTAGTACTTTACCTGAAATTATGGCTTAACACTAATCTGGTACACATACAACGTTTCGTTGTTCGCCGTCTTGGTTCACATACTACATGATTAACCAAAACTTTTCATCTCTGGAGCCATTGATCTACTAAAGTTTTGCTATGTTTTGAAAATATAGTGCAATTTTCAGATAGAAATTTGGTTGACAACTTTTGCCGAAATCCTGACGGAGACACAAAGCCTTGGTGCTACACTACCGATCCAAACACTAGATGGGAGAATTGTGCCGTAGAGAGGTGAGACTAGAGCAGGGGTTTTCCCTTCTAGACTAGTGGACCATGTGAGTGTGACGTAAAAGTAAAATTTATAAACAATATTTACAAGGTTACAAAAGTAAAGGTGAAAAACAGTGAGCCTCGTGTCTGAACTAAATTTAATCGCAATCTGAACAAATTTTTTAAAAATACTTTTATCTAAAACATTGTAGTTTGATTTTTAGTTTGGTTGTGGCAGCATCAGTCAGGCCCGGTTGAATTACCCAACAGACCGGATTTGACATGTGGTCTCTAGTTTGCCCATGTCAGAGCTAGAGTATAAATCAATCTGCCTTCAGATAGCACTCAATCAAATTGCAGTCACAAAAATGTCTTCTGGGTGTCATACACAAACGTAGAGATCAGTGTCGTCTTTTGTATCGGAATGAGTGCCGTATTTAAATTTGTTGCACGGATCATAAAATTGACTTGCTTCAATTGGCTGAGTGTTCGCAAAGTCCATTTACAATTAAAATTTTGGTATGAAGTCAGTTCTCAATATATCTAACCATTTTTTTTTGAATATTTCAAAAATATTTTACTTCATTTGTCACATATGTGAGGGCCAAAACGATATATGGTATCGACTAGTTCCGTTTGCAACTTTAAAAAATTTAAGACATCATGAACACCCTATATTTAAATATGAAACCAGTATCGATTTAGTACTCGCCTTTGAAACTGCTCAGAAGTGCGTCTCGTTCTTTTCCGAGTGGATGCGCAAAACCTTGCTCAGTATACTTAAGATTGTCCACCTTAAACAACCATCATTACTCACATAGAAAAAACTACTTGTTACAGATGTACAAACGCTGATGGATCAGTTTTGATTCCTCCTCTAAGAGTCACATCCGAATGTATAGTTGGTGCAGGAGGAAACTATCGAGGTACGAAACAAGTTACAAGATCAGGTAAAACATGCGCTCAATGGACGACTCAGTCTCCACACAAGCATAAGAATACCCCCGAAAATTATCCGTGCAGGTAAGAAAATCTTTTTATCAATCAGTCTGGTTAGTATTGAGGTTGAAATTGTACTATAAAGAAGAAAATAGAATAGGGTTTGCATATTTTTCTCGAGGAGGAGGAAAGCCGATAGCACATTTTCTTCATACAATAAACCACGGCCTCTCGTCCTGTTACCAGTCCACGTAGAGTAGGGGATTAGTTTGCCCGTTACTGTTTTAGGAAGCATGAACTTGATGGTTAAGGAAGCCGTAACTGACCAACGGTTACGTGAACCAGTCTAAAGCGGCGAGGAGTCCAGCAATCCTCCCGCATTTAATTATCCCCGCATGGGATCCGAACCCGCTCACCATTGCTAACTTAGTAAAGGACCTTACGTTTTTGATTGATGATTTTAAACTGACCGTACAATATATCAAGTTGGTGTTTTAAAACAACTAATGCTGATTGCTTATATGATGAATAGCTTACTCTGAAACAGTTTGAGTTATTTCCTTAAAAAATATAAACGCCTCCGGAACTTAAAAACAGAGAATTGATATTATATTGTCTATTTTAAAATTAATTTTGCCTATTATCATTTTGCATATCGACATTATGAGATTCTATTCGGATAATATTACATAATACACCTACAGAACATGATGGCATTTCAGTGGAGCCGCATTCCACCATCTTCTCTATGGACGTAATTCATTCAGTAGCGCATCTACGTAAAATCACGCCCACGGCAACGTGTATGAATACACGCCCATTGATCGTTGTCTTACAATTTTTATTAACTGGTATTGAATAGATATACTTGTACGTATGATTCAAATAAAACTACGAGGTTCGATCATTTCAAACTCGAAATTATTTAATTGAAAAATTAAAAAAAAAAAAAAATTGTTTGCCGATTTGCGCCCTTGTCCAACCGACCCCCATGTGATCGCCACTGCATCATTATTAATAATTTTCAAACATTCACAATGGAATATGATACACCGGAGGTTTATAAATTGTACGACGTTTTGCAACACCATATAAACCGGAAATAATCTATTCGAGTTATGAATGGATACAAATAAACTTTCATTTTGTATGTACGTATCAAAGTATATATTACCGCGAATACATTACCTCTGGAAATCCATTGGCATTTTAAATGCAGCCTGATGACCCCGGGTTCTCATTTTGCGTGAGAACATTCCATCACAATTTAAAAACGTTAGCTACAGTGCTATTTCGCAATATGAAGAAAATAAGCCCTTCTGCAATATTATATAAAAAAGGCATGAGTGAAGCTTTAGAGACCAATAGTTGACAATTTGAAAAATAAATTGCTGCTCCAGAAGTGTGTGTACCAACATGGAGGTAACAAATTTTGTTTTCCTACTTTACATCAAGTTGTGTAAAGAGGAAGGAAAAAATGAAAGTGGCCAAACAAAATGGACTAAGAAAAATCGACTGCATAGGGTTCAAACACTTACACTTAATATATTAAACACTGAAAGCTGACCTATAGATTATACTTTTGCTACTCATCAACAGAATAAAATGCAAATCATAACTCGGACTCCTATTAATCTACGAGGCCTTGTAAATGAACTGACCAGTAAAACTCGTAATTTTACTTAAAAACAGCGTACAAATATCTTAATTTAATAAAATTTGTTAAATTAACAATCATAGAGCTACTTTGCCATGATCGAGCGGGCGTAGCCATCATTTTGGAAAGTTCCAGACTAATCCCCTGTTCAACACTACCATTCGTATAACTATGTAGGATTGAATTCAATAAATCAAAGAAGCTTTCAATTAACTTTCCAGCGGTCTGGATCACAACTATTGTCGAAATCCTACTGCAAGTTTTGAAGAAGGTCCTTGGTGTTATACAACCGATCCCAACACTAGATGGGAGCTTTGTGAAATACCGGAGTGTGGACCCGATGGCCGGCCTCTTCCTCCTACTACTGCACCAGCCGAGAGTATCCCAGCTACAACACTTGAGCCTGGTATGTCGATGATAATTATTGAAGTATGAAATATTTGAAAATTTGATTTTTCAGTGATAAAATAATTTAGTATTATTTGTCAATGTAGCAAACAAATGATAAAAATAAATCATGACCATTATCTGCAGCGCAAAAAACTTCTTTGTTTTAGATATACGGACTTGATGGAGGACAAACCTTACGGCTGTTTCAAGAGTATAGTAACGAATAAAATTCAAATATATCTTCAATAAAATATTCCCAATTTTTTATTTTGCACCATACAGGTTTGTGTGGAAAGCAGGCAATTCAACCAACTTATTTCACTCAAGGCTTCGCTATTGAAGGAGGCCGCCTTATCGAATCAAGGAGAAGAAAGAGAGAGGTTGATCAACAAGAAAGGTGAACTCTTAGAAATTGTTAGCAAAATTAATTTCTACGTTACAGTCAATGGGCGGGCAAGGTTTTGGGACAAGGGGCCAAAAATTTTGCCCACCTAGAGTGGCAGTCCATGTAAGTGTGACGTAGAAGTTACCTTTTATGAACAATATTTGCAGTGTTACGAAAGCAAAAGTGGAAAACAGTAAGCTCCGTGCCAAAACTAAGTTTAATAGCAAATTCCTTGAGCTATTTTATTTAGCTTACATGTCAAAATTTGGTTTTAGTTTGGTTGTGGCCGCATCAGGAGGACCAGATTGAAGTACCAAACGGGCCGTAGTTTGCCCATGTCAGGTTTATTATTTCCCTTAAACTGACGTAAACAAATAACTTACGTTTGCCTTGAAAATGTTCCGGTGTTGCTGAAGCGTGAGACCTATACCGTCATATGTCCCGTTTACTCAGGTCAGTCTGAGATTTTTCTCCCGGCCTGAATTAGATAACACCAATTGAAGACAATTTAAAATGTCGCAGAGAAAGTTTTACAATAACAAAGTCTGGTTACATTTAGGAAGCGGCTCCCTTTTGGGAAGTATAGATAGTTCTCAAGTATAATTTAAAATCTCTCTATACATATTTGTAAGCATGAGAACTGTTGCTAAACAAACCATGCAAGTTATCATAACTTGACCCTCAACTAGTATTGAATACTGAACTTGCCTATTCAATTTCAGATAAAATAGCAGTTTCAATATTATTATTACTTATGTATACAGGGCACTAAAATCTTAGGTGCTTAGGGTCTCTAAACCGCATAATCCGGCGCTAAATAAAGCACAAAAGGTTGTAATATGCCAACGTTAGAATTTCTACACAGAATTTTTTTATCAGGACATGCGGCATACCGGTGTATATATAGCAAGTCTTACTTAAATACTTTTCAAACAGATTTCAGCTTTCAATTTCAAATATTTTCAGAATCTTGGGGGGCGATATTGCATTGCATGGTAGTTGGCCATGGTCTGTCAGTATGCGTAAGTATGCTGACTCTCATTTCTGTGGAGGAACACTGATAAAACCTGGTTGGGTTGTGACAGCTGCACATTGCTTGGATGACGAATTACCGTAAGTTATCGTAAAAATATACAGATATCTGGATACATGGTGGTAATATATCTTACAATGGAAAATATATTTGGGGTGTGCAATCTTCAATACAGGAGGGTCAGATGTACAATGATATGGGTGAAACCGCGAGTTGCACTTTCGATCAACATAGGCTTTCTAGTAATGCAGCCACACAATTTTTGGTTATTGATCTTATGCCATGCGTTGTCCGGGTTGTACACGCTAGCTGTCAGGCAGTTGTAACTTCATGGATAGATAATAAATTATACTCAGTTATAGGCTTTGCAACTAAACTAAATTAAAAACTCTTTTTGTGGACCGCATACCATTCAAAATTGGCACTTCTCCGCGGGCGCACAATTCTTCTTTGTGGACCGCATCCGGGCCGCAGGTTGCATACCCCTGTTTTACATAATACCAATACATTAATCAGCAAATCCCTGAGTCGTTCTTTCGCTATATTTGCCTCTCTAATTCAGCAACGAAGTGTCGCTAATTAGATGGCTCGTTGCGTGTTTTGCTCATCAACTTCCAAAAGCCTATGTCCGTTTTTGTAATCGATTTTTGCACAACAAAATATATATCCTAATCATCAATAAATATGTGAATCCTATCGTATCCCGAAATCATTTAAAAATGATCAATACCCCTTCAATTTGCCATATTTATTTGTACTGATGCCAATCATCCTGTATTACCTCAAAACATGTCCGCATCTCTTTTGAGAGCAATATAGGAATTTAAAATCGTCACAAATAACTGTTACATGTGTAAATTATCTTTTTCCCCACTAATTTCTAGCAGTTTTAAAATAGAAAGAGCGATGATCAGTACAAAGTTAGCGTTTGTCTAATATAATTGCCGAAGTGCGTATGAACTTTCCGTTGAAATGAATAGTCTTGCTGAATTTTTTCTCCGGTACCACTAGATAAATTACTTTTTAATTTTTTGTTTTATTGGTAAATGTATGTCTTTGATGAGTATTTTTATTTGTTATGATATCGACGAGTTTTGGGCCCCTTTTTTTTTATCATATATTTTGGACGTTTTGTTAAAATCTGCGCCGCCAGGCGAACTTTCGTTGGTCGATTTCGACCCAGCAAAGGCAGTAGAATATTTGTGAACGTATATCCGAACATTGGTATTGTGTTGGGTATTAAACTAATTCAACAAGCTGTCTCGGCTTTTTTTGGTACCCCCGCAGTATGTGTACCAGGTTACGGTTAAGCCATAAAGGTATTCCAATTTTCCTTATTTGAGGTCAATTACGAGTTTGGGGACTGAGTGTGTTAGTCGAGTGAGGAGTAGTATACCCCAGTCCGTAGACTTTCATTCCTTTACACAACTTGATGTAAAGTAGGCGAACAAAATTAGGTACCTCCATATTAGTACACATAATTCTGGAGCGCCTTTCTATGTTGTTTAATATATATATATATATATGGTAAGCATAACTGAATTTCTTTTATATCCTCAGTGCAGATCGTTACGCCGTTAAAGCCGGGCACAACAGAGGAACAGAAGTCGAGAACGTTACTTAAGACCAGCGGTCTCCAACATCCTCTAAAGGGGACACAGAGCAGTTGGCTGGGGTCACAATGATAGCATCAAAACCGATTTTACTTTTCTCTTGACAGTCATAATTCCCGTTCTTCCTAGTTTCATTTTTGCTTAATTAATAAGGTGATTTTCACAGGGTGTTTTCACTTTGTTGAGCATGAATTGTTTGAACATAATGGGATTTGAAATCTACCAATTAAAATAACACTAGAGCAGTAGTTCTCAAATTTTTTGAAAAATTTTGCATAACGGTCCCCTTGCAATTTTTCTGGTGACTCGCGGTCCACTAAAAAAATGAAAGCAAATAGCAACGCGCTATATAAAGAATTCCTCAATTGAATGACATGAAAATAGTTTTATGAGATGGGTGCGCCTCCTTGACTTTCACTAGTTATTCTACCTTGGGTTCTGTTTTGGATAATGCAACTCTCATATCGTGTCTCACGTCCATTCCGTTTTAAGTTTTTGTTATAATAGCGAGTAACGTGGGAAAAGCTACTGTACATTCGTAAGTTGTTTCAAATGAAATGAGCATGTTTAGTGCCATTTCAGCGACATCGTGATAGGACGGTGCCGCTGTGTTTTTTTTCCTCCAGAACTCATAACAGCAAAATCGAGTTTCACACACGAATCGTTTTATATCTAAATTTATTTTTTATGGCAGGGAGGGGGGCATTTTTAAATTACCCCGAGAAAATTTACATTAAGATGAACGCGCCTTTCATAAACAATTCGCTCTGATTCAGGGTACCTGCCACGTTCAAGAACGTTGGTTACGTAATAATGCCTTCGGTAGAGCGTGTTGTGCTCTGGATAAACACTGTAAAAACATGACATCAAAATTTTACTTCAACTCAAAGTGCGAGGTTAAAGTTGTCTCGCGGTCTCCCTAAAATGGCTTCGCTGACCCCTGAGCGACCGCGGACCCCAGTTTGAGAACCAATGCACTAGAGGGATAAACAGGGGCCAATCGTGCTAAAAGCTTTTGGAAGGTGCCCGCGCGCAATTGAAGCAGTTACTCAAAAGTTTAAAACGCGAGCGCTAGGCCATTGCCCCGCACAAAAATTAGTGGTAAATTAGGACTAGCTACGGGACTTAAATAAACACCTTCTTTGTGTTTCATTCATCTTTGGCCGTATTTGCCAACTGACCTAATGTATTTGCAAAGTTGTTGATTAGTAAATAGGTCAAGAAGTAAACGAAAAGTCCTGTGAATGCAATTGGAACAGCTATTCATTGCGAACGGTTTCGAGTGCCAAATAGGTCAGCTAAGTTGATTGACGTATTCGAAACTCTGCATTGAATGATCGAGATATCGCAGACATGAATGTCTACTATTGGCGAAAATACTTTATATACCTGTGATGTAGAACAATTTTTAGTGAGTAGAGAAGGGAGGGTTGATGGTAATATGTATTTCATGCGAAGTTACAGATTGGCTTTAAAAACAGAATCAAGGTCATTTAAAACATTTTATAGAAATTACATAACTTTGTGCAAAGCTTCCTAGTTTACCGTACTTTTTAGTACAATCATACACAAATAGAAGTTTAAGTAATAAATATTAATTTTTGTAGATTTAATTAGGAAAATTATGGGTTTTATTTTTGTGTCACTATTCAACATTTACTGAATGTAGGGTTGCAAATTTAGTAACCGCATTCAGAGAGCGAGATATCGCGGACATGCGTGTTTACTAATGATGCATATCCAGTATAAACCTGTGACGGAGTATGTCTCACAGAAGAGATCCACGCTTAACCAGATTATTCATTGACGTAGATACAGTAAAGCTTGGTAATGGAGCACATTTGCATTAGTCCTAATATGTTGTATATGATATCTTTTGTTATGGAATACGGTGCGTCCTCATAACGGGTAGAAGCATTTGAACATCCTATGCGTATTATCATAGTCATGATGCACAAAACTACGCCAGTTATAATCATCAATAAAATATATTATTGATAAATTCACTGAAAAAAATCCAGTTTGGTTTGGCAATGAATCAGGTCGCTTAAAAGCTTTTCTGTTATGTGTACGTTCCATAGAAAAGGTTAACACTTGCCAAGCATCTCTATTGATGCAACTATAGCACGGCCCAGGATAAGCCAGAGATGGTTTGCACTTGTCCTAGCATGGCTTATATTAGAAATTACCATTCACTGTCTGTAAATTTTAAATTCAGGCTTGGGAACAAAGCGCGTCGTCCAATGACGGCCATACTTGTCCACGCTCGTTGAAGGCGAATCGTACCAGTCTGCCTGCGCTCGTTTTATATTTCAAATAAATGATTAAATACAAATTGGTCAGTCATAGACGTTGTTCTGACTGCAATTTAAAAACGGAATAAATAGAGTTTGATAGAGTTGGCGCAGCCATTGAGGTATTAAAAAGCTTGACGAAAAAACGTAGTTGAACAGTTTCAGAGTTTGGAGAGGATCGTGATATTGCAATGCGTTGTTTTGCATATAGGAATACTTTATATGAGATTTTGGCATAGATTATACAAATATTGTATGCACAACACGACATGGCATATGCCCACTGAGACTAAAATGGGAGGTTTACGCATGGTTGCTCGGTAGAAATATATATATGTATATTAAAGGAGGGTTTTGGTCCAAAATTCTCTCAAATTGACTTGAAAATTTGAACTTTTAGCATTTAAAAGTGCGTTGGACCAGTTTCGGTATCAGTCAGTTTACATTTACAAAATAGCTTCAACTAGATGCAATTAACATCAGGCAGAATATATGTTGAAAACAGATGCAAAATAAAAATAAGTTTCCAAAGTTTCAAAACCCCAAGTCCGCGATTGACCACGTAATATATCGATATACCCATCAGCAGAAGTTACGCGAGACTATATCCCTTCCTCAATGCCTTTGCGCAAGTGAATCCGTTTACGTATAATGCAAGGATACTGTAGCAGGAATATCCCTTCCTCAATGCCTTTGCGCTAGTGAATCCATTTACGTATAATGCAAGGATACTGTAGCAGGAATAAAGATACCATAGTATGCAATTCAAGAGTACTGCTGCACACAAATAGTGTTTTCGTCCAGGAGGACTCTTGAATTGCATAGTTATATCGGGCATATTCTAATTTACAGTGATAGAACATATTGAAATAATGGTTTCAACACCTTCAACAGTTACTTTAGTTCTACTATCTTTGGTATTTTCAGGTAATACATTCACGTTTGTACCTATTTTTACATTTCTTTCTTAGTGTTATTTTAGTTCGTTGTAATATGATGCCTATTTAAGTCTATTGCTCATAAAACTGCTATGCAGATTACATCTAATTACCTTACATGCCGAGTTCAAAAATAATTAACTAATTTTAAATTAATAATAATATTTACAGACGTCAGTTCAATTGGTGTATATGAATGTGTCGAAATTGACGATCCTCTAGGTGTCAAGTACAGAGGAACACAGTCACAAACACGGAGTGGAATTGAATGTCAGAGATGGACGGACAATTCACCTCATCGGCGCAATTATTGGTAAAGCGTCAAATTGATTCAATTTTCTATTTAAATTAAAATATTATTTGTATTTATTTTTATTTTTTATAAATACTGTTTTCCCCTATAGGCGGGTTGCTGTGAAATGTACCAGCGTATGCTCAAATGAAAATAAAGAAAAACAAAAATCCCAGTCTTGTCTAAAGGGATGGGATTCCTGTGTGATGAGACAGCACACATTTTTATTTCCTATATTTTGTTTTGCATGTCTCTTTGTACATGTAGTCCTATGCAGTGGACGCTGAACATAAATTTAACAATTTTTATTGAATTATATTCCAATGAGAATCCCAGGGGATGGGACAGGCATAAATTTCTATGGGACGGGATGGGACAGAAAAATAGGCCTGATTCGCCGCTTTTACAAAAGAGGAAAAATTACTGGTATAGCGCCGAATAGATATAACGTGTCCAATTCAATTCTTTATTTAGATTATAATATTTTATTTATAAATACATTTTTGCCTCTCTGCACGGGCGAGGACCAGATTAATGCAAACATTGGAAGTGTTTTATCAAATCAAGATTCATAAAAAACAAATATTACAGATTTTTTTTGTAGGATTGTTCCTGTATTTTGACGCGTTGTTTCAATTGTGTCATTTAATAGACGATTTTTTGTTAATGATTCATTTCTTTATGTTTGCAACATAATTGTCAATCGGTCGGTCACCTTAATGCACATAGTAACCATAAAAACAGAACCCAATATTTTTTTAAATTTATTCTACAAAAATGAAGTAAATTTATTTAAGGCTTGAACATCTGTTTGTATAGGATCGTACCTAAACGTTTCAGTAATAGAAGACGCTTTACACAACTTTTTTTTTCCGAAGTATTATCCTAATGAGCTGGGTTCTGTTTCTGAGTCACCCTGTATACGGAAATAAAAAAAAAATAAAAAGATTTATTGAAAAATGTTTTTCATAGTTTCAGCTGCGCGATCATTTTGCGCATGTGAATAAAAGAAAAACTATGCATATAACAATATAATATAAATTTGGTTTATTTCAGCAAATCGAAAAGATTTTGGACCTTTTTTCAGGCCACCGAATCCAGAGACGCATGAGAATTATTGCAGAAATCCGGACGGTGAAAGTGAGGTTTGGTGTTATACAACAGATGTGAACGTTAGATGGGAGTACTGCGATGTTCCAAAATGCCCAGGTTTGTAGCTGAGAATTCGGTGTTTTGCTATTGCATGTAATCTTTGAAAGGCAACGTTGTATTTCTATGCATTCCGCTTCGAGCATGGGTCTACTCTAGCAGCAAGCAAGTATCAAATTTACATTGATTGACTAAAGTATAAGTTTATAGGGCAGATTATATGCCGTACAAAATTTATGCTATTTTCACTCTTTCGGCTCTTTTTAGTACAGTAAGTGCTATTGTCGTATACTTGGCAGGCATTCCTTTCTGTGACCATAGAGGTAAATTTTCAAATCTTCAGTTATTTTATAAATTTATTCTTTTTTTATTATTCATGCGACACTTTTTGTCTCTGTACAAAGAGCCACCAATATAGAAGGAGCTACTTTATTTTGTAAGGGTCGAAATATTTCCGGTTCTGCGTTTCCGCCCAATTATTTAAACCCTGGGTGAGGTAGTGGTCAAAGTTTTTAATTTTATAATTTTATCATCAATGAGGTGGATTTATGTCGCGAGGGTTAGAATCGGTTTTTATTATCACTGAACCAAATAAAATATTTCTTTTTACTTCTAATCATCGAATATACTTACCCCACTTCAGCAAAATAATTTATACTTTCATGGTAACGTTTCACTTTATGTGCAAAATTAATTTACTCACGTTTTTATTTGTTTCAGTAATACCGGATCCCGCTTCAAGAGAATGTTATCTTTGCAACGGGTGACTATATTTACTTTTAGTTTTAGTGGAATGTTATGATACATGAGATCTTGGATATCATAACACGTTTAAAATAGATGTCAAAGTCGACATGACGAATAAAATTTAACTACTATATCAATGAAATCCCGTGGATTGAGTTTATTATGAAAAGGTGTCGAGACAAACAATCCAATGACTCGAGTTTCACCTGTTAGAGGATTTGCTAATTTTATAATCAGTTTAAATTTTTTTAACGCTATCAATAATAAGGATAAAATATATCAAGATTTATGTATGCATCTAAGCTATGCATAATAGATTATTAATTTTTCAAGTTTGACGGATGGTAAAAGGCGGCTCATTTGCATAGTAAATTCCTTTCTAAACGTTGTGTAAATTTCCTTTGCATTTTGAAAATATTTTGGGACTTTATGGACACCATATATACCAAGTGCACTAATCACCAAAAATTCTGTTATATTTTCAATTTTTACTCTGCATTTTCTAACATCGTGACAGATACGATTACGTTGGCGATTTGGTTGAAACAGCTTCTGGAAAAACATGTCAGAGATGGGATTCATCAACTCCACATCAGCACAATAACCATCCAAGTCAAAAGCCAGGTATACAACAATTTGGGAACTTTATTTCACAAAATATATTTTTTTATTGTTAGTTTCTTTAATGCATGCAGAACTAGTAGTGTCGATAAAAGCTTATCATAACTTAGCTCAAGTATTATATCTTATTTCCTACAATTTATATATATTTTAATTCATTTACTTTAAAAATAGCCACCGTTGGTAGATTGTGGAACAAGGTGCCGATTTATTGAACTTCCATGTAATTTTTTTTAAGGCTTATAGGATCCATAAATAATTTTTATTCTCGTTTCCGTCAGGCACGTAGATCCAGTTTTCCAGTTTATTAAAATACTCTCAATTTTAAATAATGGATCGAGTGTTTTATTGTCTCGGCTCCCTCAATTCGTGCAATCTGTTTAGCTTAAAAATAATTACCCCCGCACGCAGAACTAATAATGGATATTAAAATAGTTACTTCAAATTTGAATAGTTTATCAAGTGTTTCGTCTTGTTTCAATTTCCATAACTTCTTTAGTTTTTAAATAGTTACCTTCGATAGTTTGCTGAACAGGGTGTCGATCTCGTCCCATTTTCATATAATAATTGGGGGGGGGGTTACGGGGATTGGTATTTTACTTAAAATTATGCTGTTTTATTCAAATTTACGAGAACACCTTTGTTCTTATTAAATTAGGCATTTTACCCATGTTTTTCTTTTTGAATACGGGAAGCACAAAATTTTACGCTCCCGTAGTATGTACACCAACGTGGCGGACACCGGAACGCAGTATGTGTACCAGGTTAGGGTTAGGACATCATTTAGTCTAATTTCTCTTTTTTAGTTCTATTACAAGTTTTGAGATTATCCAAGTGACTCCTGTAGTATTTTATCTGAAATTATGACCTAACCCCTACCTGGTACACATACTACGTTCCGTTGTCCGCCATTTTGGTTCACATACTACATGAGTAACCAAAACATTTCTTCTCTGGAGCCATTGATCTACTGAAGTTTTGCTATGTTTTGAAGAAAATAGTGCAATTTTCAGATAGAAATTTGGTTGACAACTTTTGCCGAAATCCTGATGGAGACACGAAACCTTGGTGCTACACTACCGATCAAAATATTAGATGGGAGAATTGTGCCGTAGAGAGGTAAGGCTAAAGCAGGGGTTTTCCCCTTCTAGACTGGTGGACCAGGTGAGTGTGACGTAGAAGTAACATTTTATGAACAATATTTACAAGGTTACAAAAGCAAAAGTGAAAAACAATAAACCTCGTGACAAAACTTAATTTAATCGCAATCCGAACAAATTTCCTAAAATACTTTTAGCTAAAACAATATAGTTTGGTTTTTAGTTTGGTTGTGGCAGCATCAGTCAGGCCCGGTTGAATTAACCAACAGGCCGGATTTGACACGTGGTCTCTAGTTTGCCCATATCAGAGCTAGAGTATAAATCAATCTGCTTTTAGATATTACTCAACAAATCAACTGGGTGTCATACACAGACGTAGAGATCAGTGTGGTTTTCGTATCGGAATGAGAGCCTTATTGATCTTAAAATTGACTTGATTCAATTAGCAGGGTGTTCACAAAGTCCATTTACAATTAAAATTTTATTATGAAGTCAGTTCTCAATATATCTTAACCATTTTTTTTTTTTTTTAAATATTTTAAACATATTTTACTGCATATATCACATCTGTGAGGGGCAAAACAATATATGGTATCGACTAGTTTCGTTTGCGACTTTATGGACACCTTATATTTCAATATGAAACCAGTATCGATTTAGTACTCGCCTTCGAAATTGCTCGGAAGTGCGTCTCGTTCACGTCTAAGTGGATGCGCAAAACATTACTTTTTATACTTAAGATTGTCCATCTCAACAACTATCTTTACTCACAAAATCATTCAAATTTCAGCAGACAAAAATCCTTGTTACAGATGTACAAACGCTGATGGGTCAGTTTTGATTCCTCCTCTAAGAGTCACATCCGAGTGTATAGTTGGTGCAGGAGGAAACTATCGAGGTACAAAACAAGTTACAAGATCAGGTAAAACATGCGCTCAATGGACGAGTCAGTTTCCACACAAGCATAAGAATACTCCCGAAAATTATCCGTGCAGGTAAGAGAATCTTTCTATCATTTAGTCTTGTTGGCATTGAGGTTGAAATTGCACTATGAAGAAGAAAATAGAATAGGGTTTGCATATTTTTCTCGGGGACGAGGAATGCCGATAACACAGTTTATTTATACGATGAACCACGGGCCTTTGACCGATGACCAGTCCACGTAGGGTAGGGGATTAGTTAGCCCGTAATTGTTTTCGAAAGCATGGACTCGATGGTCGAGGAAGCCGTAATGCGATCAGTAATTACGTAAACCAACGGTCACGTGAACCACCCTAAGGCGGCGAGGAGTCCAGCAATCCTCCCGCACATAATTATCCCGGCGTGAGATCCGAACCCGCTCAACATTGCTAACTTAGTAAATGACCTTACGTTTTTGATTGATGATTTTAAACTGACCGTACTCAAATCAAGTTGGTGTTTTAAAATAACTGATGCTGATTTGATGAATTGCATTCTCTTAAACAGTTGGAGTAATTTCTTTAAAAAATATAAATGCCTCCGGAACTTAAAAACAGAGAATTGTTATTATATTGTCTATTTTGAAATTAATTTTGCAGATTATCATTTTGCAAATCGACATTCGGAGATGCAAAAAAATGACGGTTTTTCCTTATTGCCTGTTGCACTTCGCTATCGTGAACTATTCAGATAATATTATATAATACACCTACAGAGTTAGTAGAGCCGTATTCCACCATCTTTTCTATGGACGTAATGAATTTCCCCGCCACATTCAGTCAGTATCGTATCTGCGTAAAATAGCGCCCATGGCAACGTGTATGAAAACACGCTCATTAATCGTTGTCTTACAATTTTTAATAACTGGTATTGAATAAATATACTTGTACGTTATGATTCAAATAAAATTACAAAGTTCGATTATTTCAAACTCGAAATTATTTTATGGAAAAATTGAAAAAAAAAAAAAAAATTATTGCCAATTTGCGCCCTTGTCCAAACGACCCCATGTGATCGCCACTGCATCAATATTAATAATTTTCGAACATTCACAATGGAATATGATACACCGAAAGTTTAAAAATTGTACGACCTATTGCAACATCATATAAACCGGAAATAATCTGTTCGAGTTATGAATGGATACAAATAAACTTTAATTTTGTATGTACGTATCGACGTATATATTACCGCAAATACAATACTTCCGGAAATCTATTGGCAGTTTGAATGCAGCCCGATGACCTCGGGTTCTCATTTTACGTTAGAAAAATTTCACCACACTTCAAACACGTATATGCTGCAGTTCTATTCCGCGAGATGACGATAATAGGCCCTTCTACAATATTATTTTAAGAAGCCGTGAGTGAAGTTTTAGGGACTAATTGTTGACAATTTAAAAAAAAAAATTGCTGCCCCAGAAGTGTGTGTACCAACATGAGGCAATAAATTTTGTTTTTCTACTTTACATCAAATTGTGTGAAGGGAAAGGGAAAAATGAAAGTTGCCAAAACAATTTACTAAAAAAAATCGACTGCATAGGATTCAGAAATTAACACTAAATACATAAAACACTGAATGCCGACCTATGTATTATACTTTTGCTACTCATATCAACAGAATAAAATTCAAATAATAACTCGGACTTCTATTAAACTACGAGGCCTTGTAAATGATCTGACCAGTAAAACTCGTATTTTTACTTAGAAACGGCGTACAGGTATCTTAATTTAATAACATTCGTTAAATTAACAATCACAGGGGCTACTTTGCCATGATCGAGCGGTCGTAGCCATCCTTTCGGAATGTTCCCGACTACTCCCATGTTCAACACTATCATTTGTATAACTATGTAGAATAAAACTCAATAAATCTGAGAAGCTTTTGATTAATTTTCCAGCGGTCTGGATCACAACTATTGTCGAAACCCTACTGCAAGTTTTGAAGAAGGTCCTTGGTGTTATACAACCGATCCCAACACTAGATGGGAGCTTTGTGAGTTACCAGAGTGTGGACCCGATGGCCGGCCTCTTCGTTCTACTGCTACACCAGCCGAGAGTACCCCAGCTACAACACTAGAACCTGGTATGTCGATAATAATTATTTATATAAATAAAATATTCGGAAATTTGATTTTCCAGTGAAAACTAATTTTATTATTTTATTTGTCTATGCAACAAACAAATTATAAAATTGAATCATGGTCATTATCTACGGCGCAAATTACTTATTTGTTTCAGATATACGGACTTGATGGAGAACAAACCTTACGGCGGCGAAGAGTCCATATATCCTCTTACACATAATTATTTCCCACGCGATTCGATCCACGCAGGACTGTTTCAAGAGTATAGTAACGAATGAAATTCAAATATATCTCCAATAAAATGTTTCCAATTTTCTATTTTGCACCATATAGGGTCGTGTGGAAAGCAGGCAATTCAACCAACCTATTTTACTCAAGGATTCGCTATTGAAGGAGGCCGCCTCATCGAATCAAGAAGAAGAAAGAGGGAGATCGATCAACAAGAAAGGTGAACTTTTAGCAGGAATTGTTAGCAAAATTAGTTTTTGCGTTTCAGTCTATATCTGACATTGGCAAACCACGACCAAATCCGGCTCGTCGGGTATTTCTATCGGGCCCGCCTGATTCTTCCACAAACAAACTAAAACCTAATTTTGATGTTTTGACTAAAATGTTTTGCAAATAAATTCAGATTTAGCTCGAAGCGTACTGTTTTCCACTTTTGTTACACTCTAAAATAAATAGTGTACTTACATACTTGTACTACGTTATACCCACATGTCCCTCGCCAGTCTAGATGGGAAACATTTTTGGTCCCTGCTCCAAAAACCTTGCCACCCCTGCTATATCATTTACCTGACGTAAAAACAAAAATGTGCCGTGGAAATAATTTGGTGCTGAAGCAGCGTGAGACCTACCGCCATATGTCGTTTATTCAGGTCTGTCTGAGATATCCCTAGGTCTGAACTAGTCAAAATCAATTGAGGGTCGCAGAGGGTTTTACACTAACATTCAACCTTATTTTACTTTTCAATATGTTTTTTACCCACGTGAGCGCTATTTTAAACATACACCAATGGATTGGTATATTATACTTGATGAGGAAATATGAGTGTTAACAAGAGCCACACTAAATGACTTGGTGGGTCGGGTTGGGCCCGCCTGCCGCCTGTTGCACACGTATCTGATTGCGACATTGTTTTGATTGAAACGCCTCCTAAAGCTAATTTTGCCATCTCCTATAAATATTTGCAGGAGTAAAATAAAAAGGAATGTTGATATAGTAAATTTTTCTTTAAATGAAAGAATATATGTTCAGAATACTGAGTTTAAACCATATTTGTATTGGTATATACTTTCATATTAAGATTTTAACATCAATTATTTTCAGAATCTTGGGAGGCGATATTGCATTACATGGTAGCTGGCCATGGTCTGTCAGCATGCGTAAGTATACTGACTTTCATTTCTGTGGAGGAACCTTGATAAAACCTGGTTGGGTTGTGACAGCTGCACATTGCTTGGATGACGAATTACCGTAAGTTATCGTACTAACATACAGAATTGACCTGTTATTTATTTTACACATCATTTGGCGATTGCCTGAGTTAGTGAGTTCATGGAATGTGTTGTTCCCTCGCTATATTTGCTGCTGTAATTCAGGAACAAGGTGCGCCGACTAGATCACTCGTGCAATTGAGATAATTATCTCTATATCAATCATTTAGTCATTAACCGAAGAGAGTGACTCACAAATGGGTACGATCCTCAGTCTACTCAAAATAATGATAAAAATATGTGTCCTTTTTGACATGTTCCCTGCACTCCCAAGCTATTTTACGGAAATTTTTATTGGTTTGCGAAGAATTGCACTGCTAGGCCAACTTTTGTTGATAGACTTCGACGAAGGGTGGATATTGTCATGACCGCATATCCAAACATCGGTGTTGGGTTGGCTATTGAACTAAACTTAGTCTTACTATATCGATTTATCCAAGACAGTGCAGATTTTAACAAGCTGTCCCGGCTTTTGTTACTCCCGTAGTAGGTGTACCAACTACCAAGTTACGGTTAGGCCATAATTTTATTCAGATTTTACTTATTTTAGTTCTATTACGAGTTCGAGGACTGCCTGTGTTAACCAAAAGAAGTATAGTATACCCCTGCCCATAGACTTCCATCCCATTACACAGCTTGATGTAAAGTAGGCGAACAAAATTAGTTACCTCTCTATTGGTACACACTCTTCTGTAGCGCTTTTTTGTTTGTTTTATATTAATATGGTAGTCCGAACTGAACCTCCTTTTATCCACAGACCAGATCGTTACGCCGTTAAAGCCGGGCTCAACAAAGGTACAGAAGTCGAGATGCAAAAGAGGAATGTTCGCCGATACATTTTACATGGATCCTACTCTAGAGGCAAACATGACATTGCCTTGGTGCAGCTAGAAACACCGTTCATTATCACAAAACACGTGCGTGTTGCCTGCCTGCCTGAACCGGACTATGAAGTTCCCGGTGGTAGTTTTTGCGTCGTGACTGGTTGGGGTAGAACTTATGGTAAGTACAGCCAGTGATATTTCTACACACACCCCAACCTATAGAGCTTGAACAACGCTTCAAAGTTTCAAACACTCCTCTAATTTTCAGGTGTGACACCATACTTTAATTCTTAACGTAAATAAAAATGAATTTGGATATCCAGGAAGTGGCCCATACACAATAAAGTGAATAATCTAATTCGCCACCCGATGATCCTAATCCCTTTCAATAAAACAAAAGATATCAAATGAACGCGAATGAATAAATGCATTCGATCAATAATTATTTGAAGCAGGCCATGTTAATTATTGTAGAAATGAAAAATAACACCAAATAGAAGAGTAAGAAAGTTGCTCGGTAAGAAAGCCAAGAGCCCAGTTAGATAGATTCAGATTTAAATCTTTATCTTATTATCAGATGATAAGCCCCGAGGGGATTTGAAGCAAGCAGTGTTGCCAGTACATAGCTACGAAGACTGCAATTCCTATTTATCCTCTCACTACATGGGGGATAAGACTCAAATGTGTGCCGGGTGGAAAGGAGAGGGCGTGGATACATGTAAAGTAAGTTGTTAAATTTTTTTACGAAAATTCGCACTAAACAAGATCACGCGCACTCATCCAAAAAAAAGGAAATTGGTCTCTTAGTGAAGTTACAGACGAACACTGAAGCGCCAAGAGCCACTGAGACTATAACGTAAAATGGGCGCTCCAGAAGTATGTGCACCAATATGGTGGGAACTAATTTTAGTTCATACCTACTTTAAGTTCAAGTTGTGTAAAATGATTGAAACATATGGGCAGGGGGTGTATTCACTTGGGTAACACATACTGTCCCCGAACTCCTAATAAAACTGAAATAAAGAAATTTGGGATACTATTGGAGTTCCGGAAAATGATCTTTTACCAAAATCAGTCAGTGAAATCGTATTTAAATGATGGGTGTACTTGCTTCTTTTCCCAATTGTCATCGGCCCTTGGAGCCACGGAGCTTCTTCACTAGAGACTTGAACGATCAAAAGACTAAGAAGCTTTTATAATACTGGCAAATTTTCTTTTTAGACTTTTCTGTTTAGGATCATTTTACGCCTGTACTTTTCTTCAGTGCAATTTATATTTTGACTTTTCTACGTACCGCAAAACAGGTACAATTCTATAAAAAAAAAACTTTTATGACGTTATAGCAAAATTAAAACGACGCATTTGGGCGTCGCGACGCCCACTTTGAGAACCTCGGCTGTACATGATGTATGATTCCTATTTTTTCCAAATTTGGGCGACAGTAGTAATATAGCGAATGCACAAATACATATACGGTTCACATTTTCCCCCATAATAGGGCGACACTAGTAGTATTCAAACAAATGATTCATATTTTACTTGGCAATAGGGCGACAGTGGTGGACCATTAGTCTGTTTGAATAACGGTCGCTGGACTCTACAGGGAGTGACATCATGGGGACCTAGTGGCTGCCAGGACAAGCAAGGAAACTATGGATCGTATAGTCGTGTCAGCAAATACATGGGATGGATCAAAGAAGAGATGGCAAAGTACAGTTAATACTGTCAACTAGGATTTGCCTCTTCGAGGAGCAGTTACATGTTTTTGTGCCTCAATTATTTGAATATATATAACCAAGTGCATATGTGGGCGCTTCATAAGTGTGTGTACCAATATGGGGGGGAACTAATTTTGTTCGCCTATTTTACATCAAGTTGTGTGAAGAGACGGTAATCTATGGGCAGGAGGTATATTTACGTGGCTAACACAGACAGTCCCCGAACTCGTAATAGGACTGAAATAAGGAAAATCGGAATAAAATTATGGCCTTACCCTAACCTGGTACACATACTACGACTCTACGAGAGTACACATATTGGTTGTTTACAAATTTAAGGCTTTACAACCGACTGATTAATAAATTACTATTAGTTGGAAATGTTCACATAATAATATTAATAATAATAAAGTGCAAAGAAATACGTGGGGTGATTTTGAATCGGTAACAGTCCGCTAGGGGCGATGTTGGTTTACAAGTTTGCTCTTGCTCTAACTCTCCAAGGGGGCACAAAGCAGTTGGAGGGAATCACAATGCTAGGCGAAAAACTGCTTTCATTTTTCCTTCACAAAAACAATTCCCGTTCTTCCTAGTTTCATTGCTTGATAAGGTTATTTTACAGGGTGCTTGTTGTTCATGAATTGTTTGAACATACTGGGATTTGGAATCTAACAATCAAAATAACAATAAAGTGGTAAACAGGTGGTCGCGCATGCTGAAAGCTTCCGGAAAGTGCCCACTAGCAATTAAAGGCTACCAATGCTCTAGAGTAGACACTAGGGCAGAGAGGGCGAACCTTTTTCAATGAATGGGTCAAAAATTATATTTTTATTGCGGAACAGAAGAAAGTGGGTCACAGATATTTAATTATTGTTTGTATCTATGAGAAACTTCTGAAACAAATCCTTTAAGCTTCTGTTGATGTCGGTGTGGTTTTGGGCTTTACTTATTTGGCGTTTCTATCGGGGTCTTATTATGGTACTTTAATTTATGAAATTAGAGTACGAAAACACGCATATGAGTTACCAAAAACGTTTAGGATGATGCAAAAAACACTTAACGGTTCCAGAAAGTTTGAAGGGAATTCACTCCGATAGTGTTATATTTTTCGATCAGCTTTTAATCACATTAGCGCACTTTTACATTGCCCCATTGTTATTTCAGATTTCTAGGTTTTAGGTCTGGAATATTTTGTTTTCTCAACGGCATTGTAGGCGAGAAACTAATGAAATGCAAAGTAGCATCTGGTTATTGTATTACCCCTACAACATTCTACAGATCACCGAAAGAGACAAGACATTGCGAGAAATGAATAGATCAATTACATTGTTATGTAATAAACGATGTCAGAGCCAATAGCTAGGACTGGGAATTTCAGGGAAAACACTTAAACCGGGAACCGGGTAAAATAAACCGGTTAACCGCAGCGTGACGTTTGACGAAATAATTTTAAGGATCGTCAATTTTGATGCATTCATATACACCAATTGAACTGACTTCTGTAAATAAAAGTATTAATATTAAAATCAGGGTATTTGTGAAACACCTTTAACCTGACAATAGATATGGACGTTGTCGAATACCGGCTATTATTTTACATACGATTACATACAATGAGAAACATAACATGCCAAGAGTCAAAAACAGAGTAAGACTTGCTGATAACACTAGCAAATTATTTATTGTAACGTATACTGCTCGAAAAAGAATAGTAAATTTATTACAGAAATATTTTGTAAACTTGGAATATCTCGCGCCGGAACGCGATGTTATTTAAATTAACTCATCCATTCAACGTTTATTTTTCGCTCCGTGGATTCTGGTATGTTAATGTATCTAAAGAATATTAATATGGCATCTCACTTGTTAGGATTCAGGGGGAATTATATTCTTATACGGGCCAACTGTGGATAAAACTAAGTGTTGAACTTGGTCACACTTCTGGAGCGTCAAGGCAAGTTTGTAATTATGCGATATTTAAGCTGATTTGCCTCACATAAATACTCTTAAATCGCCCGTCGTTTTTTTTTTAAATATTAATTTCACGGATTTAATATTTTATGTTTCTAATCGCGGCCAAATAATAAATATTTATTTGATGAATTGATATAAAATATTGTTATTTCGCGCGGCACACCAAATTATTTACACTTGACCAATTTCATTTTCAACGTTGCTGCTCCACTGGGTCTGGTATGTTAATTAATGAAAATTGAAGAATATTAATATTGCATCTCACTTGTTCGGATTCAGGGGGAATCATTCCTTATACGGGCCAACTATGGATGAAAATAAATGTTGACATTGGTGGTTATTTCTGTTCTTGAGTTGAGGTAACCATCGATCACATCCATGACTGGTTTGCCTTTTAAATTGTTTTTTTTTTTCGTTTGAAACGCGTTTCGCGTTACTATTTGACAAGGTAGTCCAAGGTTGCGAGGTTGGCGGGCCGCAAAAACTTTTGAGAATGTCTCACGGGTCGCAGTCGAAAAAAAAGTGAGAAAACGTCGCGATTTTACTTACTTAAAACATATTTAAGAATGTGTGCTTACCGTTCTAATCATTTTTTCAGTGAAGATATATATATAAAGCCTTATTAATTACTTCCCGGGTAATATCGTGATATTTTCGGTAACTTTCCTTGTGTTTGGTTTTGTGATGTCGCTTAGAATTATATTCTTTCGTAACAGATACAGGCACTGTGGTTTAACGTTGTTGTAGAAATACGTTTCCTCCCAGTTTACCTCGGCCACCTTTTGTATACTCATTTTCTCTTATTTTATTACAAATCGTCAAGTTCGTCACTGCCGTTACATGGCTAACGCATGAAAACAATATGATGGACGAATTGCTTCGTTATCGAGTCTAGAATACTTTTTAACAACCAAAGAAAAAAAATAAGGAAGTGCAGTAACAGTGCATAAAAATAGAATTACAACAACTCAAACTTTTGGGTACAATCATGCACAGAAGTTCAAGTGTTAAATAAATTTTCTTCATTTTCCTAGAATTATTTAAAAATTTATGGGCTATGTTTTTGTTGATTACCGTGTATGTTTTGAACTAGGAAAACTGCTTGATAAATCCCATGAAGAGGAATTCACGATATGTTCTTGGTTTGTATAAATATAATAAATATAATTGTATAGAGCTGCTCCCGATACCAGCCTTCAGTACCCAACAGGAATGATTAAATTTCCTTTTGGTTATAACTCCGTAATATTGGTTACCGTGTATGTTCAGGACCAGCAAAGTATGCTGTGTATGAAGGAGAACTCTAGGTTATTACATGCAATGCAATATTTTCAATTGTACTAAGGATTCGATTTCGGCGAGACTAACTACTTATCCTTCTTCTATGCTTTTGTGGCAGTGGAGATATAGCCATATAGTTGAACCATGTATGTCTGGCGAAGTCTGTGACTTTAGTCAGAGGAAACGTTACAAAAATATAATTGTCTTAGGGTGCAGCAAGACTCTTGAATCACTTAGGATGTTTAATTCAATATGAAGCTTTTTCCAAATGACATCAATCAGCCTTTATTGAACAAAAGTAATACTTAATTTTAATCGAGATTTCAATTCAAACGTGTACATGCTTTTGTAACCAATAGTAAATCTGTTCAGACCAATTATCTCTTGACAAGGTACAATTGTCGTTTTAAATAGCATTCAAGTGCACTCAATAACGCACACGAGTAAATAAACGTCAAATATAAATGAGTGATCACAAACCATTGAAATAATAAACATCCGGTTAATGTAAGGTACTTCATGGAATAAGTTAGTAAAGTTCAGTTGGATTTCTCAGTTAGGTTGAGAGTAGAATTTTCGGCGCTCCAGAAGTCTGTGTACCAATATAGAGGTAACTAATTTTGTTCGCCTACTTTTCATCAAGTTGTACAGAAGGACTGAAACCTATGGGCAGGGCGTATATTCACTTGGCTAATACAGACAGTCCCCGAACCAGTAATAGAACTAAAATAGAGAAAATTGGAATAAAATTATGGCCTAATCCTAACCTGGTACACATACTACGGGAGTACCGAATTTTTGTGACGATATTCGAGGGTGCTATACTGCTCTAGCTCCGCCATTAGACGTTTGTCAGCTATCTAACTTTAGCTATCGGGTGAACAAACAAAAAGAGAACCCATAACGTTTCAAGTTACTTTACGAAAATGTGGAAATTTCTTTAAACGCTTCTGTTTATGTGCGTAGTGCTAAGTTGAAGTAACTGAACAGTTGTAGCGTAATAGTATTTTTGAAAAAAAAGTAAACCTGTCTATTTCAAAAAATGGCGTGACATTTTCATCACAACACCCCTATCTTCGCGATTAGAAATGCGTATTATGACGTCAGGTTTTGTGGGGTCACGGCGTACTATGACAGCCTTGAGTTTGGTTTTCTTCTATTCAGAGTTAGATCTTGGATTAGGATTGGGAGATATTAGAAGGTAGGCCATAACCTAACTTAAAATGAGCAGAGTAAAACAAAACACATCATAAAAGTATGGTAGGCTACTATCCAGCTGTTAATACTTCATCTCTACTTTTTAGTATGCTTATTTGGTTTTGTTGATTTTAGGTTAGGTTATAGGATAGGATAAAGTTAATGCATTATTTTCTAACTTATTTAACCTAGCATAAAAGATAACCAAATATTAAAAAAAACATAAATGAATTTAGTGGCCTGACAATAACAATATAGATGTAATTTGACGACTATTTCCGGTTTGTTCATGGGTTGGGTGAGGTATAATGCGTTCTTGTGCATCCCGAAAGTCGCTTTTGAAATTGCAATTCGATAGCATCTATAGAATGAAAATCTGCTCATCTTTTGTAAGAGAAAGTGCTTACTAATGGCTGTATTGTGTGCAGGTTTTGGTTTTGATAGAAACATTTGTACTTCAATTACATTGAACCGAATAGCAGTGCCTCGATAGCCTAGCGATTAAAGGAAGTGTATGTAGCAATATGGAGATAACTATTTTTGTTCGCCTAATTTACATCAAATTGTGTTAAGGGACTGAAACCTACGGGCAGGGGGCATATTCACTTGACTAACACAGACAGCCCTCGAACTCGTAATAGAACTAAAATAAGGAAAATCGGAATAAAATTATGTCCTAACCCTAATCTGGTACACACGCTACGGGAAGACCGCATTTGGTGGCCGCGCAATAACAAGAAATGCGTGATCTAACTGTGAATGTCAAAGGTACACAAGATTATGGTGCGTATATATATATACAAAGCCCCAATTCAGCTAAATAAGAAATTCCTAGACAAAATTATCGAGTTGTAAAGAAATAATAAAGTCAAGAATTGTGATTTGACTGACATGTTTAAGATATCACCAATAAATAGGATAATTGGTGCTCCCGAAGTATACGTACCAAGATGGCGCACAACCTGAAATTAGTATTTCTACCAGGTTAGGATTTTTCAGGTTATGCGTCATCTTGGTATGAATACTTCCGGAGCGCCGGATAATTTACATTGAACTCCGCCAGGGATTGGGAAATACCCATTTATCTTGGAGGAGAGAAAAGTGGATAAGACGGCTTAATCCAATGACGTACCCCGATCTCTAGTCCGGTTACCAGGCAATGTCAGATTTGGGATTAGTTGGTTATTAAAACTAGCATAAAAGACAAAGAGAATTAAAGAAAGTGGTCAAAAAAGTAGTGTTGAGTCTAGAAAGTGATAAATATGACCACGGTTTAAATATTAGTAGATGATATAATTTATTTGAACATCTGCGTTAGTATCGGGAAATATGGAAATTATTACCATGTAAGTCTGACATGTGTATACTACAGCCCGCTGGCTAAATCCGGCCCGTTGGGTAATTGAATCTGGCCCGCCTGGTGCTACCACAAACCACAAAACCAAACTAAAACTAAATTTCGATATTTTAGATTGTCATTTTACAATAGCGGACGCAATTGAGACCCGCGAAAATAGTTGTCTCTAAGATTGTTAGACATTAAATTGGCATCGGTTTTATGTTATAGAGCAGCGGTTCCCAAAGAGGCAAAATTAACAGAATTGTGTTGAGCATATAACTAATATATCTATAAGCGGAAGAACTGCCTCCAAATCCTTCCTTTAAGGCCTTCGCGCTGGTGGATATGAATACCTATAACACAAGGATGCTGTAGCAGAAATAAATATGACCATACTATGCAATTCAATAGTACTGCTTACCAAGTCATTGTTGTAAACTGCTTGTCTGAGGAAGTCCGATTTTGGTCAGACGAAACGTTACAGAAATAAATTTGTGTTAGTGTGCAGCAAGACTCTTGAATTGCGTGATATAACTATTATAAGATCGAATATTTTATATTTTATTTATTACAAATTTTTTATTGTTTTTATTTTCATTTTAAATGCTGTGTACATGAATTCATAAATTCATTTTACTTTCTATGTCGTTTGCTTTCTGTTTTGTTGTTGTTTGCGGGTGCGCTGTGAGCAATATAATCCGGCCCGCGACGCTTCACTGAATTATATTATAACAAAACAGCTGTATTCACGATTATATTCTTTACGTGACAGAATTTGCTTTGAAACACTAAATAATATTATAACCTAACAAGTATATAATTCACAAACACTCGTTTATTGACCCTGTAATTGATTTTAATTAGAAAAATGGCAACAGAATGTAAAAAAGTTGATGCTGAGTGGAAATGGTTCAATGACGCAGAAAATTTTCAAATGATCAGTCTTCGAGCACTGCTTGAAATATTAATTTTGGCCCGCGAACGACAAAAGTTTGCCGATCCCTGGTATAGGCTTCGCAACGGGATTAGAATTACTCACACGTACTAGATTGAACTAAATTAAAAGCATATGGGTTAGGTTAGATATAAAACATTTGGCAAATGATTTATGAAGTTGGATACATGGTATGTTCTGGGTTAGAATAGAAATAAAACTTTAGGTAATTGATTAGAGTAAGCATAGGTATTCATGGTATGTTATTGGTTAGGATAGATATAAAACTTGTAACTTGTTGTATGACTATGTTCACTCCGCAAGTCACACATCTCGCATACAAATTCCATTCCGACCGCCGCACACGGGGCGTAATAAACTGGGAAAGTTTAGGGTGGCAGATACTGGTGAGGGAGTATTATAAAACATGAACTCTGAACCAAGAGATTTTGTGGTACAGATGGCCTAGTAAATGAAGCGTTTCTGTTGTATGAGCTGGAAAAATTCCTGTCTCTTCACATACGGTATGTCCACGCACATCGATGAGACACACCTGTTCGGAGCGATATTTAACGCATGCATATCGCACGCATAAACGCATAATTAAAAATTTATTGGAGTAGGCTCAACTGTCTTTTCGTTTCAAAAACCCTCCACTCTGGGTCGCTAAACAATTTGAATTTGCCATAAATATAAGCATCGTGTCTGTGTAGCGTATTTATGTACTACAACTTTATACACTCAACTGGATTATCGTAACGAAACGTCTAGTGAGTTTTGACATTTTATTTACGATTTTTTTTGTATCTAAATTTGCTATATGTCGTATGATTTTGAAAAGGATACAAAATTACCTTTCGGGGGATGTGCGAATGTCTTCCCTAGCTTACGTAGACATTGTTTTATTGCAGAATATGTGTTTTCGATTCCAACAGTTTATGAACAAAATCGGTGAACGATTAGAATCCCAAGTTGGAATAACGACGCAAATCGCGCATTTTGTCGTTCTCAGCTGGAGTTCCGATTATGCCAGTATGATAGCATCGGCCACGGTTAAAAGCTATATATTCAAACGAATCTTGATTGAACAGATAATAATTCCTAAAAAACAAATGTCATGATATATACGTTTGTTATCTGATTATGGGACGTAACTAAATGGCCAAACCAAAAAATTTGAACCGCGCTTGTTTATGGGGTTCCGCCGGAAACATGACGGCTAATTTTTCACTGTTTGATATCAATAAATTACAAACAAGTTTTATTAACGAGAACGTGGAAGACATGATATCGTCTCTAGATCACCTGATAAATATTTTAAATTTTACGACGCTAAAGAATCCAAATATCCTGTTAATATGTTGATAAGAGTTGTAACACTTTAACAATAAAAAGTCTTTAATGAGTTTTGTAATTTTTAACGTACAACTTGTACGCTTTGATGAAATTCATATTCATAAGGCAACACAATGTGCTAGCCATGAGAGCGTTTACATTCTATAATACAAATCAATATTTGTTATGCAATTATATGCGCGTTCATTGTCTCGTTTAGAGCAACAACAAGTTGTAATACACCCCTATGAAAACAGTTTAATCTTATCTGTTTATTTATCGTACGAGGATAAGACTACATTGCATTTTTTTTTATTAATTTTTTTTACCTGGGTCAAACTCGAATTCTCTCTCAAACTGAGAATCTATGAATCTATATCGGGACGCCAGGACTCAATAACTCATATGTAGGCTCAGGTCGAGGGATATTTTCGAGAAAAAATTTTTGTTTGTAAATTTTTTGTTGTTGTATTTAAACGCTAGTCAACCATTAGTCAAAAGTTAAATGAGTTTGCTATTCTCTACCTGATTGTTTCCGGATATACAAAATCACAATTTTTATTTTCTACTCATTCGAGGCGTATGTACGTACTCATTTGGCATATTCTCGTGATATCCTCATTTGACCTCGGGCATATCACAGCAGTAACACCAAAGTAGATTATGGCGCATTTTTCAGAACTGAAATATTCTTATCGTCTTATCAGCTTTCCTCTCTCTTTGGGCGAATAATAAAAAATCACTTTTTTGAGAACTTTAGCTCAGAATTCATCATTCTATTGTTTACGCAAAGAATTCAACAACGTAATCTTCATAACGTTTATTTGATATAATAATATCTGGCTGCTTGTGCCGTAACTTTTAGTTGTTATTATCAGTCTTATCAGCTTTCCTTTCTCCTGGGATGAGTGTTAAAATATCTTAGAATATCCACCCTTCTTTGAGAAATGAATATCAGACTATATATCACTCTATCGTCTACGCGAAGAATTTGACCACGTGATTTTCATAACGACTATACAACGACTCTCAGCCCTGAGGGCACTAGAGTTAGTTCAAATTAAATAATCCAGCCGCTTGTTTCGTAACTGTTGATATCAGAAGAAAAATAATGGCGAGAAGAGAGAAGTGTATTTTCAAAGATTATTATATGGACAGAACTAAACTACAGTTATTCCTTGGCCATGCAATGGTGTCTTTATTTTTGTGAGAAGTGGTGGTGCAGCCGATAAGACGATTTATAGCAAACTCTGGTCTCTCGTACGTTCACCATACCTTGTTGGGTATGGGATTAGTTAGCCAGTTGTTTGTTTGGTCAGAATTGGCAATATAAGAATTCCGGTATCTTCCAAAAAAGTCGCTCTTTACTTTACAAGTGTCTGTTTGAACACAGCATTCACCTTATACTTCAAATTTTAACATGGCCTTTTCTGATAATAGGAGCCATCTACGTCTGTTTATATTGTATGTCAGTGTGATATTCTCATATAATATTACAGACCACATGCAGATATGCCCTAGGCAGCGTTTCATTTGCATTCAATTACCTATTGTTATTGTCTCGATATTTGAATAGAATAAGATAAACCAAGTTTGAAGCGTTATTTCGGCTGCAGCAATATCTCTCGTTGGCTGTAACGATAATGAAATATTCATATGATGAGGTAAAGCTGTTTGAATTTCAAAAATTTATCACATTGATGGTTTTCTATATATTATACGTTTGTTAAGGCTTTTTCAGGTATCGTAAATAAGGTTGCGAAAGTAATTTACAGTGAAAAGCGGGCTACTGTAACTAAGATTAAGGTTACTAATATTATTTATCCTTTCTCGATTGTATATTTTAATACTGTTTATCTCAGCTTAGTTGAGGGTAGGTTAAGTACGATTGGTTAATATCCCGCCATGTGTTAATCATGTTTGATTAGCACTTGGGTTGAATATTTTGATTAACCGCTGACCATGCAGTTTTAAAGTATGCTCAGATAACCCAGGTTAAGACTGCTTACTTCGCTTAATATAAATTTTCTTTTGAAACGTCGATTTCAAAAAATTTCGAAAAATGAGAATAAGAAAGATTTGATTTGAACTAGCAAGATTGAAGATGAGAAATTTCAAGTGGTTCAGGTTTTTCTTTACACTAAAACAACAACATTTCTGTAAAATTATGTCTCGTCCAAATCAGACTTCGTTTTATATCTATGATTAGGCAGAAGTGAAGCTACAGAAATATAATTGTAATTTGAGTAGCAAGACGTTTGAATTGAGAAAATTATTAGTGTTTCAATAGCAGTACGATACTAATTTTGTTAGTTAGTGCACCGTTGCCCAGCCGGATAGAAATTCTCTTCGTTTTTGAAGAGGAATTTTGCTTTGTATTTCCTGTAGTGTTAGTAATATTCTTTAGTTTATTATAAATACTATAATAATACCTGTTTATGCACACATTATTAAATACTTGAATTCTAATACTGATAATGTTTTCGAAATTAAGTTAAGAAATATTAACTAATTAAAGTGATGGTTAGAACTTAATTTTACATATTAGGAATAAATATGAAATCACTGAGCATCAAAGCTTTGGCCTGTTTACTCGTTTTTTTAATGGTTGGAAATATACTTCTGCAGTTGAAGCCCAAAGTTCATTACGTCACTCATGATGACGTCATCACTGATTCAAAAAAGTTGGAAAAACAAACAAATGTTATAAAAGCACTTAGGACATATCCAAATATAGATGCGCAACATAGAAATGGATTTATTAAAGAAAAAGGTAATGACGGTATTGGAATTGATGGCATCATAGAACATGATGACGCCATAGATATTGTACCCAAGAAAAATATTGTGAGCGATGAATGCAGGATTATTTTAAACGGAGATCTAAATGGAATTAAAAAGCTGAGGGAAAATAATTTGACCACCTTTCCTTGGAGTGACGTCACCAGTGATGACGAAATAATAAAGAGAGCAGCCGATTGCACCGAGTTGAAGAAAATGTGAGTGCAAATATTTTTTGCATATTTCTGAATTGAATATTACCGGGACAACACTGGATAAACATAATATTCGAAAATTCGTAGGAAAACCAAATTAAATAAATCAAATAAATTATATTTAAAGTTCCACTTATTTCTTAAATCAGCGAATTGGAAAAAGCCAAAAAAGGCTGCTGTGATTGTTCGAGGTTTAATCCTTTTAGCAGATGATATTTGTTTGAAAAAGGTTCAGTATTAGAGCGACCATTGCTGTATAACAATTACTTGAAATATACAAATTCGAAACACGTGACTAACTAACTAGAAAATATGAATACATAAAAAAGCAAAATGGGGCTCATATATACCGTCAGAAATTTCATCACAAAGCCCACGAACCCCCAGTTCTTGATGGGCGCGTCTAGAGTGTAACAAATTGGCTAGGCAGTGCTAAGTATAATAGTTTCTCATATATCGTTGGATATAAGTAGTCGCTTTTACAAAGCCTTCACAGAGAAAGAATTTAGAAATTTAAAATGCTGAAAATAAATGAAATTATTATTACTAGAGTATTATTACTCGAAACTAATAATATTCCAAAGTTTGTAGCAGTGGTTCCAAAAGTTGATTGACCGCGGGCTAAAATTAGATTCTAAAGGATATTCGCAGTCCAGGAGAGTTTACCCCCCCGCAAGTGGTCGATACCGGTACCGGTATGTTTCAAGTTACTTGGATTCTATTTTCTGCAGTACCAGCTTTTAGATAGATCTAATGCGATAGTAGTATAAAACGCCTTATATCGATTATTTCAATTGTATAATCTTGCGCATAAATACCAGTGTACATATTTTAGCGACATTTTTAATAACCAGTATTCATGATAAATTGGACTATTTATTAAAAAGTTCAATATCATTCATCAATACAGCTTTTCCGATGAGACTATAGTCACGCACGCAGTTTTAAAATAACTCTTGTCCACAGTCAAAATGGGAACAGAGCATCGTGTTGTTACAATAATTGTGACATATAGGAGGACCATGATGTCTTAAAAAATTTTAAAATTGTAAAATAAACTTATCGATGCCATATTACTGTTTTGGTTCTCACAGATGTATTAAATGAAGTAAAAATACTTAAACAATTACTGATTAAAAAAACAACAAATCTAGTTAAGATATATTGAGAACTGACTTCATAACGAAATTGAAATTGTTAAGGGACCCTGTATATCTACATTTTTAACTAATCAAGTTCGAGGTCTCTGTTAGAAGCGAATTAAAAAATAAATCTGAGAAATTTTATCCTATTTTTGCTTCGAGAACAAATCTTGTGTTCAGATTCTATGTTCACCACCTCACTCACACAAGATGGAATAAATTGGGAAGGTAATGCCGAACCAAAAGGATTCCGGTTTTTCAATTCTTGGAAATCATTGGCTACTTGTGTCGAGCTTTGCTCAAAGCTTCTAACTCGTAAAATAAAAGTAATAAATTTAGAAAAGTTTCAGTGAATTTAGCGAATTGTAATAATGCTTGAAACATTTTTTTCAAAAATTTAAATACTTAATTTCGATGTCTCGTTATAGTAGTAAAATTTTTTTAAAACTTTATCCATTCGTGTTTTGATATTGAATTGAGTGCTCAAAATATGTGGCGATGAATTTTAAACAAACTCGTAAAATAGTGTTCAGTGTAAGTTAACCGTGGGTTATTTGGTTGACAAGATTGGTTAATACCCCGCCTTTTTATTTTAATCTTAGCGAACTGTAATTAACAGGTATCGCAGCTAAGTCGTTGATTGTCTCACTTTTTCAATTTTAATCTCAGCGAAAAGTTGCATCGATAAACTAACCATAGCTAACGTATATTTGTGCCAGAGTTATGGGGAGAATATGAACTGTAATCACAGTTACCTTACATAAGATTGCAAGTAATTTGTAGAAACGAGCAGGTTACTATTCTGATATTGGCACTGATATTTCTAATCCCTTTTTTTATTCAATATTTTAATACTGTTCACATTAGTTTAGCTTAGGGCGAAAAGTTGCAGCGATGAACTAACCCGACCTAATGTATATTCGTAGCAGAGTTTTGCCGAGAATATGAATTGTAATCAAAGTTATCTTGTATACGTTTGCGAGTAATTTGTAGAAAGTAGGTTACTATTCTGATATTGCCACTGACATTTTTGATTATTTTCTTTATCTTATTCTATATCTTAATGCCTTTTACCTTAGTGTAGGGTAAGTTAGATTTAATTACTGTCCCCCCTTTTTCATTTTAATCTTAGCGTTACCAGTTAGTAAACTAATTAGATGCTTACCGATATATAAACTATTTTAACAGTTATCATATATTGCGTTCTGATATTGCCCGCCGCTAATTTTCATCTGTTTTTTATTATCCTATATCTCAATACTGTAAGTTACGAAAGTTACGTTAGGATGAGTTATATTGGTCATTGTTTCACTATTTTATTAGGCTGCAGCAATAAACTAATTCGACCTGACGTATATTCGTAGCAGATGTTTGCCGAGATTTTGAACTGTAATCACAGGTATTGCAACTTAGAACAGAGAAGGAGAGACATCAAGAACACTGCCATCATGAACCTCTTCCGTCTATCGCACATCACGTTTTTGTCATAAAAATTGGAATCAAAAAGCTTGTCTGTGGACTTGAATTAGAATGTCGGATTGCATATCCCAGAGGCGCGAGTACTAAAACAAAAATGTTCCGAGTGTGACTTGTTTAAAATGTAGAAGTAAATAGGGCTGAGCATTTTCGAATACCCGAGGATTTCAGAATCGAATGGAAAATTTTTTTCGATTTGAATCGAATCTGGAGTCGTATTGGGTCCCCCAGACACATGAATTACTGAAAACATACAATACATAACCCAGACAAATTGCTGAGCGTTTACATACAATAAAAAACACGTTTTCACCAATAACTCAGTACAGAAACGAGTCAAATGCCAAAATTGGAATATTGGATTCAAATATTCGATTCGAAATGCCCAGCCTAGAAGTAGATAAAAGAAGTTTATTATTGACGATAAAGGCAATTGAGATTATATATATTTTGTTCGTCGTCTAAAAACCAAGCTTGAGCGTAGAAACTGGAAAAGTGCTTGTTGTTTTGATAATTAATTACGAAATATGTGGATATGACCTCAAGAAATAATCTATTTTAGTCGTCAGTAAGTTTATCTAGCTCAGCTTTTTTCATCCGGGATGGGTATATACTAAATATTATATAGTATAATAATATTAGATATAGAATTTTCAGGATAATAAACAAATTTTCTTTTGACTAAATTCGACACACAGATTCAGATCCAATTCAGAAACGTTAAATAATATTACAAACGTACTAAAGATCTATCCAAATGTAGGTTCTCAAGATACCAACGGATTTATCAAAGAAATAGATAATGAAGCTATTAAAATAATGTTGCCATCAATAATCATGACGTCACCGATTTCGTACGTAAGAAAAAATACTATAAAAGATGAATGTAGTCTTTGCATTGTAAGCCTAAGTCTATGAGGCGTATGGCTGTGGAGAAATCCAGTTAAACGTCGCACCTCCTTTATTTCGCGCACGGCCACATTGCTTGCAGACGACTTCCGGTGTTTTTCTATTGCTTTTATCATTCCTGTTAAAACGTGAAATGAGTTGAGTATTCCGTCAATCGTTTTCAAAATTCCAATAAAACTCGAGGTTGATTTTGGAACCCATGAAAATAAAGCGAACAATTTCCGACAAAATAAATACGAGATAAAAGTCTCGTATGCTGATAAACTTGGTAAAATATTTGTGGTCGTAATCCCCCTTGACGTCTTGAATAAAAACGAGAATTGTTTTTACATATTGTCTGGTACGTGAGTCGATGTTTCAATACACATCAAGCAGACTGTAAATTATTGAATAAACAGAGCAGAAGTAATAAACCAATGTTTTTGAAATTTAACGTTCCTAAAACAACTAATCGAAAGTTTCAAGACAAAAGACGAATGTTGGAATTTGAAAAGATAAAACTAAGAAAAGGTGCCGTTTGAGCTGCTTTCCTCATCAAAGTTTAAAGCCATATTTGTCAAAATACTTTGATGAAACCATAGCCGAAGGAAAGTCTGCAGACAGCGGCGTATTTCGTCATTATAAAAAACAAAATAGCCCCCCTCCCCTAAGTTTTGGGTTGACCACGCTCTTGGATGAAACGTTAGAGATGTGTAAAAGTCAAAAATATTTGTTTTTCACGCTTTTTAAAACAGTCGATACTGATACAATTACCGACATCGAAAAATATGAGATAAATATCTCAAGCTGATAAACTTGGTAAAATATTTGTGGTCGGATTCCCCCTTCGACAGTTTGAAAATCGAAGTCGATGATATTCAATAGACATCAAGCAGGCCGTGAATTGAATAAACAGAGCAGAAATATTAACAAATAAAATTTTCTTCAAATTCCTAAAACAACAAATCGAAAGGCACCTACCTGTACGTATTATTACAATATCGGTACAATTGAATTGTTACGAATAGCACGTGCTTGAGCTGTGATAATGGCGTAACAATTGGCGGGGTCTAGAACGTAAAAAGGTATAAACATAGAGTGTTAAACTATTTCACTTGAATTCGACGGGTCTCAAAAAGTTACGCTATTTGGGAACCACTGATATAGATAGATTAACCATTGTAGAAAGTCTATATCGAGGGCTTTAAACCAAGAGGGAGAATGTTTAAATTTTTGAAATTAAAGTTTTAGGCTATATTTACCAAATTATTTTAATGAAAGGTTGAGATGTTTAAAATAAAAAATATTGTTTCATCATTTTTTCAAACTAGTTCGTCCTTTGGTCGAAGCGATCGTTCCATACAGTATTCGATTAACTCCCGTAGTGTGTGTACCGGGTTAGGGTCAGGCCATAAGTTTGTAACTTGCATTATTTCAGTTCTATTACGAGTTCGGGGACTGTCTGTGTTAGCCAAGTGAATATACTCCCTACCAGGGGCGCAGCCAGGATTTTTTAAAAAATAAAACGGTTAACGGACGGTTAAATAAAAACGCGTTTATAGGTCTTTAAAAAGATGTTCCGGTGGTGGAAAACAACATGTGCTACGCTGTGTCTCATTAGCCTTTCTTTGCATGTCCTACTTTCAGCAATCGCTGACCATTCTCTTTAGTCAAGAATAATCAACTTTTCATTTCAATGCGCCGTTAACTATATTACTGAAAGTGAATTCGTCGCGAATTTAAATTCCTGTGATATTTGCACATAACGCTTCTCTACTTTTAGCGGCGATTTATCAACATATTATTACCAGTTTGTTAATATTACATGCTATTATTTTAGGCAACAGGGTTAAATTGGTTTATCGTTGTTTTAAGCAAGAAAATAAGCATTTGTTTTTTTCGCTTATTCAGCAATCGTAATTAAAATATTTACCTACGCGAAAGTCTTCACTCCGCGGGGTGTCCTTGCGTTTTAGAGTTTCAGAGTGATGCCGAAAATGCCAATGATAGAGAAACACCGACACATGGGGCTCTTTGTCGCAGATTCTGCCCCCTTTGACAGGCGTCAATTCGTTTATTTTGTTTTGGCATGTCCCATTTCAACCTTTAAGTAATCGCCGATTATTACCCCATTGTCAACAGTTAAATAAAATGCCACACATGATTTCAATTGAAATAACGCAAAAAATGTAAAATAAGAATAGAATGAAATATTAGCGATCATGAAACATTAAGAAATAGCATAAATTAATGATATTTGCCAAATGTAAATGGTTCATAAACTATTTTTGAGTGCGTCACGAAATATCAATCCATTTCCAAAATAAATATATTTGATGTTCCCGTATTTATAACTCCATAAAACGATTACAATCATTTAAAAACAAGATCATGTATCGTACTGATTGAGAACGTCTTTCAATGTAAAACTCTTGCTTGTTGCAATTAACTGTTAATACATTCCAATTTTTATTGCAATGCGTCGAGTCTAAACCTATATTACTGAAAGTGAAATCGTCGCGAATTTGAAATCCCGCGCCCGTGATAGCTGCATTCTGCGCATAGCGCTTCTTCACATTCAGCGATAATTTATTAATATATTGTTACCAGTTTATAAAAAAGAACTGAAAGACAACGCATGTAACTGCTTTTCGCAGACAGACGATTCCAAACGGGTCTTGGACGAGTTTGCTACCCAAAAATCTCGAAGATTGAACATTATTCTGTAACATTTTTTTTCCCGAAGATTGAACATTATTTTGCGATACTTTTTACTCGAAGATTGAACATTATTCTGTAATATTTTTTTCTCGAAGATTGAACATTATTTTGCGATACTTTTTACTCGAAGATTGAACATTATTTTGCAATGCTTTGTTTTCGAAGATTGAATATTATTTTATGACACTTTTTTTTCGATGCTGCCACATTTGGCAATCCTTTGTTAATGAACCATACATTTCCAATAATTCATTTTGTCTGTTATTTGCCTATGAACCTGGTACCATCGCTTGTTAAAGATGCACTACATAACTAAAATTCGTAATTAGTGATAACCAACGATAACGTATGTGATTAAAAGTATGGATGCGTTGAATGTGGCGAGGCGAGAGCGCGCTTGTGAAATCGTTGAATGTGGCGAAGCGAGAGCGCGCTTGTGGAATAGTTTTGACGGCAATAGTGTGATACGTCCGTTGCTATTTGTGTCAAGTGAAAGGTAGTACAATTGTATTTAAAAATGTTTAGTGAAGATTGTGACTTCCGTGACCCCCCGCTGGCAGCTAGCTCCACTGCCGCGTAACAGCGATAACGAATCGCAAACATGATTAATAAGTCGGACGCTGCGCGAAAGTGATAACGCAAAGAATAAAATTATTGTAAGCAAACGTAACACTATTAAAAAAAAAACGATTCCAAAGGTGGGGTTACAACCCATGTAACCCCTGACTCCCCCCTGACTGCGCCCATGCTCCCCACCCATAGACTTCTGTCCCTTTACACAACTTGATGTAAAGTAGGCGAACAAAACCTCCATACTGTAATCACAAATACAACAATCAAAAGAAGCGGACGATCTAAATCAGCAAAGTTATCCAAGCAGAAAATCGCCTTTATACGCTGAGAAGTATAACATCACAATCGTTGAATTTTTGAGACTTTTTATTCACCTCTTTCTTGGTTGGCTCTCACTATCTTAAATTTAATTTATATTTTTTAACTTGGATTTTTGCAGCATGATAATATGATCTAGGTATTATTTTTAACGTTTGTTTATTGTCATCTGCTTATCAACTAAGCAAACAAGGTGTCGTCGACATGTGCACGACGAAATAAATACCTGAATCAGTTCGACTCAGTAATAAAATGTGACATTGCGCATCACGGGCGGGCGCTACATCGAGAGTTTTTATTTGGCGCTTGTAATTTCACATGACGAGCTAACAATGGCTTATTTTTAGTTTTTTTTTTGCCAGTTCCGATCGTGTATGAGTGTATATATTCAGTTCATCGTTTCTTATAGTTGAGATAGTTCGTAGTTATACAGAGTGAAAAATTGCGATTTTCATTCCGATTTTCCCTATTTTAGTTCTGTTAAAGACTGTCTTATACAAGTACGGGGCGATGTTAAAATTAGGATATTCCGCGTTTATCAAAATTGTTTATTTGATTGTATGATCTTGATTATTGTGCCTTCATGTGTCGGTCTCTGCGAAAAGCATTATTATTTTGCATTCTATGGCCATGAGCGGGCTTTGTAACATCCATACCGCCGACATATGTATCATGTTTGGTTAGCACTTGGGTTGAATATTTTGATTAACCGCTGACCATGCAGTTTTAAAGTATGCTCAGATAACTCAGGTTAAGACTGCTTACTTCGCTTAATATAAATTTTCTTTTGAAACGTCGCTATTTCGAAAAATGAGAAAAAGAAAGATTTGATTTGAACTAGCAAGATTGAAGATGAGAAATTTGAAGTGGTTTAGGTTTTTCTTCAAACTAAGACAAAAAAATATTTCTGTAAAATTATGTCTCGTCCAAATCAGACTTCCTTTTATATATATGATTAGGCAGAAGTGAAGCTACAGAAATATAATTGTAATTTGAGTAGCAAGACGTTTGAATTGAGAAAATTATTAGTGTTTCAATAGCAGTACGATACTAATTTTGTTAGTTAGTGCACCGTTGCCCAGCCGGATAGAAATTCTCTTCGTTTTTGAAGAGGAATTTTGCTTTGTATTTCCTGTAGAGTTAATAATATTCTTTAGTTTATTATAAATACTATAATAATATTTGTTTATGCACACATTATTAAATACTTGAATTCTAATACTGATAATGTTTTTGAAATTAAGTTAAGAAATATCAACTAATTAAGGTGATGGTTAGAACTTAATTTTACATATTAGGAATAACTATGAAATCACTGAGCATCAAAGCTTTGGCCTGTTTACTCGTTTTTTTAATGGTTGGAAATATACTTCTGCAGTTGAAGCCCAAAGTTCATTACGTCACTCATGATGACGTCATCACCGATTCAAAAAAGTTGGAAAAACTAACAAATGTTATAAAAGCACTTAGGACATATCCAAATATAGATGCGCAACATAGAAATGGATTTATTAAAGAAAAAGGTAATGACGGTATTGGAATTGATGGCGTCATTGAACATGATGACGCCATAGATATTGTACCCAAGAAAAATATTGTAAGCGATGAATGCAGGATTATTTTAAACGGAGATCTAAATGGAATTAAAAAGATGAGGGAAAATAATTCGACCACCTTTCCTTGGAGTGACGTCACCAGTGATGACGAAATAATACAGAGAGCAGCCGATTGCACCGAGTTGAAGAAAATGTGAGTGCAAATATGTTTTGTATATTTCGGAATTGAATATTACCGGGACAACACTGGATAAACATAATATTCGAAAATTTGTAGGAAAACCAAATTAAAAATTATTTTTAAAGTTCCACTTATTTCTTAAATCAGTGAATTGGAAAAAGCCAAAAAAGGCTGCTGTGATTGTTCGAGGTTTAATCCTTTTAGCAGATGATATATGTTTGAAAAAGGTTCAGTATTAGAGCGACCATTGCTGTATAACAATTACTTGAAATATACAAATTCGAAACACGTGACTAACTAACTAGAAAATATGAATACATAAAAAAGCAAAATGGGGCTCATATATACCGTCAGAAATTTCATCACAAAGCCCACGAACCCCCAGTTCTTGATGGGCGCGTCTAGAGTGTAACAAATTGGCTAGGCAGTGCTAAGTATAATAGTTTCTCATATATCGTTGGATATAAGTAGTCGCTTTTACAGAGCCTTCCCAGAGAAAGAATTTAGAAATTTAAAATGCTGAAAATAAATGAAATTATTATTACTAGAGTATTATTACTCGAAACAAATATTATTCCAAAGTTTGTAGCAGTGGTTCCAAAAGTTGATTGACCGAGGGCTACAATTAGATTCTAAAGGATATTCGCAGTCCAGGAGAGGTTACCCCCCGCAAGGGGTCGATACCGGTACCGGTTTGTTTCAAGTTACTTGGGTTCTATTTTCTGCTGAACCACCTTTTAGATAGATCTCACGCGATAGTTGTATAAAACGCCTTATATCGATTATTTTATTTGTATAATCTTGCGCATAAATACCAGTGTACATATTTTAGCGGAATTTTTAATAACCAGTATTCATGATAAATTGGATTATTTATTAAAATGTTCGATATCTTTCATCAATACAGCCTTGCCGTAGCCTCAATATGAGACTATAGTCATGCACGGAGTTTTAAAATAACTCTTGTCGACAGTCAATGTGGAAACAGAGCATCGTGTCGTTACAATAATTGTGACATATAGGATGACCATGATGTCTTAAAAAATTTTAAAATTGTAAAATAAATTTATCGATGCCATATATTGTTTTGGCTCTCACCGATGTAATAAATGAAGTAAAAATACTTAAACAATTACTGATTAAAAAACAAACCTAGTTAAAATATATTGCGAACAGACTTCACAACAAAATTGAAATTGTAAAGGGACTATATGGACACCCTGTATATCTACATTTCTAACTAATCAAGTTCGAGGTCGCTGTTAGAAGCGGAATAAAAAATAAATCTCAGAAATATTCACCTATTTTTGCTTCGAGGACAGATTTCAAATTCTATGTTCACCACTTCACTCACGCAAGATGGAATAAATTGGGAAGGCAATGCCGAATCAAAAAGATTCCGGTTTTTCTAAATACTTGTGTAGAGTTTTGCTCAAAGCTTCTAACTCGTAAAAAAAGTAATAAATTTAGAAAATCAGAACAGAAATTGCAAGTTTCAGTGAATTTGGCAAATTGAAATATTGTTTGAAACATTTTTTTTAAAAATATAAATACTTAATTTCGATGTCTTGCTATAGTAGTAAAATTTTTTTTAAACTTTATCCGTTCGTGTTTCGATATTGAATAGAGGGTTATAATAAGTGGAGGTGAATTTTAAACAAACTCGTAAAATAGTGTTCAGAGTAAGTAAACGGTGGGTTATTTGGTTGACAAATGATATTCAGAGTTACTATTATTGGAAGGACCGGATCCCATCACTCCCCAAGAACTTGAACCTATTCGCACGAACTCGCTCTTGCAATGTCGTGATATCTAGTGACCGAAGAAAACGGGCAACATGACCCGCAGCTGGCGAATGACGAATGGCATAATATTTAGCGTTTCAGAAGTGTATCAGATTTATTTAAAAGCGTGTCGTATTTACTGTAGCTTCCGTAATGACATACTTACATTCTCTGAAATGAGAGGACCCGTGTTTAGTGAATTCGATACAAAAGAAAACCCGTCTTTGGAAATCCCAGTATATGCCATTTACGGCCCCGATTAGATAAAAACAATCATTTATGTCTATTGGAATATAATTAAATATAAAGTACTTGTTCGATTCGTCAAAGAAATTGATAATAATTTTAATTTCAAAGAGTGTATTCAATAATTAATTCGGAAATTAATTCTTTTTCGAAAAAAAAAAAATTCGAGAAACTGTTTCATTTTCGGGGAAACACGGAAAGCGGATGTATGCACTCGGAATCGTGAGATTATTTTTACCCTTGTTTTAATATTTATATTTCGAATCAAGAGTCTGAAAAAGTGCAATGGATATAGTACTTTGTGTAAAATTGATGTTCTCTTTGCGGCCCCCAAAACTCGTTTCGCAGCCCTGTGGGGCCGCGGCCCCTAGTTTGGGAAGCCCAGCCCTAGTACACGCCATAATGTTAAATGAATTGTGCTAAATTCATGTACCGAATGACATATTATTACGTGTCGATCGGCCACGTTAGACTAACCACTTTCAACCTAGGAGTATCCAAAACACCCAACGGAATTTTTTTTTCGAAGCGAAAACAGAGAAATATTACATTGTATTTGTTGTGGTTTACTTATATTGCTTAGTCATTTATACTATTGTAATATGGGTACGTCCCAATTTCCCTATTTTAGTTCTGTTACGAGTTTTGGGACTCTCTGTGTTAGCCAAGTGTATATACCCCTACCCATAGGTTCTAGTCCCTTAATATATACAAATTGATGTAAAGTAGGCGAACAAAATTAGCTACCTCCATATTGGTACACATACTTCTGGAGCGCCGTAATATGTATATTTGTGGATACATTATATATTATACGAAGTGCACAAAAGCCGATGTGCAAGTTTACTATCTAAGGAACCAATATTCAGCATAATGGAAACAATATTTATGCATAGTTGGAGAATAATGAAGAGATTTAGAATAAGCAAATGCAAGAATAGATAGACTTCGACTTTCCCCATCTAACCAAGTATACTAAAAATTTGGCACTTCGGAAGTGCGTGTACTGATAGGGAGGTAACTAATTTTGTTCAAGTATTTTACATCAAGTTAAGTAAAAGGACTGAAACTTATGGGCAGGAGGTATATTCACTTGGCTAACACAGAACGTCCCCGAACTCGTAATAGAACTAAAATGAAGAAAATCGGAATAAAATTACGGCCTAACCTTAACTTGGTACATATATTACGCGAGTACCGAATATTTTTTTAAATTGTTAAGTTGGTCAAAGGAATGTGGAATAAAGCGATTTTCTCACATCAATAATAATTTAACAAAACGATACATCGGTCCAGTTAGACATTAATGTCAAAAAGCGGCAAAAATTATAAACAAATATAAGCAGAGAAACAAAATGGACGATTCGAGTATTTGCCATCACGTTAATAACAGTCTAGGACAGTGGTTCCCAACCGCCGGTCCGCGAAGCTTTTTCGCCGGTCCGCGAGAAATTTCGTTGTTTTTATTCCGTCTCAATCGCTTTACCGAAGACGAAGTTGCGTTGGTTTATTACGCAATTTCTTTTCCATCGTTATATTGCGACGTAATTCGCGACATCTTGGCGCCGAGTAATCACACTTTTCCCTTTTTTGGCCTCGATTCATCGCGAATGCGCTCCGATCGCTTTACCGAAGATGAGATTGCGTTGGTTTATTACGCAATTTCTCTCCCGCCGTCATATTGCGACATCTTGGCGCCGAGTAATCACAATGTTTGCTTTTTCTGGTCCGATTCATCGCGAATCGCATCAAATATGGCAAAATTCAAAAGCTAAAAATTGGCACGCGTTCTTTTTCTGTTCTGCGTCATATTCCTGATTATTATGACCATTTATATAAAACGTTATGCATATTTCCTTTGTTCAAACCAGAAAACAGTCAAGAGCAGTATAATATTCCAGTAAGATATGAACTTGTTGCGACACTGCAGGTGGTCACGAGACGCGCAAAAAAATGGGCGGCAGAGATCTTTTCCAATATTTTGAGCAGACATAGTAGGATTTTGATCCTGGTGCCAACTTGCCAGTCAAAAAAAAATAACTTAATTAAAATTGTGATGCAACTTTACAGTCCAGATTTAAGAAAGAATCACTGTCACAATTTTGGATATCTCTTGATGGCGAATACCCATCGCTAAGTAAGCAATCAAACTGTTGTCCGTATTTTCAATCAGTTACTGCGTTATGCGAAAAAACATTTTCATCACTAGCTTTAATTAAAACGAAGCAACAAAATTGGCTACTCGCCTCTGCAGAGCTACGTGTTGCAGAAACTTCTTTGAGGCCTCGTTTGCAATCCAATATTGGAAACGAAACAGCAGCAAAATTCTCACTCACTAGAGTTAATTGTGTTTATACAATATTTGGCATGTACATGTTTTTTATGTGAAATGTTTTATGCGTACCTTTCTCACGCATAATGGGTGCCCAGTACCAGTGACATAGCATCCACCCCCGCAGTGGCGGGAGGGCCCACAGCGCCGAGGGGCCCAAGCGGTTAGAATTTAGAAATGTAAGCCGCAAAACCAAAAGTTACATTGCAAAACCAGTAATGCACATCTAATGTTGATGTTAGTTCTGCTCAAATCGTTTTGTTAAGTAACAATGTCAGGGAGTCGTCGATTTTCGGCGTCTTGTGGTTTGATCGCACCGGCAAAATTGCAAAGGCTGTCACAATGATGTCGAAAGCAAAACCTCTCAGTGGCGCACAGAAACGCGGAAAAAGGGCAGAAGAGTACGCACGTATGAAAAAAATATAAAGTAACCAAGATAAACGGCAAATTTTTTGTTACCATTGCCTTTTAATAGCGACATGTTATGCTTTTTGACGAAATAAAAAAAGCGTTGTTTTAACTTTTGTCCGAGAGTTATTAGGGTCATTTCCTCGAAATATTTTTGCGGGGTCACGAGAGTCTTGCTACGCCACTGCCCAGTACTGCATTTTTATTACGAAAGAGATGGTATTAAATTATGTTTTACCCATTTCAATTTTTGGCTGGCACATTATTTGATAGTTTTTCTTCGTGTGAAATGTTTTTAAGTGTGCCTTTTTTGAGTGCCCGACATTGCATTATATTATCTGTTCCGGTTATTTCAATTTTTTGCCGGTCCGCGAGTACATTTAATTTAATTTTACCGGTCCGCCAGGATAGAAAGGTAAAGATAGATAGGTCCTAGGTAAATAAAAGAGGAGCGAACAGGGCGGTATAACGACGGCGGTAAACAGTTTATTGTGAATATGCCATTGACGTGAGCACACGTCATAAACAGTGTTTGATTGCTTATACCTAGTAATGCCCCATAAATTATTTCATCTGAATAGAAATTAAACTTTCAGTCAGACGAAATAAATTTGTTCAAGAAATCTTCAAAGTCGCTATTACGATTTTTTTTTTTGGAAATGATTCGTCGACTGTTCGCACAAATCAGTTAATTTTTATAAGGGGATATATATATTGACCTGTACAAAGGCCTGTAAAATCTTCCACTAATGTGAAAGGACAACTATTTTAAAATTAGAAATCTTTCAACTTCAGCATTGGATACTCAATGTATGAGACGATGAGTGAGGTGAGGACAAGGGATTTAAATCCTAGTTGTGCAATTTGCGATGCCAGCATAAATAATTGAACTCTGTAACCAATATGATTTTATTCAAGTCAATTCCAACGGTCAAAAACTATAGACAATAGCGCCGATCGCCCCCCCCCCCCCACCCCACCCATTTGAATTTTGAAATTTAAAATGGCTCGATAAACAGTCAAAAAGATTGTTTTGTAAATACTCTGTTCTCCAGGTAAATGATTATTTCTGGGAAACTCTCGCCAATGGTTGGTGTGGGTAGGCGAATCCAAACACCGATGAAACGAGTTCAATTGCTTATACTTAGAAATGTCTCATTGTAACTTCATCAGAATTGAAACTAAACTTTCACCCAGACGAAGATAAATTTGTTCAAATAACCATCAAAGACGTTATTGTTAACGAATTTTGCGTGTACGTTATCACTGATCGCAGCGTTGTGCCCTAGATTCATATTACAGATTTACATATCTAACAGTCTTCGAAGTTAGATATCATGACCTTAATGTACCTATATAGCAGAATGGTTAATTTGGAATCACTTTAATGTTAATGCTGAAAACCTAATCAAATTTTTCAAAAATTCTTGCATTGATGTAAGCAGGAATCCCAAACGCAATGCAATGTAACACTCCAGACCTATAACAGAAGGATGAGCCATTAGGTTATTTTTTAGATTCGCTTTTACATCCATCTTACTGTTGCTAAAAACATAAAATTTACTTATGACATTGTGGTCACCGACATTTTACAAGATTCCAGAATCGAATAGTCACGTAGAAAAGCTTTTAACTCGAGCATGCATTGTTTGAACATAATGGGATTTGGTATCTACCAATCAAAACAACTCTATTACTATCACTGGAATTATAAAAGGGGGGGGGGGGGGGTGACGTGAGGACCACTTTGATATAGCATCCTTGTAATATTAAAATAGGAATCCGCCAGCGCAGAATATGGATATGTAGTTATTCTCACTATATCTCAATCGCTATGTCGTTTATGCTTGCAATTTAGAATTCCAGCAGAAATTGGTTTAAATAGGAGGTCACACTTACACAAAACAAATTGCCACGTTGAAAATACGTAGATGGAACGTTTATATCGAAAATAAGGAAATGTAAATATTCAAAATGGGGCGGACAAGATCAACTTAACATATAGTTTTATTTTTATTTAACTTCACGCCCCCTCAAAAATTTGTCTACGTTTCCTCAAAATATTGCCCCACCGTTTCAGAACCACTGCTTTATAATGTATTTTAAAATGGCATTTGTTGTGTTTTTGTGTCATCCTGCTGTACCAGATTTTAGATCCGGGGTGGGAGATATCTCTGGACCAGCGACCAAAAGTTTTGCTCCCCTGGACTGACGGGCTATGTAAAAAGAAAATATAAACCTTGTGCCAAAACCGAATCTCACGCGATGGTAGCACCGAATTGAATAATTGAAGTTTCTCAAGGCATATGTTATATTGCACTTCATAGCAGTGCCTAACCTAGCAATCCAAGCTCGTGTAGCGTTTTGAAGATTAACTCGTGTTTCGAGGTTGAATCGAGCGCTGGAAATATGCGGCGGTAAATAGTTAACCAATTTGGAAAGTACTGTGCAATAATGGCTGTTTGTTCTGTCGATGAATGAATTCGAGTTGGTCGGGAGAAACAGCCATCAATATTGTCAGGGTGAAATAATTTATTGCTTGTTTTTTGTTCTCAGGTATAATTTCAAACCTCTTTATAAATGTTTGTGGGAATAATAACTACAACCCCCCCCCCCCCCCCCCCCCCCCTACCTACTACCCCAAGAAGTACAATTGCAGTTTAGGACTGATGCGCTATAGTGGGACAACAGACATCAAATATACAAATAAAACTCTTGTACAATACACAGGACAAAGAAATACGGCAAAACGATCGTAATTTCCATATAGTATTACCTTCTCGCCTAAAAAGTACGCTTGTGCAGCGACTTTCTGGGAGTGGAAGGATATGAAACATCTTATGAAAAATAAATATTATCGTTCTGAAATATAATTGTGGGCGGACCTAATATTGGTAAATAGGCTTGTCCGAAAACAAGTCTGAAACAACGAGTCGATAATTCAAACTATGAAAGGTTTCTCGCACTTTCGATATATATTCATACTTTGTTGAATTATAATCATGGAAAAGCTTTTCAAATGTTTGAACAAATTTGAGTACTATTTGCTTTTTTATTGTCATATTTGTTCTGAAAAATAGTTTCATCATGGCACAAATAATCTATATTCATCTAATTTCGAATCTTTCAAAACAACTTTATGAGTACACGTTATAATACGTCTTTGGTAATTTGAACCAGTATTTCATATTTATTGAGAATAACGGTGGCCAAGCCTGAATCATATATTCTTTATGCTCAAAACATGAAATATTGGATTTGGGACGGGGTTCTCAAACTGGGATTGGGATATATGTACGTATTCCCCGGGGCTACATTTAGATTTTTCAAGGGGTACATTAGATAAAACATAAAGATCTTTTTCTCATACCTCATAATTTACCTTAAACTATTTCTCTTATCACCGGATGTCAATAATTTAGTGACATTAGTTTAAGAACTCCTTATGAAGTCTCATTTTCATCAATGTTGAAACTACAACTACAGTAACTACCAAGTATATTTTTGCAGCTTACATGACTTATTTTGTCCAATTGCACCACGCAGTACAATTTTGGGGGGAACTGAGCAAATCTAAATTTTCCAAAAGGGACAATTAACAGAAAGTTTGGAAAACACTGATTTAGGATATTGTGTGAAGAAAACCGCCGTTCTTTTCTAAGTTAGCTTAATAGAGACGGGCCAAATCGTTCCATCTCTAGCTTTTTTAAGTCTATTATATCAACTTAAATTGACAATTATTATGACCATTCACATTTGTAGTTGTATCTTGTTATATCTGTACAAGTTAGGCTATGATCAAACGAAAGCTAACAAATAAAAGAGCTATTTCGAGAAGTTTCAAAAGAAACTTTGAATACACGCTTTGAATTATAATAGGTGAATAATTAAATTATTAATATTTTTTTTTGACTAATCGAACCAGTACCTTTTATGTTAATCATATTTGAATAGACAATAATGGTTGTTTTTATCAAATCGCAAACTGGTCATTTAATATAATGTATGTATGTCACTACGCAAGCTACTGTGAATACGATACGCCTTACACAAATTTAATAAACTTTCAAATTGTTTTTAACAAACAGCTACTGCTAGGGCATGGTCAATGATCGAATTTAAGATATTAGATACGGTCCTCTAATCTAATGAATCGAACTCACTAACAATAGCTTACCTATTTCAGAAAATGTACGCATGTCACTACGAAAGATACAGTAAATACGACACGCTTCGAATCTAATTCACTTTCGAAACACCAAATATAATGCTAGCCGTCATTCGCCATCTTTGATAATCGTCATCGTTGCATATTATATGCTCCTAACATTATCATTGAAACGCAGATATATAAATGATTGTTTTTATCAAATAGCGACCGTTAAGAGCATGGCCATTGGAACTCACTAACAACACTACAGAAGTCGAATGTTTTGCAATATCTGTTCTGTTTTGTAAAATTCAATTTTTAACTCAATTTTAAAATATGGGCGTGATGACTGAGCAGTGAAAGCGTGAGTGAGACTCAACTGTGTGGGCATCGAAGCTTCCGGGTTGGTTCCGGATTCAAATACCAATAATAAATGGATAGAAAATATAGAATTAGAAAGATTCCGGCTCTTCCAAAAATACTAACTATTAATATTAAAGGCTGCTTTACAGGGTCTATTGATGAAGTGGAAGGCGCTAATTAGCGCCGTTTGAAAAAAAAATAAATAAAATAAAATAATACATATTTATATTTCATGAATATTAACCTCCCACCCCCCAAGCTAGAGTTGGGATGTTATTTCTCCACAAAATCTGATTTGTAAAGTATATTTTTATTTTGTATGAAACGCGGCAGGATGTATTAAACACTGAAGCGCCATTGAAAATTAGGCTATGGGAATTTCCGTCGTACTTTCTTTCCCCCAAGCACGTTCCTATTTTTTTTAATGGTTGATCCAGCCCTGTCTATTGACTCCCCGCATCTAATCCAGTATACTGAAAATTTACGTTAATTTACAATTTATGTTAAGTTGGTCAATTAATTGTGGACGGAAGCGATTTTTTCAGTTTAACTATTAACAATTTAAAAAAACGATACATAGGTCCAGTTGGGCGGCAAAAAGTATAAAGAAATATAAGCCGGAGAACAAAATGGACAATTTGAGTAGTTGCTGCCATCACGTAAATAACAAGTCCGGGTAAATAAAAGAGGAGCGAGCAGGGCGGTATAACGACGGCAGTAAACATCTTATTGTGAATATGTCATTGACTTAAGCAAACGCCATAAAACGAGTTTAAGTGCTTATACCTAGACTCATTGTTATTTCACCTGAATAGAAACTAGACTTTCATTCAGACGAAATAAATTTGTTCAAGTGATCATTAAAGACGTCATTACGAATTCTTTTTGGAAATGATTCGTCGACTGTTTGCACAAATCATTTAACTTTTATGAGGGGCTATTGACCATATACGAGGACTTGTAAATCTTCCGCTAATGTAAAACGACAAGTATTTCAAAATTTGAAATCCGTCAACTTCAAAATTGGATATTCAATTTATGAGACGATGCGTGAGGTGAGGGATAGAAATTTCAATCCTGATTCTGTAACCATTAGGACTTTGTTCACGTCAATTCCAACGGGCAAAAAATGTAGACAATAGCGCCGGTGCCCATTGAAAATCCCCCTCCCCCATTTAAATTTTGAAATTTAAAATGACGCGTTAAACATTTAAAAAGATTATTTTGTAAATTTATTGTTCTCCAGGTAAACCAATGATTCTTTTTGGGAAACTCTTGTCAATGGTTATTGTAGGTTGACGAATGCAAACACTATAAAACGAGTTTAATTGCCTAAACCTACTAATGTCTCTTTATGATTCCATCTGAATAGAAACTAAACTTTCACCCAGACGAAATGAATTTGTTCAAATAATCACCAAACACGTTATTGTCAATGAATTTCGGTTGTATGTTATCACTGATCGAGGCGTCGTGCCCTAGACTCGTATTACAGATTTACTTATCTAATAGTCGTTCGAAGTGAGATTTCATGGGTGTTCGGGGTATATAATATGGGGGCAAACTTAATATAGCATTGTCGTAATATAAGCATACGAATTCGTCAACGCAGAATAAGTAGTTAATCTCACAATATTTCAATCGCTATCTCTTTAGTGCTGCAATTTAAAATTCCAAGCGGAAATTGGTTCAGTTAGGTAGTCACACTCAAACAAAACAAATATATAGCATTTAAAATTTATTAATTTGCTTGCAATTTTTTTTTAAATACGTTTATAATTTTTCAAACTCAACCAAAGACATTTACGGGGAGTCAGTCAATGAAGTCTCTTTACAATTCAAATTATTTTGACTTTGTGATAATTTGTTTGAATTATAATAAGAGCATTTAAAATGAGTCTGCTCCTAAGAGCATCGAAAACACGTTGCAAACTTTTTTTTATAATACAGGATGTTAATAAAGTCCTTTTACAATTTCAAAATTGAGATATGAAGTCAGTTCTCAATGTATCTAGACCAAGTTTGTTTCTTAAGTGTTCATTTATATAATCAAAATTTTTACTATATTAATTCACCTTTATATGCCCGCCATTAGTTCTTTATATGTACCATCAAAGTTCTTTTACATGATCTAACAAGACTTTATAAACACTCTGCATTATAAGTACTGTTTAATTTCAGATACCGATTCCCGCCGTTCGTGGATTCAGATTTCACCGTTACCGAAGAAGAATTGGAATTCCCCATCGCCTACTCAGTGCTAATGCACGAAAATATCGAACAACTTTTATTGCTCTTAAGCGCCATCTACAGGGAACATAATATTCACTGTATACACTTAGATGCCAAGGCCTCTCCTGAAACTTATAAGACATTGGAAGCGGTAACTAGATGCTTTCCTAACGTGTTTTTATCGACTCAAAGACAGAGGGTTATATATGCTGCAGCTTCAAGGCTTTTAGCCGACATTGCCTGCATGAGAGACCTGCTAGCAGTGCCACAGACTATGTATGATTGGAAATACTTGATTAATTTATGTTCGCAGGTAACTAATAATTTTATGCTTTATCGTTTTTGTATTCGTTTTGCTGCAATAAAAATTATTATTAGCATCTTAAAGTTCAATTTTTGATCCACGTTAGGGTATAGTTAGGGTGCTTTGCCATGGCAGGCCATTTAAAATCGAGTCGTTTTCGATTTGAAATAAAAAAGAGTATTCAGTTATCCAAGATTTGACTAGGTGACTCGATTCATTTAGTGGAATGATTTTGACTCGTACTCGAATAATCGCCAGTGAAACGTAACTCTGTGATTGACTCGACTTCTGGATACCAGCTATTTGCTGCGTTCCATATTTAGCTTTGTTTGACTAGTAACGATCACATGTAATCGGGTAATTTCGGTCTCCGACAGGGATAACGCTCAGTATTAGAAAGCATAACAGATCACAAATATTGGAAAAAATCCTTTAGGCAATATTTAATTAAATGAATAGAATATTGAGCCCTCGGCGTATGTGATCAAAATTTTTGTTACATTTCTCCCTCTGTCCTTCATCGCATTATCGTACTTCGAATGTGGTTGCATTTGTTAAACCCGAACCCCATAAGACAACCAAAACAGGCCATAACCAACACAAATCAAGTCATATTCACTTGATACTGTGAAGCACGCTATAAAGTTGTAACATTTATATTGAATAAATTGAATTTGCTTTGACCCAAATTTTTTTTTTTTTTTTCATGCACGATGATCGTTTCTCTTACTGTTGTCTCTATTTACAAGCTGTCCTACAGACACGATGAGATGCAGAGTTTAAAAGACAGGATCTTTTGTACAAATACTCCGCAAAGAAACACCCCCGCTAACTCTCAAAAGAGGAAACTGAGTACTTATCCAGTTAGAGTTTGGGTTGTAATTGGAAAATTTTAAATTATTCATAACCCTAACCCCAACTCTAACTGAATAAGTAATCAGTTTTTTATTTTGCGAGTTAGTGGGGGGTGTTTTTTGCGGGAGCTTTGTACAAGAAATCCAGTCTAACATATCTAAATGCTGGGTCATTGAAGCCGGTAACTGTTCACACCCACGACTCACCCCATGGGTCATATGATCTAATTCAGGGATCGGGAACCTACGGCCCGCTGGCCGGATCCGGCGCGCGGAGTGATATAATCCGGCCCGCGACGCTTCACTGAATTATAGTAACAAAACAGCTGTTTTGACGATTATATTCTTTACGTAACAGAATTTATTGTGAGACACGACGTGTAGACTAAATTATATTATAATCTAACAAGTATGAAATTAACAATTACTCGTTTAATCAGCCTATAATTTAAATATATTTAGACAAATGGCAACATAACGCAGAAAAGTTGTGCGAAGGGTTCAATGGCGCCGAAAATATTCAAATGGGATATTTTGAGATGCAATGCAATAAGCAAATAAATCTATATTCTATTCGAGAAATGTATCACTGTTGAACTTTCAATATAAAAAATACCATCCGGTTTTTAACTTTCTAAAAATATGTGCGGCCCGCCAATGACTTGCAACCCTTCATTTTGGCAAGGGAGCGACAAAAGGTTGCAGACCCCTCTAATTTATAATGTGAAAATTATAAAACCCTATTATTTTTCATATTCTCCGTTTCTTTTTTATCCAGGATTTTCCAATGAGAACAAACAAAGAAATTGTTCAGCAATTGAAAGTGTTCCGCGGTCACAACAGCATCGGAGGTTATTCAGAACTCAACAGTCAAGTCAAACCAAGAACACAGTTTATTTACAAGTCAGTTTTTTTTTGTTCATTGAAATAGTTTTTTGAAAAAAATTTGCTCGGATCGAGGTCACGAGACTGACCTAATATGTAGGACATTGATCTCTGAGCGAAATTATGGACGGCTTCTAAAATACTAAGAGTTGCTGAGACTGTGAAAAATTATAGAGTAAATTTATGCGTTAGTAAACAGCTATTGATATGATAATAAAAGAAGTTCATGTTAATACAATCAGAAAAACCAGCCATTAAGCGATTAATTCTACATAACAGAAGTTTATATATTTTTTCTTGTCATTTGAAAAATATTTGTATTAAAATATAATTTAAATATTCTCCAAATTTTTTTTCTGTTTGGGAAACGCTGATCTAACTACTGGAACAATGCAAAGCAAACACTAAAAACAGTTGAAAAAGTTTTCCCCCGACTATAATAGCAGATCTCAATTTTTTCACCGCATTAGTTAAATATTTTTTTAAATATATTTTATTTATATTCAGAATTGTAAACGAGACTGAAGGCGAGACAATGACAGAAAAAATAATCCAAACGAAAGAAAAACACCCTCCACCGCCGTTCAACATGACTGTAATGAAAAACCTTGCATACAATTTATACACCAGAGAATTCCTGCAATGGGCTTTAATAGACGGCGAAGTTGGGCCGGCTTTGTTAGAATGGTCCCTGGATACGTACAGCCCTGACGAGCATTTCTGGATCATGCTTCACCATTATCCAGAAGCACCGGGTGGCTCAAGTTTACTTGGGGGATACCAGCTTGCTAGAATGATCAAATGGTCGTTTAATAAGCCAGTGAACGCGTGTCATGGTATGTAATATTTATATGGATTTCATATACAGGGTGTCCATAAAGTCTCTTTACAATTTCAGTTTTGTTATAAAGTTAGTTCTCAATATATCTTAACCATTTTTTTGTTTGTTTGTTTAATGAGTAATTGTATTTCAATCCCTATTTTTACCTCGTTGAATACATCTGCGAGGGCCAAAACAATATACGGTATCGATAAATTTCCTTCGCAACACTTGCAACTTGGGACATTTCAAGGCATTTTCATCATGTATAATAGATGAGACTTAACGGGTCCTTCTGGTCATCAATGACATGGCGCAGCGGCTTCCAACCTGGCGCTCGTGCCCTCTCTCCAAGGGGCCCTATAGCAGTTGGAGGTGGCCACAGTACTAAAATGGCGCAGAATTGATTTGAAAGCAAATTTCAATTTTGTTTGCATACTTCTCCTTTTATATGAAAATTCCCCGTTCTTCCTAATTTTATAACCTGGAAAGGTTTTTCCATATGCTGTTTTCACTTTCCTGTGCATGAATTTTTTGAGCATGATGAGGTTTGGAATTTACCAATCAGAATAAAACTATTAGAAGAATGAACAGGGGGTCATGGGTTATAAAAACATCCGGAAGGAAGTCACGATTCATATAATATTAAAAACCGTTTAATTTAATTATGCTAGCATCAGGGGGTAAAATCTCAGGTTTAAATTCTTCGCTCGCCACTTCATCCGGGGTTTCTACTTTTTTCAACAATATTTGTATCCCTTTTGGGACCCAGCAAGGATAAGTCGCTTTGCCAGACTCGTTTTATTGAGATATTCAAAACAGTTGACTGGATCAATGCTCAAATGTATAAACAAGAAAGCCAAAACGAGGTGATATCAAATCTTCTACAATACTGGTTATCTGACAACCAGATCACCGAGATATGATAACGGAACCATGGCATGCAATTTTTAATTTTAATTACGTCATCACGCAAAACCAAATCTTAAACCGAAGTGAAAACGAAATCACATATAGACCATAGATATTTTTGAAATAAATTGAAGTAACAACAATAAGCTTTGACCACTGGAAATTTCAAAGCACTCGGTCTGGTAGTTTAGGAGAAAAGCCATCTTCCACAACAAAAATAACAAAACGATTCATATGTACACTTTGTGTTTAATAAGTTAATTATCAGCAACAAATAAATTATTAATAATGAGTCATACAGAATATAAAACGAATACTTACACAAAACAGCTCCATATAACAGCATAGTCCTGAATCGACACGTATACAACGGAAGAATAACAAACGGAATACAATAAGAACTGTGGACATGCAAATATCATAAGGCTATATCGAATTCGAAATACAGCAGAAAAGGACGCTATAAACGAGACTACTAAATTAATTCAAACCACAACGCTATAAAATCAATGCAATTCTAAACTGCTATAACAAGAAATGCCATCGTAAGCACTTTACCGAGATTCGAGCGTCGCTAGGAAAGTCAATACCTGAAACGACGATACCTAAAAAAAACAGCGACACGTCGGATGCGAGATAAACAACTGAGTAAATATGTCGACGACGAGACCGCGATAATCATCACGATGACAATACAGGTTTAAATGCGAACTAAACTGAATCTTAAAACCACTCGGACTGCCGACGCTCAGACCAGTGATACCCGATCTTTTCAGTGCAATGTACCATTTTAGTAATCTCCCTGAAAGCTGTGTCCGCCTCAAATAAAATCAGCCAACATATAGCCAACACAAGCGAGCCACGCGGGAGGGTGGAAGGGAACAGAAATACAGGGGTAGGCGAGCGTTCGGGAAAAGGCCGCTTTAGGCAATTTTACTTAGTTCACTCGAATTTAACTTATTTTTCAAAATATCATATCATATAGTTACTCTTAGTAAAAAATTTAATAAGAAAAATATTTCTAATCGAATCTTTTAATTTTTTTTTACAAAAGCAGGGACCCGCAATAATTCTTTAGAGGTCCGTATATCGCCCCCGGGCCATAGTTCATCCATGCCTGAATCAAGATATCAGTTTTTCTAATTTGTCTCATGGTAATGTAGTTTACTTTCTATTTTACTACTGGATCAATTTTTTTCCAAATTTCCAGCAGTTGTCCCAGAAAAGTCGATGTAAACTTTTTATAATTGTTTTACATTTTTGGGTTAAAATTAATTAATGCTAGGTAGGGTTGTCGCTACTCGATATCCAGAATTGTTTTTTCGCGCCTGCATTCACTCTAAAATGCCATCTTTATTTGTTTTTGCAATATTTATTCACACAGTGTATTTTATGTATGTTGGAAAATGTTGAATGAAAATGTATGTATGTTGATTCCTGATCTTGTTAAATATATATTATGGCGTTATAAAATATTTATATCCTATTTTGAAGGTGAATGGAGACATTATATTTGCGTCTATGGAGCAGAAGACATTTTTGAACTCACAAAAGATCGGAGAGAATTCTTTATCAATAAACTCGACGCTAGAATGGATAGTACCGGTACCGAATGTATGCGGCAATGGTTGGACGAAAGAAGTATTTTGCCTAATGAAGAGAGGAAAACGTGGAACCCTGATTTATTGCCGCATATACCATCAGACGCGTTTTATTCAAAAGAACGTAAAGAAGAAGGGAATTCATAGCAGTGGTCGATGTGTGGTCTAAATATAACCAATCTAATTATTCTAATTCCTGTTAGTGTTTCAAGTCTGACAGCATGGCGAACATGGCCTCTCGTCCGGTTACCAGTCCATATTGACTGTGGGAATTAATTAACGGAACAGCTATTTGTTTCAATTGCTTGGACTTTCAAGATGGCGGTATAATTTTTTATTCATTCAGGCGTGACGGCAGAATCTCGAAATTTGGGAATAGCGGGTATTTATGCGTGTGGGAAAGTTTTTTAAATCATTTAGCATTTACGGTATAATTTCGCAAATCGACTTCAAAACAAACTAACGCAGTGGTGAATCGGTAGCTCCGATGGCAGCAATGTGTAATAAATTCCGACAATCTTTTACGGTTTGCCTTATCCTTTTTGCTTATAGATAATTGTGTTATTTAATTTACTTATTGTGTTATATAGTTGGGTCAAGGTACAATTCCGACTAAAGCCAATACTGAGCTCCTACTTCAAACTTGGAATCCGGCTCTACATCGCTTGATTTATTTGAAAGGCTTTAGTTATTCCAACTCAATTTTATTATTCCACTCTTTCTAGTTAAAAAATATGTCTTTAAAGCAATTATCTTCATTCAGATCAGTGGTTCCCAAATTGGGGGGTAATTACCCCTAAAGAGGTAATTTGACAAGTTGAAGGGGGATAATTCAGATATTCACTGTTCAATTTTTTTTGTAATTCTTATTCCGGCTTTTTAAAGTCCATTCATTTTGAAATTGGATTAGAAGGAGGAATATGGGATACTGTATCAAGTTTTTGACTCTGTGACTACAACTTTATCGTGCATAATGATTCCAATCCCAATATCGACTTTGCAAAGACAGACATTGGAATTTTTTTTTGTTGGTATCAATATTAAAATGTGACAAATTGCGCGATGTCAGTTTTATTATTTGAAAGAGGTATTTGGTCTTGATTTTCTTGAAATTTGATTTAGAGGCAACGATAGTAAAAATTTTTGAGACATTGATTTAGGTACTGATTTTATTGAGTTTCGTTTGTTTAAATGTGTTTTTGTACAATACAAGGACAAAATTAGGACGTCCAGAAGTATGTGCACCAAAATGGCGCACATTCTGAACCCTAATCTGGTACACATACCATGTTCAGGTTGTGCAACATCTTGGTGCACATACTTCTGGAGGTCCTAATGTTGTCCTTGTATTAACCAAAATTCTATATGAATCGTTTTGTTCATTAAATGCAGACAATCGATTACTTTTGCCTTATTCCTTTTGCTTATGATTGTGTCCTATTTGATTTTAAATTATGTCATTTTTTAAAAATTTTTTGATAATTTTTTGATAATAAATTATGCACTGTAACTAAAATGTAAATTGAAAATAGAACAATATACACTGAATAATAAAGTGGACTAAAGAACTTTTTTAATCAAGTTTCCGAGCACTTAATTAGAAGTACTGAGTACAACAAAAAAAACTTATTGACTGAGAGACAGATACAAAATTATTCTTACAATGCAGATGTTACGTCCTATCAATTTTAGGTACTCCAGTAGTGTGTGTACCAGGTTAGGGTTAGACCATAATTTTTCATTCCGATTTTCCTTATTTTTGTTCTATTACGAGTTTGGGGACTGTCTGTGTTAGCCAAGTAAATATACCCCCTGCCCATAGGTTTCAGTCCCTTTATACAACTTGATGTAAAGTATGCGAACAAAATTAGTTAGCTGTGTATTGGTACACACACTTCTGGAACGCCGATAGTCAAAAGTGAAAAAATCTCATCAGCGAGTCAAGTTATGGGCGACCAGTGGAATGCCAAACAAAAAGCATAAGAGATGTCAAGTGGAGGCAAGCCCGGAAATTTGCATGCAAAAAAAAAAATCAAAGGGAAACTGCCTGCTATTGTGGCTTAGCTCGAATAAGGCGGCCAACATCTACAATATTCCTATAATCCAAGCACGAGGTATCACAAGATCTTAATCATAAAAACAAATGTTTTTTTAACTTCGAATATTATTCAACTTTGTAATTTTGTTTCAATTCAATTGGACATTTATCATTATCTGTTTTGGGCATCTCGTCTCATGTGTGCCAGAAGTTTCCGACAGAGTCCATCTTATATCATCTCCTAAATTCAAAGCGGTTTCTGAGTTTTAATGAGTATTATTGTTTAGGGCGGAGTGGGCAAAGTTTCTTGAATGGCCCGCATTCAAAAATTTTCTCTGCAAAGCCGCCGCATTGAAATCAGACCTTAATTTCATCGGAAATCATATCATATAGTTAGCTACCTTTAATAATATGTCGAATTTATTGGTGGCTGAAAATGTTGGATATGAAAAAGGTGAACAACATAAATATCACTTTAACAATTCATAGTGTGGATATTTTGAATAAACCTAAATCTAAATCGATTTGTTGGAAATTCAGCAACTGTTTCCAAGAACAGGGTGGCACAAATACACCCACCCGCACCATTAAGCGGGCCCCAGTTTTAATTAATGATACCATCTTTCAAATACTAGTATTTATTGACTGGTTCAGTAAAAAATCGTTGTCAACTTTCAGGCATATCATCAACATGTATTGTACTCAATTAGACATAATACTGAAAAGATTGCTTATAATATGCAACCCATCCTTTCATAAAAAGTATGTTAAATATTGAAAATTAAAAGGAACGATTTTTATATGTACCTAGGAAGAAGTAGAGAGTTATAAAATACAAAAAAGGAGAATGTATCAAAAAACGTTTGGATTCACTGATTTGAAGCAACTACAACTTTCACGCATGACACCAAAGTGGTTCATAGCACTGAAAAAGTTGGAAAATGCGCATGCCAGACGTAACCCTTCCTATTACCATAATCTATGAGTAAAGAGATTTTTGGTACAAAGCCTAGCCTTGAACAAAATAATCTGATATTTGGGTAAAAAACGCAACGTTAGGAATTAAAAATTAGTAATTATCCAGTTAGAGTTAGACTTAGGAATGATTTGAAATTTGGTTTTTCAGCGCAATCGGAATTTCTAACCCTTATCCTGGATATTTACTAATTTTCTTATTTTGATAGTTGGCGGAGGTGATTTTGGCGAGGGCTTCGTTAAAAAGATTAGGTTCTAGCCATATATTAACTCGTTGACAATGCGCAGTTCCGATACCCCGTGAGTAACAAAAGGGTTAATAATAGAAAGTAATATATTTCAAGAAGCAGACAGTATATTGTCAAGAGGAAAACAGCTGGCAATTGTTGGGAAAATTATTGATTTTTTTGGGCAATCGGGGTTTGCTGAAGTAGGCGTTTCACCGAGTAGCAATGTATCACTGCTGACAGACAAATTCTGAAAATTTACTGTCAAAAATGAGGTCAAAATTCATGTTTATGTATCTAAAAATAAATTTTAAGTTAATTTAATTTCAACCACAATTCTAACAATCACAGCTTTTTCAAGCTTACAACTTAAACATTAACAAATTATAACGGAACGTATTTAACTTTAGTTGACTTACAGAGAGTTCAAAATTCACTGGGAAATTTAAGTTAATGTTAATTGCATTTGTTACTGCGTTCAAAATGAAACTTTTCTATTTTTTGATGAGGATTAAAAGGCCGCACTCATGTAGGCTTGTGCTACAAGTTTCAATTTGTGCTTGTTGTTCAATGTTATGTGAAAAGATGAACCTTCAACATGTTTTTACAGTGTTACAAGTCCTACAGTATTGTGAATATATTTCGAATATCAAATTCAGTTTTGCGACATGGCAATAATCTCCAATAATCTGTGCGTGTTCCCTGGTAGGTATTTTAAATCTGTTAATATCGATTCCAAAAAACCTCCTAAACGGGACTCGCGGCTACCAAATATACTGGCGATATATATACTATCGTAAAGAAAAAGAGATGATGTATCGTGTAAAACTAAAGTTTATTGCAAATTTTAATTACCAATATGAAGGCAGGTATCCCCTATGCCCATGTTCATTGAAACGTCTATTCTGTCCGAAATTCTTCATCACTTGACCCAACTCAGTTTCAACGAAAAAGGCTTAGTCTCGGCGAAACTGTTGTCACGTTAAGTGCTCATATATCATTGGTTAATGACAATCGATTGGACAAAAGAATTTCAGTGTTTCAACACATTCAGTCACAATGTGTTAGTCATGAAATTCTTTCCTAATTATGAAAAATACTTTTCTAAATTTGTGTTCAACCTCTGCGCAATTCTACTAGTATTTTATGTTGCTTGTCATTGTAATATATGATAATCGTTGAAGCAAATTACTTCTATGCTCATAAGTTATTTAAAAAAAAACATACATAAAACTAATTTAAGTTTGCTTTATTCGCTAACAATAACTTTCACCAAACTTAACCAGTTAACCAAATATGAAATAGACTGAATTCGTTTCAATATTTTATTTACAAAAAGAAATAAATAGTAAAAAAGCACAATTATCAAAAAGCTTAAATTTAAGAAAAAAATGATAAGAAGACAAAAAAATAAAAATTATAATATTGTATTAACAAAAAAACAATGGCAATGTTTGGCAAGATGAGTATTATAGGATGTTTTATTGATACACTCGAGAGACTCAAACCCAAAATATGATCTTTTGATTTATTATTTTTCAGTACTGTATTTAAAATTCTATTTATTTGGGTTTCAAAATTGACTGTGTCACATTGCACTGCGCGTTTAATAGTTTTTGTATTCTAAATAAAATAGGAACATTGCATTTGCAAAATTGTGTATTTTTATGAGTCTTCAAACACCACTCTCTTTCTAGTTCAGAACAGGCTTCCAGCGCCATATTCTTCCTGCGGTGCTTCAAAAGTATGCGTATCAAGATGTCGCACAACCTGCATTCCAATCGGTACACACACATACTATGTTCAGGTTGTGCGCCATCTTGGTGCGCATATTTCGGGAGGTCCTTTCCCGCTTATTTTCCCCTTCACATAACTGGAAATTATCTGCGATTTTTGTTTTGAATTTATGGTTTAAAGTAACCCTGCGTTTGATTGCTTCATCACTTACAAACGCTGATTTCTTTTTTAACTTCACATATTTGACATTGGACCTCACAGCACCATTTAAATTCGCACTTGCATTTTTGTTTGACTGTCCGTATCCGTGTCCTGTACCCTCTACCGCAGCACATTGATTCGCAGCCATTATACCCGCTGGATGTTGCGTTACATGTTCTTCCTTTTGTTCCTTGAACCCAAAATTCTGGATTTTTGATGCAGTAACTCGGTGAATTCTCGAAATAAACGAGATCATGTTTCTTTGGGGGTTTTCGTCCAGGAATTGCAGGAATAAGACCATCGTCATCGTTGTGTGCTGAGCCTGTACATAAAATGAAAAATAATGAAAAACTTGTCCAAATAAGGGAGCCACAAAATCATTTTGAAGGGATTCAAAATTAGAATTCAAAATTATCAAGGTTATCAAATAATATTTATATCATTTTAGTTATATAGCAAACTTTTATAGAGCTTATAAAATACTCAAATCAGTGACCAAAATAGGTGAATTCAATAGTATAAAATTCATATGTAGCGCATACTATATTATATTACCTAATGTTAATGTATTTATATTTTATTATTTCTCAAATTCAATTATAACTTACCGTGGTTAGAAATGGTGACTTCTTCTGCCGCGTCGTATTTATCTCTCAGTCGTCTCCCGATTGTTTTAAAATTAGGGGTTCGAAGCCAGCAAGTCTTAACTGTGCAGCTACCTGACATGCCATGGCATTTACAGTATCGAACACTCTTTTCCATTACAGTCTATAAAATATAGAAGTTTGACGATTAAATATATTGAAGACAAATAAAATTGAATTGGTAGTATTATTGTCAGTTGATTAATGTGCTTTGTAAGATCAACCGTTGTTTTTTCTGTTATCGATCTCTCTCCAAATACGAATCCAAACATTTAATAAACAATTTGAAACTTGAATTCCTTAAATATGCGTACTAAAGGCGGATGTGATATATTAATTACTTATTTGCCATAAATATCTAAATTTTGAAAATTTAAAAATAAATTGAGTAATTTAGTGGATTTACATTACAAATTTGCTAAAAGTCAAAAAGTCGCTTCGTTATTTTCAAATAAAAACAATGAAAAAACAGTCTGTAAATAAATAAATAAAAAATAGTTATTTACCTGTCTACCAGCTTCGTTATTATGCAAATTCATTCTGAATTTCAGATCCTGGCCTTCCTCTCCAGCATCGACAAAGTCTTTTGCAAATTTTCTACCAAATTTGAAATTATCGCTGCAACCGCCCCAGTGCCAACCTGGACCGCCTTCTCCAGATTTTTCGTCACATCCACAAGTTGTGATAGTTCCTGAAAAATTGATTGAAAGTAAACAGAATGAAAAAAATGAAAAATTGTGAAAAATTATATTTAGATTTTAATTTAATCTATTAAACTTCCAATATGTGAAAACTTTATTTAAAATTTTAACCTTTCCTTTTCATTTTTCTGACACAGCAAAACATAACCCACAATTAGGAAACATTTAAAATATAACAATGTATTTTTATTCTGGACTTGCTAGAAAATGCGACTTAAATCATGAAAAACCCTTATTATTTGAAATAAGTTATCTGGCCTAAAAAATTTGACCATTTCATTACATTTTCAACATTTTTTATGGTTTTTGTGTAAGAAAAACATGACAAAAACACAGCTTAATTAGAAGTATTGATACATTTTGGTTCCGGACTTGAATTTGCAGTGAAAATAAATTCAGTCGACTAACCTTCACTACATCCCCTTGCGATTGCATGAGCTACAGCAGCACTCGTGACAGCATAGATAAATGCAGTTTCTTTGAATCCTGAAAAAGTAAGAAAAGATTATTGGAAATGGAAATTATCTTATTGCTTATTTAATCAAAGTTTAATCAAAGTGAAGTTATCAACAGCGAGGAACAAAAATTGAAATCGATAAAAGATATACAAGTATTTATGCAATAGAAATATTTTCCAAATAAACTTTATTTTTCTCTGTTTACTGAAGATATATTGGAACCGTCGTACTGTAAATTGATGCTATTAAATAATAGCAGATATTTACTATATATGCTATTGTTTATTTTCACTCTGTTTTTTACATTAAGGTCATCCATCGAATAAATTATCCAATAAATACACACGTGCTCAACACGAGTTTACCGCCATTACAACATCAATTCAGTTACAAGATTGTGTGTCGTAACAATGCAATTGTTACGTCAATAGACAAGACAAGTATCCTTGACCAATGAAATTGGCAAAGATATTTTAATTTAGAGTTTGACCTTGAACTTGGGTGACAAAACAGAGTTTATGAACGGAATTTAATTAAAGTCTTTTATTCTGAATTTTCGACTCGGAGTTCATTTGTCAAATATTTCTAACTCGGCTATCAGCGACTTAAAATTGAAGGAAATTTTTTTCGCTTACCTCTGTTCAAAACTTTTCCAAATAGAGAGCTATCGCGAATATCAGTAGGACAGGTCCATCTTCTGTTTCGGAATTGAAACTTACATTCTTTCACAGCTCTTCGAAGACCTTTAATAATCTCTTGGAGAGCACCAGGATTCCGACGCAAGAGTCTTCGTTGCTTTCTGTTCAAAAGCTGCACTCTTTGGTCGACAAGGACTGGTGGGCGCAAGTTTGCCGTAAGTGAATTTCCTCCAACATTTGTGTGAAACGAATTCTGTCTTCTTCTTGTTGCTAACTGTGTGGCGTCATCAATTCGATTGTTTGTGACGTCACGTTTGTTTTGATTTGAATTTTGAAAACTCCCGAAACCGCCTGATTTTGGAATACTTTCTACGTCGTCGTTGCTAAGTATCTCTTTTATTCTTTCCTCCGATAAAATATCATCGAAGTTATTTGGTTTACTGTCTTTTGATGTTTTATATAAATTACTGCTTCCTGATTGTATTCTTGATGGTGTTGACGGGTATCTTAGAATTTGTCGTCGTGTGTGGGTGTCCGTTGGTTTGGCTGCAGGCGTGTTCACAATACTCCTGAAATGAAGATAATTTAGTTTGTTAAAATACTCATGGATAAACAAACAACACATATGATATAAATACGGGTTACTCTAAAATTCATTTCGTATCGTAGTATTCATTTTATTTTTGGGATTGTGATATCATAGCTTTCGACGTATTTGCTTTGAAGGTCGACCCATTGTTATTGATTTCATTTATTGCTCCGATTGTTTTAACAATTGTTCGGAAACAATAGCTAATGTGCGAAGGCGGAAGGTCATCAACTGTAATAATTTTGGCGCGTTCGAAATGCGCATGCGTTCCGCATGTGCGATAGAAAGTTGTTATCACCTAATAATGACATAGGGCGAACATAAGGTGCGGAAGCAGTCACACAGCAGGTAGTATTTTTGTGATAAAATTTTAATCAAGAAACTTTGAAATCTTATTGCAATCATTTTAAAGTTTGATGCTCTGTTTAACATCATTCACTGGGTTTGTAATTCAATTTTATTTCACATCATCTGATATTTTCGAATCTCAATTTTGGTATCCCTGAATAAAAAAAGACCCAACCAACGCTTACAAAGAATTTAATTTTTTTTTTCGACGGAATTGTCATTTATAACGTTATTTCAATTATACTAGCATATATAATATGAAGATTATCAAAAATCCTATTTTATTCATACTCATTTGCCCAAATTTATTCAAAAATAAATTAAATCGCAACACAAAACCACGCGGGTCACGCGTCATAGTTATCATTGTTCCGTAATAGTGGGCACGCGACGCGGTTTATGCAATCACAATACATAAGTGATTGCTATTATTCATAGAATTATCACGTAACAATAAACAAACAATTGATAATCGGTTTTACGTCTTAATGCAACGTAACTTAATTGCATCATACCTATCTTTGTCGTCCATGAAATTTACGTAATTTCATATTTTTTGTTCATGTAAAAATGATGCAAAACAGCTTTAAATTGAGCAATTAAAATGTCGCAAAACAAACAATTTTTGTGAGAGAAGCCAAATTATCGTTTCTGCTTGGATGTAATTGCTATGGCATTTTAAAATGTAATTGAAAAGGCCCAATTAAGCTAGAGATGATACCAATAAGACAACATTGCGGCGTTGTTGGTGTTTTAAGCAATTTTCGAAAATAATATCTTTTTAAATTGACATGCAATCGTACAATGTACAATTTTTTGCCAAAAATATAGTTTGCAGTCTATTTTAGTAAGAATCAAAACGATCATATCAAAATCAATGAAACGAAACAAAAATACACTATGAAAACGAGTTATGATTCTACACAATGCAACAAACCACAATAAAAATATCAACTTACCACCATTTTGGACTTGCTCTACATGAGTTGAATTGCAGAAATAGGAAGAAAATATGCGCGAATAAAACGATTTTTAAAAAAGACGATGACGGGAGTAGTGTTTTGGACAGTTTATTTAAAAACGATTGTGACGTTCTCTTGTGAAATATTGTTTTCTTATGTGACGTCATTATAGTTTTTGTTTTTGAAGATTTTTGTCCATTGTTGCATTGATGATGCAATAATTCCAATTTTTCGTTGTCGGATATAAAGCGTTGCATGTTTGAACGTCTTGAAATATTTTGCAATATGACGTCATCATCTGACGTATATCCCATTTCCCGATATTTTGACTTGTGATGACATAATTCAGAATATGAATGTATTGATGCCATGGTTTGTTTTGAAGTATTGGTGTTCATTATATTCATAACTGTGAAAGAAATATAAAATACATTATTGCTAATTAATATTTGCTTGGTGTAATAGTGCAGTTCATGCTACTCAAAAAGGGTAAACTACTTTTCATGTGGCCAAGGCAATCTGTTACAGTTATAGCAGACTTGTTTTTTTCATTGGGACAAGAATCTCTCTCAACAACTCATATGAATGACTACTCTACATAACTTTTCATTAAACAATTTTATTGATTTTTATTTTATTTTTCTTTGGTTTCTGACTTATCTTGCTCACAGACATCGATATCAAAAATTAGGAAATTATATCATGTATTTCATACAAATTTTAAAAATTTTAAATACAAATTTTAACATTTATTCTCAAATCTAAAAATTCAATTTCCTGTCCTAGTCGTAGCCTCGCATTATCAAGGCATGATTTAAGTGTAGATCACAATAATTAGTCAGCTTCGAAAACCAATAATTAAAGGTTTCATAGTGCAAAAAAGATCGTTTTAAAAGCGTGAGATATTGTATGGTTAAAGCTAAAAAATGCTGCTTCTGTAATAATGTTTTAACTTTCTGCCACTTTGTTCGGTGCAAATTTGAACTGAAGCACTGAGAATTGGTTTTAACATAATTTTTTTCTACTAGTACTGTCTTGTTATGATACTATATCTATAAGTAAATCACGAATAGAGATTACTAACATTACCGCAATTCACTTAAAAACAGTGTCTCTAAGTTTAATGCTACAAAAAAAGTGCTGTGGAAAATATCAAATCAACAAGGTTTTAACAAACATTATGAGAAGTTGGTTTTCAAATACAATATGATTAAAGTCGGAAAAAGGGAGAATATATGAGTTGTCGGGGGTATATTTAATAAATGAAATAATTACAAATTGATTTACTTCAAATTCAAGTTGATTTAGCAAATATTTTTTGAATTTCATGGTCTCAATTCAATCCAATAATTGGCTGTAGATGTTAAACTCAATTGATCCTGAGGAATGGCGATTACTAAGTAATAGAAGATGTTTTAAATTGCTCGTATTCAAATGAAATTGAAGTCAAAACAGAGAAATATTAGAATGTCATGGCGCAATATATCAAATGACATAGATTTCTATGAAAGCAATCTTGACAAAGTGAGGTATTTCTTATTTTGTGCAATGTCGTCTTGAAGAAAATATTCTAAGGCTCTCTAGTCATTGAAAAACGAAAATTACTCTTTTTGAATATATCTGTTTATAACGGAGAACAGCATATAAATTAGCTGGATGTTTGGTGAAATGTCAAAGACATCTATATTCTACAAAACTGAATTGAATTAAAATATATCAATATAAATAAACTATTTTATTCTCTCAAATAGGCCCAAATTTTCTATACTGCACTTGGAATAAATACAAAACTACTCTGACAGCTTCACTCAATTCTTGGTTGCAATTCCATTACCAAAGGTTTGCAACTATTGGAAAAGCCTTAGGTATAGTTAACAAGGTATAATTATACAATAATCCACGCGTCGAGGCCGAGAAAGTAGTAATTTTTAACAGCCCGGTAAGAGTACATAACTTCCCTGTATAATTTTAACGTTTTGGCTTCTCATCTTGTCCAGTATATCGTGAAAATGCTGCATAATGGCTACTTGTCTAATATGCTATTGAGATGCCCATACTTTAAATCAAAAATGTTAAGTTTAACAAAATTTTCGTAGAAATTACAGAACAAATTAAACATTAATATAAGGAATCTGGAAACTATAAATACAAAAAATCAAATCAAATTTACATCATTTTTTTTATATTATATCTGCCATGTTGCAACCAAATTTGTTTTTCTTCACCAAGACACGAAAAACTTGTCAAACGCAGTTATAAAAGCTGGTTTCGGAATCAAAGGAAATGGCCCGCCTTAGCTAATGATAAGCTGTTGCCGACTTATAATAAAATACCAAAAAGCGTTTGATAAATTAGTATAAAGCTTTAATTAATTAATTATATAGATTCGCATTGAGAATTTATATTTATAAGCTTATAATAATAAATGATAATTACTGACTTAAATTTGTACTAGTTGCTATATAATAGTACAAATACGTAAAAAGAGTTAAAAATAGAATGACAAATTCCTTTTGTATTTTCGATATTTAAAAATACCCTTATTCTTCAAATACTTCTTAGTACTATTATATATTCACATTCTGGCGAAACCCTTTTTGTTTTGTCATAAATCCTGTTAAATCAAACAATTGATTCCCTTGTTTGATTTAATTACGTAACAACAACAAACAATCGAAAGTTGTTTATGTTGTCACAATTAACGACAACTTTGCTTTAACATGATTTGATAATAATCACATTAACGATAATGATATCATAATTGACGGCACGCGTACAGATAAACGAACAATATAATCTTAATTCACCTAACGTAGCATACCAGTATACATATAGATAAGTATCATAACAGTTTTTCTTAAGATATACACGTATGTATATTTACATAAGTGTTTTTCCTAAATCATATAATTGAACTATTCATACATAACTATTCTTGGTTTTGCTACTAACATATATAAAGCTTCTTTTCTAATTGCTCATCGCCGATAAAATACTATATCCTTATTCACTCGATTTTTTAAAACATATATATATTGTTTGAAAAAATGCAAAAATATATCTTTGGAATTCTACATAACTGGATCCTTCCAGTGCCAACTTCAAACTAATCTGTACTCTTATCATAATCTTTTTTGATAGTTGATTTAAAAAAAATAAACAAAGATGAACTGAAGGTATATGACATATGTAACTGAGGAAACAAATAATTTCCGTCGTTATTGTGTGGGCAACTAAATAGCATATGTTCTCAAATATCAAAGGCATTTACTGTTGGAAGTCTGAATACAATACTAACTGCGGGTCAAGTATCCTCAACTGCTCTATAAGACGACTCGTTAAGATTGAATAGTAATTGCTTGTATTCGCCTAAAGATATAAGTCGGTCTAGCAACGGTAAAGACCAGATAGATGTATAGCGAAAAAAAGAACATCGAGCGAAAGATTTTCCTCCCCGCCGAGCTCGTACGAAAATTTCGACATCGCGCGTTCACGAAGAAGGATTATGACATCATAATCGAGACTTCAGTGATATCATTTTTCGCGCCGTTCGACCATTATGACATCGTTCAAATTATGACATTACAAGAGAGGTCAATTGCTGTATTATGTTGCTTATTATGTCTCAACAAAATGGACTTTATTTAAAATTGGAAAATAGGCCAAGGTCTCTCACGAGCAACATTGTTTATTTTTGTTTCGTCTTTAAAAAATTATATTTTCACTATGCGGTAGGTAACTTCATCTACATGTGACAATAGGAATTTTTATTAATATTCTTAACAAATTGGAAACTATATTTATTTCAGATTCAAACCAGGTTGCACAGTACAATGTTTTCCACATTTTTATTAACAAATTGAAGTTTTTAAGAAATAGCTAAGATTTGAAACGAAATAATTTAACCTGATGTATAACAAACAAAAGAGAATATACCATTGCCATTTCCTTTCAAAATAAAATACAACATAGTTTACCGAAGTGGCCAAATAATCGATGTTTCTTACGAATGTAATGCATGTAAATTATATCTAAAAAACTGGGCACCCAATCTGTCTCTACTATGACTGTCTATTTTATCGCTGCTTCAGCTATGGAGAACTACAAGAACTAAAATGAGCCTAAGCATAAGAACATCGCAATACCCTGTAATTCTGTGTAAAACACTTTTGCACACGCCGGTACTTTAATAAATATTATCATAATACAAATGCACTAAATAATTTTAAATAGCTCCATCGACTGAGGACTTGCTACATCAATTACATATTTCTTTTTACCGTTTAAAACAATGCTGTTGCTACGCCGCCTTACTGCATTGTCCAGCGAATTACAGAAAAAAATTGACTAATTAATATTCAAATCCCAAAGTTCAGGTTTGTGTCATGGGAGAGTTGCATCACTGAGCAAGCGTGGGGGAATACATAACTATGATTTCATTTAGATATTACTTTATGGCCATACATGACAGTTTATACAGAAAAATAGATTTACAAGTTTTCGGGTTACACTTGATAGACACGGGGAACGAGATGTTCATTGAATCGTTACGTTTCCGACTTACTGTCAATATAATATCGATTGGATATGAAACGGACTTCATGTCTTGTTACAATTTTTTGAGTATGCATATGATACATGCAAGTATGATACAAGAAGTCAAACAATTGAATATATTCAGTTTCGATTCGAATTTGATTGTTCGATTATATTCTTTCTTTTTATTCTTGAAACAATATATGAAAATCAAGTATTCAAAATATTAATTATATCTAATTCCGATCCGAATTCGGATATTTGATTCTACCCTTCACTTTCTTGTGAAGTATGTAATATGAGTGATAAGAGCTGCGCGTGTATCATGAAAGAATATAAAACAAACTTTATGTAGAAATCAAGTATTAAAAATATTGAATATATTTAACTTCGATTCGAATTCGGAAATTAGATTCTGCCTTTTTTTTTGAAAAGAAGTATATAAAACAAATGAACAAGTTTGGAGAGTTAAGCATATCACAAAACAAAGAAATGTGATTTTATTTCGATCTTTCGTCTATAACACATCACAAACAGAGGCGATGGAAATAATGGAATATTTGAAATTTTTTAAAAATTCGATACTTCTTGTTCTTCTGTGAATTTGCTATAATTTAGAAAAACTAAATCCGGGTTTTACCAGACTTTCATATATTGAGTTCGGTGTAACTTGGCAAAAGTCATTTGAACATATGTAAAAATTGTTTATTTCGTAAAAATGGACCCCTTTCTACCTTTAGAATTTTGTAGTCCCGTTCTTACTAGATATTCAAGTATTGGGTTTTGCGTAATTTGGCAAAAGGCGTTTTTTGTAATTTCTGAATTTTGACACGTTCGCTTTTAATTATCTCACTATATTTGGCACTACCACGTGTCGTCTGATTAGGCTTTTCACACTTTATCATTGTCTTTCGCAAAGTGATAAGAGATGGGCGTACCGAGCAAAGTGTCGCACTTTTAATGCTGCCTAGCGAGGTAGTCTGTCGAGTCACGACAAGACGAACCAGTCACTCTGCGTGAAATTATGACCAAATTTTTAATGGCATGTTCATCAAATAGCAAATTTTGTATTTTTATGAATATTAAGAATTATTTCTTATATTGAGAGAAATGCATACAACTATTTTCTTTAACGTGCAATTTGCTATAAAAAATTTCTGACGGCGGAGAAAATATCTCATAATCATAACGTCGGATAACGATTATGCATGTAAAACTGGTTACATTGTCTTGATAAGGTATGACTGTACGGACATTTGGAATGTTGGATAAGCTGTTTACTTCTTACAAACTGTTCATGCTTTACCAAACGCTCTCATATTCCATATTTACTAAAAAGACTTGACTCCTAGTTTAAAAAACTCAGATATACTGAAACAACTCAAATACTAACAAAACTGTCGGAATTCCCAGACATTGTTTGTCTTTTGTTCCATTATCCCAGCAAATTGCGAACTATCCTAAAGCCACGGCGTGTGCTGCAACTCTTCAGTGCTCTACGATCTGGAGTGGGCAGAGAGCTCAATACAAAATCCCCCACGTTAACCCATACTATATAGATTGGTAAATTGGTTGTTGAGTTGCAATAATAAGATAAGCTTAGCCAGTAAGAGATTTTCAAACCCCAAAATGTATTTTTTACCAATACAAACGCATTTTTTTGTTTTGTGCAATATATATTTATAAAACAAATAACTTTCAATGCCCGATTTCTATATTTTATTTTTTAGTCTCAAAATATATTTACCTAAGTAAATAACGTAAGAATACCTAAATACACTGGTTAAATTTTTAGAATCAATGTTTAATTTACAAGAGTATAATTTAGAAGTCCAGAATAGGACTTCTTGATTTGCGCTCAGAGGGTTAATCGTTAACCTCAATAGAGCAATATGTTACTGTGTAAAAACAGTACTTATGGGTCATCATAACCTATTGTTATGTCACAATATATAGTTTAAAAATTGCCGCCATATTTTAGGCTGCTTGACTTACATATAAGTGTGCCTATAAGTGCCATTAAGAGCCTGTTTACACAATAAATACTTTCTCTTTTTGTCGGAATACATGTTGATGCCCCCTCTTAAACGCCCACGTATCGTCGTGATTTATAAACAATTTTGAATTGAATATACAGTTTCGTATGCGCGACGTGTTTTATACGCCCATTATAAGAAGATTGGTCTATTGGATCGTTGTCTTTTTCGAGAAAAACTTTTTTGTGAACTATTAATTTTACCGCGAATTTCAATACATATGACTATGCTAAGTATGTGTCAAACGCTTTATAAATCTTCAGTCGTACTTGCTGAAAAAAGTATACTTTGAATGTAGAATGCCGTGTGTATAAATTGAACCAAAAATTCCGGAGAACACTTCTCAATATCACAACTCTATCTATATACAGGATAATATGTGACCGTATCTATCACTTTATGTTTTATAGTTATGCGCAAAAGCAATATATTCTTCCTACCTTTCATAATTGATAAATATATAAAGGCAATTGTCGGTAACTTGTAAGTTTTTCAAAAAACGTCTCATGAAATGGATATGACGTTTTTATTTTTCATGGCAAACTCTAATTGTGAGTACTAGTTATTGGTCATTATTAAGCATGTTCATACCTTTTGCTTTAAAACTAGATTAAAGTGTTTCCTATAAGAACTATATATATATTATAATTATCTACTAACAACTCAAGTCTATACAACTCAATCAGTAAACCGTTAAATAAATAAATCTGGAGGAATGAGAGCCTTGGTCAATATGCCTAATATAACTGAGCCTCTCCCTTATTGGCGTCTCTCTACTAAGGAAGTGAACGTAAACAATTACTCGTCAATTCCCATTCGTTACTTTTTTCATATTACTTATTCTTCAACTCGAATAACGTCGAAAGTTCTACAACTAGCTATGCATTCACGATTACATTAATAATGGCGATTACAATTAACAGGGCTTGGTATATTATGCAGGTTATCCACGTAAGATAAAAAATACTGCAATAAAGGTTATAATATACAAACTACATTTCCTGTCAAATAAACCGATAATAGATAGGCAATGAATTGGAAGATAAGCATTAGGTATTTCAATAGTATGCCTAATTGAGATAAGATCACATTCGCTTTATCAGTATTTTGATATGCCTGCCGAGTGTATAATATGCATTCTACATTTCCTTTTATTTAAAATACACCAGGCTTGCAATACCTAATTAAGATAAAATAATATAAGCCTTATCAGTATTTTAATGACCATGTCGAGTGAATTCTGCATTTCCTTATTTTAAATACATAATCAATCGAAAAATACATCAGACCTATCTTCAGGCCAACTTGCAACACCAAATTAAGATAAGATATTATAAGCCTTATCAATATGTTCATTTCCATGCCGAGTGTATGATATGCATTCTACATTTCCATTTATTTAAAATACACAATTAATCGGAAAATACATCAGGATTATCAACTTACAATACCAAATTGAGATTAGATAATATTAGTCTTATCAGTATGTTGATATCCCTGCTGAGTGTATATTATGCATTTTGAGTTTCCCGTTATTTAAAATACTCAATAAATCGCAAAGATATCAAGCTTATCAATTTGCAATACATAAATAAGATAAGATAATATTTGGAATTAATAATGTTCATAATGTTTCAGCATCTTGACATTTCTAGTCGAGATATAATATTCATTGATATTAGCATAAAAAACAAGCAAACAGAGAATTTTTCACTTTTTCACCGAAGGCTGACATCCGGAAGAGATTATAAAACTGAAAATTATAAATAAAAAAATTCTAAGCAATATTAAGTTTGTATATCTGATCATTTCTTAAAACAAATTACTGAATACGAATACAAATGGAATCGCTCTTATTGGTGATAAATAATAATTTAACATGTCAATTTTATCAATTTTCAATTTTTAATTCAAGTATTTATCATTTTCCATAGCCTTATTGACTATATTTTAAAACACAATTTTTTCCATTATCAGGGGCTCATTATTTTAAAATTATACCAATATCAATATTAAGGCTTATCTTATCGCAGTACCTAATTGTGATAATATACTAATAATCTTGTCAGGTAATTGACATTCCCATAGAAACAAATTTAATAATTATTGATGCCAATAACCGGAGGTAGATCCGAAGCAGATATAGAAAATTAAGATTAAAAATATGTTCGGCTTATTTTAATTTCTAACCCTTTTCGTATATTTTATCTTTTGTACGACAGGATTTTTAATTGTGAAATTTTCCTATGAATACCAAATAACTGAAAACAACTTATGTCTCTTGCGTTTATTTCTGACACCAGCAAATTTCAATGTTTAGGTTGCAACCTGAATGGTAAAAATATAGTTATCGCGCGATTGCCCCCAATTATTTCTTTAGGTCACTGTTACGAGATTCACCGTTTTCCATTTTCAATAGAGTTTTTATAATACTAATAAAACGAATTAAATATATCACATCGTGTTCCAACAAGCTGCATTGAAAACAATGCTTGATAAAAGGGTAGAATGCTATAATTAAAATTAGAGAGAAAGGCTCAAATAAAGGTTGATATAAAAACATAATCTGTAATTTTTTCAATTACTTCTACAAAATTAAAAAACTTCTGTTTGTTTGCGACTGTGTCATTAAGTTTCATCTAGGACGTTTTGATTATTTATTCTCTAATATGTTCGAAATTACAAGAGATCTTTTTTTTTGCTCAACCCTTATATGACTACAAAAGTTGTACCGACATCTTGATCATACCCTGTTCTCGCTATAGAGACCAAAATTGTAAGATAATTTCTCTATAAACCCACACAAAAAAAAAAACAAGACATTGTGACTTCGTTTAGAATATAACTTTATGTTCTTGACCTGACGAAGTCTCAAAACTAATATGATACTCCCTAAATATTGCATTTTTCTGTGGCTGTCTGGACCACAGACATACTCAGTGTTTTTGTTGCAAATTTCATTCAGCACCTGATTTGCAAATCACCTGTGTATGGGAGGATAAAGACTATTGTGGTAAATTCTAGTGATCTTTCTAAACTTACAGATAAATTATAGTGATATTTTCCAACTTACAGGTAAATTCCGGTGATTTTGGCGGATTATAGATTAATTTCAGACATCGTGCCCAATTTAAAAGTGTTTTTGCCCAAATTTTTGGTAAATTTTGGTAATATTATTAAATTCCAGCAATTTCACGACTTCAGATTCCCCAGTAAATTTTGGCAATTTTTCTCGATTTTGAGGTGAATATAATGATGCGCACAAATATAAAATATAATTGATGGGACAATTCCCCAGGAATGGCAATGGCCGGCAAGGGAATTCAGACCTTCTACCTATATTTTCCACTATTCAGAGAACAAAATATTGGTAGAGTTTTAAATCGGAATGCTCTAAACCTAGTGTCTTGACCAGAATTTGAAAAAGCAGTTTTTACTCTGATATTGCACGATATCCTATTACCGTTTGTAAAAAATATAAGGTCGTCGATTGCAGTTTCTAGAGTGCAGTTATTATTGATAAGTGCAACTTTGGCAGTAATCGTCAAATTGAATGATAAATTTGAGTTTTTTTTCAGCTTGCGCGATTTAGATACAATTTTGTAATATTGTCAGATTTACACTTACTTTCAATGATTTTAGCAAGATGAAGGTAAACTCCGTGTAACCTCGGCCAATTAGGATTTTACAAATTGATTTTGGGCCAAGGGAGGAGGCTACAGGATGCTGAGATTTCACACTTTCTCCATTTTGAATCTTTAAGTCGAAAATATTTGAATTGGGTACTTCAAAGCGTCTCTCACTATACCAACATAAAACATTGTGTGCAAACTTGGTAATACTTATATTCAGTATTGTTTTTATTAGAGCCCTTTTATTCTTCTACTAAACAGTGAAACACAGTCATATTTCACGAGGGTTTCTGGGCTGATAGGACTGTTCACATTCTTATTGGTTCGTTATACTTTCGCTTCTGTAATAAATTAAAATGCTCAGCTGTTAGCATATCTGATCTGTAATGGTAATCAGTTCAGAGATATTGAGGTTCGCTCTATGATAAAGCATTCTTGTCAGCTTCTTTTTTTTCCCACCCACGTCCAAGTTTCCGAGTATCTCGGCTTAGCAGGACCTGGGGCATCTAGGAAATCTCAATATGAGTGTTTCAAACCAACTCTTTTTCAATTCCTCATTCGTCTATTCTGTAGTGTAACTCTTCATTCCTCTCTCTTTAGGCATAAAAACTACTTTATTTATCCCAAATGCCACCCTAGCTAGCTACGCGCAAATCCTACTCCAACTTTTTACAGTTTGAATAGTTGTGCATAAATAGGTAATATAGTAATAATGAACTAAACAATATTAATAGAATATTATAGAGCAGAAAACACTAAGCAAAATTCATACCCTTCCCCACTGTTTTGACCGAAATTCAAATGCATTTCTGACTATAACTATTCATCTATTTATGATTAGGTATATATATTATATACGCTATCGTTAGTCTTCCTCTGCTTGTTATCAGTGAGTTCCTTACCACGAAGCCTCAGACTTGAAGATAATCGCTCCAATTTGAATTGGCACGTGGCGGCACGCGAACAACAATATCCGTGTTGAAATATTTGTGATAACAATATGTTTATTGGGATGTATTCTGCTGAGGTAGATATCACAATTGCTTCGTAATTTACCTAGCTTCACCAAGTATGGGACATCGTATATGAGTATCTCATCGTTTCCCAATCGGGGAGGACTTTTGACGTTGCCGGGGAGGAAATAGTAAATAAATATTTGTATTTAGTGTATTATGACTATTATGAAGTATTTGACGAACGCTATTGGTGAGCTAGCGCGTGTATAAAATTTTAAAATAATGGATAAATCATATTCAAGCTTAGTTTGCTCAAAATGCTATGTTTTTATTTATTGCTTCGTTAAGGTATTGTTCTCAAAATAATCGATAGTTTGAATATACATTGATATGATATTTAACAAGATTCAGAAAAATAATAGCAAAATAATCAATAGTGTTGAATTCTATGTGGACTATATTAACGACATTTTTTCTAGCCACTAACGTCGCTAAAGAGTTTCGATCAAAATTAAAAAATGACGACAGTTGTGTATTACTCACGGCATTATTAGGATGATGAAGTACGGATGAAAAAGTCGGAATTAGTAGAGTATGTTAAATTACTTTAAGGTTATTGTGAATGGGATTGTAGTTGCATTATCATTATTTACACAGGATTAGTGTAGTTGCATTATCATTACAGAGAAATTAATCGGTGTGAAATGACAATACCATTTTTTATAAATACGATTTTATATTAATCTCGACGAGACGGAGTCGTTGAAGTGGCTCAATTGCACGACAAACAACGGACTATCTCTACAATAGAAGTCTGTGGTTTTTAACTGCTCAGATGTATAGAGTAATACAACAGGGGAGAATAATTCTAATCAATTATATAGAATATTTTAAGTCATTTATGGATGTTTACAAAAATGGCGTCGGAAGAGGCTTACAGAAGTTTCGGCCACGGACGTTTCGAACAGACGTTTTTCAGCAATGCGCGATGCGATAGAAGACAAGTCTTTATGATTTAAATATGGAACCCAAGTAATAGTGTGATAATATTTTGATATTTCATACCCGTGCCTCTTCTTCTATTGCGTCGCATACTCGATCCACCGTGGTCCGAAACGTCCACGGCCTGATTCGTCTGCATACCGACAATGTTAGGTGTGATCATACTAGAATGATTTTGAAATTTAATTGACTAAATTAGGACAATTACTGTTAGTTACTGATGATGCGGTTTAAAGAGTATGATGATAACGTTTAAAATACACTCAAAAAGTCTGCTAAAACCAGCACTAAACATTTTTCATGAAAGTGATTCTTATATTAATTTCGAGGTGAAGAAGGTCGACAAATCGCATATTTGTATGGTAAATCCTGTGAGTATTTGGGTAATAATATATTCCAGCTTGTTGTTGATTGTCGAGAACAAGCTTTTTTCTGTTGTTACAAGGCGAATAATATAGTAGAGCCTTAACTGCACCTTTGCTCTACCTCTAAACTTTGTCAAACACTTGTCAACGAGACAAGTTGTGACGCTCCAGAAGTATGTGTACCAATATGAAGGTAACTATTTTTGTTTACTTTGTATCAAGTTGTGTAAAGGGGCAGAAGCCTATAGAAGAATATTACTTGGCTAACACACAACAGTCCCCGAACTCGTAATAGAACTAAAATATAGAAAATCGGAATAAAATCATGACCTAACCCTAACCTGTTACACATACTACGCGAGTACCTAATTGGTGACACATATGCCACGTCATATCACGTAATCAATTTGCAACTTCAACGTTATTGACGGTTCGGAAACAATGAATAATGAACAGTTTAAACAATAAATTGACAATGCACGAAATGCCCAATCAAGTGTGGAACAGGGATAAATTATATTAGAACTGGATAGTCACTGAGATATAGCCTGGGAATTTCAAACTTGATATTGTTCCTCGAAAAACAATTTTTGGCGGTTGCTTATTTTAAGAAAGTTTGAACTGGTTTAATTTCGTTTTTTTATAAAGAAAAACAATAACTGTTGTGCTGAGTTACAGTAAAATCTTACCAAAATATACAAATTACCCAAAAAGTTAATCCTTCAGAAGCGTGGACTTGGACGATATAAAGTGTTTACTACTGTACACTTCGGCTTTACCGAGTTAATCACAATAGGTTATATTTTTGTCATATTTGATTATTATTGTAACGACTTTGACTTAGCAAAAATAATGTTCTATTGGGCCTTGTTACTTTGCGCCTAAGACTAGCTCAGTTGGCGTAGAAGCATATGGCTCCGTATTTTTTTAATGATTTGACTCAGCGGTTTTCAGGGTTTTTGGTGAAACGGAATTCAAATGAAACATTTCATAGGCTCTAGAAATCCCCGTGCAATAATGTGAAGCTCAAGAAAGAACTGTATGAGGTATTAATCTATATAAAAGCGCAGACTGAATACTGGCAAAACATGATCTTTGAAGTGTAACAAGTTTAATCTGAGTGGCTCCCCAAAAGGCAGTTGAATATTTTTAAACAGTATACAAATTCTGTGTTGATACAGACTTGAGCATTGAAATGTGAACTTGCCTAACCCCTGTGTTGTTCAGGCGGAACGGTATGTGGCCGAGAGACCCCCGTTGAAGACCACTGATGTAACTGTGGGACGTTAGAAAATCCTTAGATGGCCGTGTTTATTTTATATTTCTCTGTCCGTTTTCGTTCATACGCTCCTTTTCAGAACGAGTTGCTGCAGCGGATCGTGTTGTTTCGTTTTTGCTGGAACTTCCAAGTTCGCCTACATGTTCATCAATGTCGACCCGCCCAATTTACTCAAACGCCCCGGCTATGCAGTGAGGCATTCGAAAATATTTTTTTCTATTCAATATTACTTCTAAATTTTTTGGTATTGTTATGTCATATTGAATATATATATGTTTAAATCGCTAATTTAACATCTAAGTTAGCTGTATTGTCGTTAACTTGTAAAAATGCCGACAAGGAAGCGCACGTTTCCCAATAACTTGAATTACTAGTAGGCGAAATCAAAACCAAGGCTTGTCCAAGCCTCACTATTCTTTATTTTATACATATTGTAAGCCTAATAATAACGAAATACATTACCGAAATAATAGTAATATATTAAAGAATATTTTGTCAATTTCATTCACGAAACTTTCAATCAAGGCGATTGGGCCTCGTGTTTTTCTGATAAAAGTATTTCCTCACTCGAGCCTGCGTGGGCCTAAATGTCTGGTCCGGAACTTTTATGTACCATGCTCAATAGCCACTATTTGCGAAGCCGCTATTTGAAATTAAATCTAATTTCCGGAATAAGTGACTCAAAAAAGTTAGGCGCGTGATATTACTTTTGCTCAGCTTCACATCATGAACATATACGGGTTTCCCATTTGTGGGTTTGGAATATTTAAATTTCAATAGAGCGAGATGGAGAAATATGGCACTTTTTTACTTTGTGCACGTTTATTACAAACTTGGTCCATCCGCCAGTAAATTGGCCGCTCCCACATAGGAGGGCACCAAAATCGCTCATGAAAATAAATACAATGAAGGTTTTAATCTGAAAAAAGAAAGAAATTGTACACGCAATGAAGTATATTTACATCAATAAAAAGAAATTCTACAGCTTATTTCACTGGGCTAGAACCTTAGAGAAATATAAATAAAAAATACCAGAACTATTGCTATTTATTTGGCAAATGGCGCGTTATCCGGCGGATGTATATTTTTAAAATAAATCCAAATTGAAATCAACGCCACAGTAACAGCTAACTTGCTGAGTAAAACACACAAAAATATTAATAAATAACAAATATAGGAATTAGCACGACAAACTGGAATTAGAGCAGACAATCCAGAACCCGAAAAATCAACTTTCTTTATCATTTTTTCAACATGAGAATCAATGAACAAATATAAGAATTATGAGGGCTGAAGTTGAGTACAAAATACAAAACCCAAAATTGAGGATTAGTTCACGGAACTCAATTTTTATACCCAAAACACGTAATCACCACAGTTATGAAATTACCGTTGATTTTCCGCTCGACTGCCAAAACGTGAAGCGCTGATGTTAGAAAAAATTAGAAAAATTAGATTTTTTTTGGTAATGCAGAGATAAAGTGAAAGTGAACTTATAAAGTAATCAAGTCACATTTTTAGAATTGAAATTTTTAAATTTTTGTCATTATGGACCATAGAGGTCATTTATTGTTCTGTGCATGCTTTAGTTTCGATTTTAGGTTATGCTCTATGTCAATTTTTTAGGTTTGGCTGTTAGAACCAAACTATTAAAATACAATATTTCTTTATTTAGAAGTATTGATGTAAGATTGATAAAACTCATTTGTATTGTATTCGTCCACCGGCACCATATGTACTTGAAATATTTAAATACCGAATTAAACATGTTTATTTAAGTCTAAAAGTGCTATTGAATTTGTCTCTCTTTTATCTTCAATCTTTCGAAATGCCAAAGTGTATACACTATCAGCAAAAATTTAGAAAAGATTGGCTTGAGAAATGGTTTGTCTATTCAGATGTTAAGAACAAGGCTTTTTGTAAGTTCTGTAGGTGGGAATTGAATTCTAGGCAATGATGTTAGCTTCTTCGACATCTAATATTACTGTATTATGGTTACTTCTCATTAAATTCAATGACTTCATTTCTATATGTATTTCTAGATGTGTTATTTTTCAATCTGAATGTTTCTAGATGTTTTTCGAGGTCAATCTAGATGTTTTTAGTCAGGCAAAAGTGACAGCCCTGCAGTACCAGCCTGTATATTTACAGAAGGAAACCCAAACTGTTGCCAGTGAGGTTGATAAAAGAGTCTAAAATCTCTTGAATATCACGATTGATCATATCTTCACGCTTGTTCGCATTGGCGTGGTTATTATGTCTGAAAATATCGTTCGTGTGCTCTGGTCAAGGCATATTATTTTGGAACGTTGATTGTATTGTTTGCGTACTGACTGATTTTTCAAGTGTCTTAGCAAATATTATTTTGATTCATTTATTAGTATGTTCACAGGGTGAGTGCAAAATAGAATATAGAATGCGTATAAGTTGGTTTGAATCGGAACGATATCTCACAAGTTAACCTTCAAAACGCTACACGAACTTGGATTTCTAGGTTTAGACTCTTGTTCTGAAGTGCATGGACGAGAATAAAAGAGAACCTTTAGAATCTATAAGTGTAATATAACATATGCCCTTAAAAAAAAGCTGTTTGCCGTTAAAAAACTTTGCTGTTAAAATTTGTTGTAAAACTTTGTAAAAGCTGTTAAATAAAAATAAATAGCTGTTTGAGAAATTTTTTGCTTTTCTAGCAGCCACCCTGTAGTTAACATATTTTGGCTACAAATTCTATTTGTATAGAAGTGTTTTGGGTTTTCCGAATTATTCCAAGAGAATAAAATCTTTTGTAGGAGTCAAGTCAAGGGATTTGCTCGATCTGGTTCTTGGAATGCAGTGATAATTATTAAACTTATTCTTGTTTTTAACGTGAGCGGACCATGGAAGGACATGAATAACGTGCACGCAACTGATAAACAGCGTTATATATGGTATTTCAAAGGTTATGCAATTGATTTGTGTAAAATGGGTTATGTTAATGTAGCTTACGTATAGTGACATACAATTATTTTGGTCGTTTGTGAGTTTTTAAACATCGCGTCGGGAGTCAAGTTGAATCACGAGTCATTCAAGTCTTGTACGAATCAGAATTCGAGTCAATCACTTTATTAAGTCTCACTGGCGGTCAATTGAGTACGAGTCTAATTGATTTCATTCAGATATCCAGGTAACTTTGAGTCTTTGATGAATGGTTACTAGTGTCGAACTCAATTTGGGATAAGAACTTGAGCACTCATAACACTGGGTAAAGTCGACTTTATAGCATAACATATTGGTTTTCAACCTTTTTATTGTAGGGAAACCCCAATGAAGCATTCCAGACGCTCGAGGAACCCCTGTGCAATAGTTTTATTGTCTTTTATTATCTGCAGTAAGTAAACTAAAAAGATGAATAAAAAAACCTATGTCTGGCAAAACAAAATTATATTCAAATAGTATTAAGTTTTTAATTGTAAGGGAAAACCCCGTCGATGATCGATTTTATATTTAAAATATAGATATATTATTATAGACTCTTTAATTCGAAGGGAAACTTGCGGGACCCGCGGATTGTACTGGTGCAAACCTGGGGTTCCGCAGATCCTTGGTTAAAAATCATTGGGGTAGCAGAATAAGCAGATAACAGACGTGATAACAAATAGGAAGTAAATAGTTTCAGGTGCATGGAATTGAATTGTTGAGGTACACGTAATTGTTCAGTGATTAAGTGAAACATCCTGTGACGGCGAGATGTCGAGAAATTTTCTTGCCCCCACGGAATTCGAACCCGGGAACCGACGTTTGGGAATCAGCGCTGGTGTAAAATTGTAAGACTTATATAACTAACTTTGTCATTTCTGTTGCACTAAAACCTGAGTTACTTATGTCGCATTTTTCAGAAATGACATTTTGATCTTCTGTCTTCGGAGCTGTTCATGTTTTAGTTTAAATAAGGTTTGTTCTTTTTCGTCCTGGTCGCCCTGCAGATTTATAATGAAGTAAAATCCGATTAACAGACAGGTAACAAATATGCAACAGTAGGTAGTTGGCTTCAAATAACCCGAATCGATGACAAATGTTATCATTGGGAAACGGTGCTATATAATGGTCTTGAGTCATGATTTTAATAAGGAGCAATTTCCGTAAATAGAAATTAGGCTTGTTACAATTACATTCTATATTGAATCAGCAACATGCAGATGATAAATTGTGCGGCACGCGGATAAGTGATAATTTTGAATAGTGGGGGACCCGCGAAACGAGTTTTTAAATTGGTTTAATCTGGTATGCAAAAGTAATTCTAATCTTTTTAGCGTTAAAAAGGTTATACCTGATGCCTATGACGTTTCAATGTCCCCTAACAGCAAGCTTGAAAACTTTTGTGCCTGCAACTACAAAAAGCCTATGTCAAATAGAGCCCGCGGCTTTGCCTATAGTTATTTGTCCAACTGTATTAAAGGTTGCACACCCATGGATTTTAGATTGTAGGTATATTAACTTGCTCTCATTTTTGTGTTTAGCTGTTGGAACCAAACTAATACAATAATGCGATTTCTCAAACCTTAAAATGTTACATGAGCTACTTTAGAGTTTTACTGCGACAATAGCTATTACCGAGTCAGTGGTTTTGCATCTCTTCTATAAATGGTCTTCCCACGCTTGGTTGAGAGCTGGGGATCGTGCGTCGAGCAAACTTGCGTGATTATACTTAGAGAAAAATCGGCGCTCCAGATTCGGTATGTGTACCAATATTGAGGTAACTAATTTCGTTTGCCTACTTTACATCAAGTTGTATAAAGGGACTGAAGCCTATGGGCTATATATTGACTTGGATAACAAAGACAGCCCCTAACTCGTAATGGAACTAATGTAAGCAAAATCGGAATAAAATTATGCCGTAAACATACTACAGTGTACCGAAAATTCGCGTGAATGAATGCGATTTTTATATTTTATTCTTTATATTTTTTATATTTTATTTGATCAGGACCTTCGAGTATAATGAAAAGATTCAGATATTTTGTATTTTACTTTGGGATACCTGCACTTTTCGTGTTGGTATTACTCAATGCATTAGCATATAAGCAACATATTGTAACTGTTGTGAAGAGCAAAGACGCTGAGATCTCACAAAACTTTGCTCAGCTACATAGACTGTCTACGACAGTAATAACCAAGACAAATGAAACTCAAAAACGGTGTAGTTCAGAGAAATCATCAAACAGTTATAGCAATGGGGAACTTATGAACATTTCGGACCAAGAAAAGTTAGTCTCGGAGGCAAAAAAGAACATTTCGGACGAATATAATAACTCAAAAAAATATGAGCGAACTGCTAGTGATAGCACTTTAACGCCGAAGGATTCTTTGGAATATTGCATGAGATTTTTAAGCAACCCAGTTAATGGTTTGCAATCAGACATACTTGGAGAAAAGTCATACCAACCCGTCCCAGATCACACAAGTGACGAGAATATATTAGCTCTTCTCGAAGATGGATGCGAGACATTTGGAAAAAGGTATGTGTCTGTGTGAATAAATTTGATTATTTTTTGTTACGCCTATTTACGTATGTCGCTACGAACGAGGACATGTACATGTAGCTTTCAAACAGAACCATACCCATATCAAAGGGGGGATTATGAAATTTTTAATTGCTAAGTTAGACCGTAAAATCTAGCAGGCCCGGTCGACCCTCAGCACCCTCCCCTCATGTCTACGCCCCATACCTTAAACCCCCTTGGTTAAGTCCCTGAAAAAGTGTACATCTTGGCCCCACGTTCATGTCCCCATATTACCGAAGGTGTGATGAATTGAGTACGCAATGACAAACTGCAAGGATTTCGGTCATTCTAAAAATAAATAGCTCTTTAACACAGGGCCTTGTCCGGAGCGAAATACGGGAATGCGCGTCAATCGAGGCTAAATATTACAGAAGTTTGGAATAGCAGAATTATGGCGGTTAGTGTCAACTATAATCATATGACATGTAAATTATTACTTACAATGTCCGAACAGACTTATGTACCAAGTCGGCGGAATACCGCATCGTTTTCATACGCTCGGGTCCCTTAACAGTGGTTCGCGGCAATGTATAACACACGAAGTTTTTACTGTACAAATCGCTGGCAAGAAGTGGCCGAAGTGTGGCCTGTGCTTAAACAGTGTTTACCGACATTCCTGACATTGTAAAAATAAACGAAAACTGTGGCGAAAATAAACGAAAATGTCCACGAATCGCGGTATTTCAATGCAATTACGTGTGGTATGTCAGTTTATGTTTGAATATAATGGCAAAGTCTTTGATTAAATCAAAATTATAACCAGAGTATCTTACTGATATATTTAGTGTTGAATTTGCGTCATGTTGTTGGAACAGAAAGGAAATGATTGACGTAAACTTACGCGTTTTTTTAAACGATAATGATCTTGTATAATCATGAATGAGTTTTGAAAATGCAATACTTTGAAATCATGGTGTGACTCCTGAACAATGCAATGGCAATTAGGTTTAAACGATCTTTTATTGGCACAGGAAATTATGACAATATTGCCTGGTTATTAGTGCTATATGCTATGCTATAGGAGTGCACAGGAGGTTCATTTATGTAACATTCAGACATGATGTTCATTAAAACATGCATGTCTGACAAAGTTGTCCATAATAATCCTGTACAATTTGCATAAGGCATATCGCTCCCAATCCATTGTTTTAAAATAAGTGCCAGAGTTTAAACGGAACTCTCGGACTCATTTGTCTCAATAGGGATCTTTTCTATATAGCTCTCGCCCCCTAGTGCAAAAATGTTAGATTTGAGAAAAACACCCCGCAACTTTTCGAAATATAAAATTAGTAAGTATCTAATTTGAGTTAGGGTTAGGAATAATTTGAAAATTTGAATTATAGCGCATTTTGCATTCCTAGCCCTAACTAAATAATCACGTTCAAAATTGAAAAAATTACAATTCTTGTGACGGTTCTGCTTTCAAATCTACTCCTCAGCTGCAATTTATTGTTGTCAATTTTCAAGACAACAAATTATTTAAGACACATCTCTTTTATACAAGAATTCTGTCTTAAAAACTCAATTAAAGTCTTAAAAACTCAAATTTAAAATTGAATATGGGTTAAATTTTTGGTACTCCCGTATAGTGTGTGTACCAGGATAAGGTTAGGCCATAGTTTTATTCCGATTTTTCTCATTTTAGTTTCCTTACGACATGGGTCTGCACATTTCATATATTTTTGTGGTTTTAATATCGATTCTGGGTTAATTTTTATTTGGTTCGGTTCGAGTTTTGTTCGGATTTGTTGTGGTATTGATATCTTAATTTTTTAAAGACTTTTGAATGACTAGAATAAACAGTTTTGTTTCAAAAGTGGCCGATGAATATTATATAGACTCCGCTGTAAATATACAACTAGGAAATATTTTATAATTATTGTTTCAAATGATTTGATTCGAATTTAGTTCATCCGATATCTTATGTCAAATTTCTCTCAAACATAAACTAACTTCAAGATTAGATTTCAGCGCGTCCCTCGTAGCTTGGAACATTAATACAGTAATTATTCCATTATTAATGAAGACGCATGACCTTGCATGAAAACTTGTTTCGATATAACTGAGATTTATAGCAACATCTTGTTCAAGCATTCCTATTAAAACAGACCTATTCAAAGTAGGAGTGAACAATATGAAAGCTTGCAGGACCATGTAGTTTGAAATATATGTACCTATTTCCTGAAGGGTTGTTTCACCTTCACGTTGGTAGCTAGACAATAAGTGGCTAGACAAAGTATATATATTTAATAAATATATCTTTTTGCCTTCAATAAAATTTTACGGTGCACTACAAGAAGAAAGGATGTATATGAGGCGCGTTGAATTATACAAACATCTTTTGTTTGAATTTTGTGTTTAGTTTGGAATCATAAAAATCGTAAATATTGTAAAATACAATGAATGACTTGATATATTTTGCTGAATAAAATGAATACCTGACTCCTCGTACGCGTACCGTTCACCACAAAAAGTCGAAAATTTTGATTTATCTCACCGAGTAAAGTCCAAAAAGAAATAAAAATACTATTTTCTAATGTCTCATATTTAGCTGGTTTGAAGAATGAATCAATAAAATATTTTTATGCAAAGTGAGGGAGAAATAGAGTGTTTCAAAATAGTCAAAGAAAGAACTCCACAAAATAGGTTGGGACACTCTGCTAGAATACAAGCAACATAGGTCATAATATTGTGCCAACGCTTTTATTATTGAGGAATAAATATATTAATCCGTGCGCAGTGTGTTTTCAGCAATATGCCATCCTGTCGTCTTGTTTGTACTAATGATTGAATGAACATTTGAATACAGAACTATATAGTCTACTCTATATTAATTAATATTTGGTCGGACATAACAAGGCAAGAGAATTTGCTTGTACGAGTAAGGGACTGTGTTAAATTAGGTTATTCAGCGTTAAACAAAACGCTCATCTATATTGGTTTCACTTTTGTTTAATGGGTGTGTACTTGCGTGTCCACCTCTGCTGAAACAATAGTATAACGCGTCGTATGGATATGATATTTAATGGAATTGTTCCATATGTCTCATAACGCTTGAGATTTGATATTATGATGAAAACATTTCAGTGTACTGTTATGCGAATATACTCACTGCTCTGTTCGTTGTATATAAATGACATTTTCCATTATATTATTCAAATACAATTTTGAATATGAAGTATTTGAAAACAGAGATTTTTATTTTGCGAAAGCATTGTAAGTAACGTTAGGTCACTGTATATTCGAATATAACAATTTATAATTTGTGAGGCATTTTCCTCGGGGCATAACATGGCCATGTTGGGTTATGAATGTTACTTAAATGAATGTGCTTGTGAATAATGCGAAATAAAACAAGAGAGCAGTACTCAAATATCTGTACACCAAGACCAGAACAAAGTAGTATCAAATCTTTCACAGTGGGGTTACAAAATAGAGAGCACACAACTGGATGATATTTTAACATAAATAAAATTAATAGTGTCACGTGTTGTCTAGCCAAACACATAAGGCATATATAAGAAGCTTTATATATTATTCAGCAAGCATTTATTACGGATGACTTCTCAGTCAACAGAAACAGTCAGATTAACATACAACCAACACAGCCTAACACAAACACAGAATACTAGTACACGGCATGTCTACAGAGAACATCACTAGCGTGAAGGTCATCTTCAGTGACCTTTGACCTAACATGATCACTTATCATGACAAATAGCATTTTAGCAACAAAAACAAGCTTTAACCACTGCAAATTTCATAACAATTGGTCTAGTAATTGAAGAGGAAATCTTTTTTTTACAACAATATAACGGGATAGCGATCAGAGACCGCCGACTTATCGATCAAGAGGCGAGTATCCTTCGCTCTGACTCAATAGCGACAACGTGTGTTCCGTCACTAATTAATCAATACCTTGCAACTCGCCAATTATACGACATAATTCATCCAAAATCAATGGGATTTTGATCCAAGATATCATGAATGCACATGCAAAATATGGAGCAGCTTAAACCTCGCTTTCGTGAGATATCGCGTGTTTCTAATAGACAAACAGACAGACAGACAAACAAACAAACAAACAGACAAATACCTATCAACCTACATACCGATCAAGATCGATAGGTAATACCAAAACGATCTATATGTCCATTTCATGTCCAATGAATACGTGGCATCTTATAACGTATATGTAATAGCAAAATATGGCGACCAAAATAGTTATCAATTTTTATCTACGTTACTGAGTAAGTTTTAAAATGAGTAAGCAAGGCTGGATACATGTTACAATCTCTCTCGTTAAACAAGGTCGAATGTTACAATAAAATTTAGAAACCTGTTTGCTGTTGGCGTCAACGGCAGTTGCACACAAATTATCTTTTGTTTGTATAAATGAAAAGGAAGCTGTTTGAATTCTGTTGTTTCCCAAGCACTTTACACAGCTGATAATTTTGTACATTCGAACCTGTTTCATAAATTCGAACTCACATGCAATTCCTGGATGCAATATATCTGTGAATTTTTTTTAATCAGCATAGCATTTCATTCCGTGAGCAACGTCACTACAAATTTCAGAATATGCATCCACAGTTAAAACCTGAAAGCAATGAAAGAAATTGTGAGAATACAAATTAATAAAAACACGGTTGTGGGGACTTGGAGGTTTATTATGTTTTAATTCAGGGGTGTGTGACCTGTACCCCGCGGGCTAAATGTGCCCCAGAAGGAAATATTGTGCGGCCCGCGAAGTGTCACTTTGGAATTATGTGCGGCACGCAAATAATCTCGTAAATTGCATGTGATTTGTTTGATTATCTTACTGTATTGCATTTAATCTTTTATATTTGTTTGTTGGCTTTTTAATATTAAACGTGGCAAACAAAATAATAAAATACCTTTGAACAAGGTTAGGAACAAAGGCCTGAAGGAATTCGAACATTGGTGCAATAGAATAATTGGATTTAAAATTCAGATTTCAATTCAATTTCACTATCATTTTGGTAGGATTGGAATCTTTCCGATTTGGTATCTTCAACCCGATTTATGCCATCATAATTAAGTTTAAATTTTATTCATTGAGATATAACAGGAATATTCATTAAATTTTATTCATTCAAGTTAATTATTCATTGTTTGTTGCACTGCTGGGAAACGAGTAGAATTTAAACAAATTTGCGAATCTGTTTACATTGGCTAACCGTTTTCATCTTATTTAAGTCGCACACTCGATAGAAGGTTTGGGTAAACAAGAGCTAAACTAATAGCCAGATCGCTGGGCATTTCTTGGACCAGAATATTTTATTCTCCAAATCATATTTACATAGTTGGTCGCACTAGTCACACTTCCTATATATCAACTGTTATGATTTTGTGTTTCTTATTGAAAGATAGGTGAAACAGATCAAATAATAAGCTCTGTGGGCCATGATAATGTGAAGATGCTTTATTGACTCTTACTTGCACTCTTCTTTGCACTCTCATTTTAACAATACTCTGGGCGAGGTGTTTGAGCTTGGGTGAAGAACTCGGTTAGCAATGATCGAATACACCCAGTGTCAAGTTTTTGGAATTCGTATTTGTCTTTGTTCGGCTCCACGTTTAGGAATTGGTAATAAATACGGAAATATCTTTAGTACAATACACAACATACTAGTAACAAGCTATTTTATGAATGGAACAAAAAGACTATAATGCTTTTGTCCGACTGAAATGGAGAGTGTAATTATGCTCTTTTTCTTGTTTCTGTAGTTGTCATTATGCTTTTTTTTTTGGACCAATTACTTTGGAATTTTCAAAGTCGTTATGTTATTATGTTAATGTTGTGAAAAAAAATCGCTTTTCTCTTTAATTACTGTACCAGTTGCTATAAAATTCCCAGTGGTTAAAGCTTTTTTTGTCGCTAAAATGCTATTACTTTTATTTATTTCAAATATTTTAAAAATATTTGTGGGCTATACCATGGGATTAATTTTTCACCCCGAAGATTTGTTTGATGACCTCTCAAAATTGAAAATTATACGATTCCGTGATGACACCCTAGTGATCCGGTGGTCAGACTACGGTTACCGTAAAACATTTAATACTACTTCGTTCTGGCCATAGCTTCTATAAATTTGAGAAGAGCTCTCTTGTTCCATCCTCGCAATATTTACAAGATATTTTTTATAAGTAACATGCCAAACCAAACATGGACCGGTACGAGCAGACACAGATATCTAACGACGTAATAAGATACTACTTTATTTTTATTTATACTATTTGAAACTTTACTCGTTGAAATTAACCAAAAATTATTATTTTTCGTGTTGAACATACGATTAAATACACGGTGCGAGGAGTCAGATATTTATTCTGTTTTGCAGTACTCTTAAATCACCTAGGATAGTTTTTAGAATTTGTAAATATTTTGCATCTTGCATCTTTAGGAATACATTTTTTCTTGTTCATTAGATTCGCTCTTATCATATTTCCATTGATTAAAATTTAAAAAACAAAGTGCACAGATGAAAAAACCTCTTGAATTTAAATATTGTGATATTTAAATGCACCGTGGCCTAGCGTTAGGCCTTATAACAATGCAGCTTTCATATTCGGTATTTTCTGAATTGTATTTGAATATTAGAATTGAAAAGGTCATTTGTGTTTAACGAATAGAGCAGTTAGTATATTCGCATAATTGTACATTGAAATTTTATTTATTTTTTTATTTTATATAAAATTGAATTTTAAGTGTTAAGCAGCAGTTGTGGTACATATGGGACAATCCTATAAAGTACCATATTCATGCGACGCGTTCCGACGCTATTGTTTTAGCAGAGGTGAATACACGAGTAGACACACATTAAACAAAATGGGGACCTCCTGAAGTATGCGCATCAAGATGGCGCACACCCTGAACTCAGGTTGTGAACCAAGTTAGGTTTCAGGTTGTGCGACATCTTGGTGCGCATAATTCAGGAGTACCCAAAATTGGACAAACAGATGCGGAATATCCCAATTTAACACCGCCCCGTACTCGTACAAGCAAATTCTCTTGCATTTTATGTCCGACCAAGTGGAAATAATACCATATTAATTAATGACTATAAAGTTTTGCGTTCAAATGTTTATTTTATTATCAGTACAAACTAGACGATAAGATAGCATACTGCTAATAACACACTGCGCACGGACTAGTTATTACTATATTACTATTACCCTATTTATTACTCAATATGCGAATATTCCGAATATAAGCATTGGCACATAATTATGACCTATGTTGTTTGTATTATAGCAGTGTTTCCCAACCTATTTCGTGAAATTCTTTCTTTGACTGATTTGAAACACTTTATTTGTCCCTCACTTATCATAACAATATTTTATTTATTCATTTTTTAATGGATCTTAGATATAGTGTTATTATGCGCAAGCCGCACACCAGCTTTTACACAATAATTTAAGTAGTATATAATCAGTGAATAAAGAAGTATTATAGTAATATCATAATTATGTTATCAAGCCTGTCGTAAATAATAGCAGATTTTGCTCTCACCAGCCTTGAACGATTACTTGGTTATAACTTTACAAAAATCTTTAAAGCATCAAATATAAAAATTTCAAATTTTTGAAAGCAGGTATCAGTTGTTATATGATAACTTGTTTACCGGGGCTGTTATTAGAGAAACTCGGGTTGCTATACATTGTACAAAATATTGTCTTTTTTTTTCAAAGTATTTGTGGTTTAAAAACGTTTTCCAATTTTATGAGTTTTATTGAATTTAGTGTATTTGTGCAAACAGGTGGAATAAATTGGGTAAGCAATGCCAAACCAGAAGGTTTCCCTCACTTCCAAAGATAGTTGCCTTTAACACTGACACTGACAAACTACGCCAGGCGGGAAGTCTGGCCCGTCGATTAAATCCATCTGTGCCGCTTAATGCTGCCACAACAATACTAGAAACAAAATTTTGATGGTTTAGTTAAATATACCTCAAGGAACTTAGTGACATAAAATGTCACTTTCAAGTCCTATTTACATGGCCCGTTAGTTTAGATGGTTTCATATACGCTGGAACTACAGTAAGCCTGCCCAGCAACTGTTCCTATGGTATCTCGATACTTAAATAGATATTTTATTACAGCGTTTCCTAATCTGGGCCTTGTTATTCTTTGTGGGCGACGGGGAAAGTCCGCACTCGCTACGATTTGGGATGACTAAATTGATTTGAAGAAAATTTACTGTGAGTTGCCTGAATAACTGGGCCATATGACATAAAATCTCCTGAACCCCCTCTCGGCGTTATTCTCTCGTTTTTGTGATATTTTATTTGTTTTCAGGTTTTTCTTCATGACCTCGGAAGAAAACTTTCAATACGTCACTAAAGAAGAAAGAAATTATCCAATCGCTTACTCTATCGTGACTCACCGCCAATTGAATCAACTTTCTATGCTCCTTGGTGCTATCTACCGGTCTCAAAATTTGTACTGTATACATGTTGATGCAAAATCTAATCAAACTTTAAGAAATGGTGTAAAACTTATATCTCAATGCTTCCCTAATATATTTTTGTCATCAAAAACTGAAAGGGTCATTTATGCATCGTTCAGTAGGCTTCAGGCTGATGTCAACTGTATGAGAGATCTATTGGCAGTTCCCAAATCTATGTACAATTGGAATCACTGTATAAACCTGTGTGGTCAGGTAATTGTTTATAGTTATATACCGCTTATTCACCTTCCGCCCTATAGGAGGCTATGTACGAGCACCGCTGCCATTATTTAACAATATATATGTACTTTTACTATTATAGTATGGAAAAACCTTAATTATTCTGGTTCGGCATTTTCCTCTTATTCAACCACACCCTGAAACGTGGTGAAATGAACCCGAGATGCGATGCAGGGTGAACTTTGAACCCGAGAACAATTCAGCTGCTAGGTCGTGGCATGAAAGAGAATCTGAAATTTGAATGGAAAGATGCATACCTAAATGATGGTGCTGATACGTAACCCTTTATTTCCAAATAATATGGGAAGCAGAGGATTCGATATTCATACTTATTTCGCGGGGGAAAAAACTAAATCATATAAAGCACCGCGGTTTTTCGTCTGCTCCCCTGTTAGGAATAAAAATATTCATCCAGATAATTGCTTTATATGCATGAAATTTCCCCGTGGGGAACAAAATTAGGCACCCAAAAGTATATTAGGGTTAACAGATTGTGCACTTCTTGTGCGGCTGCCAAAAAATTAAACCTGCTATCTGTATGGTATCATACATCTCTGTCGAGAAGGTCATCAAAATGTCAGCAAACTAATTAAGTGATAGATTCGATGTTTTCTGTGATTTATTGTTCGCAATGACCTATTACAATGAAAAATTCCAATTTACTACTGATTCTATTCTGAGTGAGTGCGTAGCCTTGCTTTGAGAAAACTCTTCACATCAAAGATTTCCATTTTGATTCTATTCTACTTCTGGGTGAGAGCGCGGGATCTTGCCTAGAGCAAGTTTCCTTACAATAAATTATAATGATTTTTAGGATTTTCCGGTCAGTACTAACTATGAAATAGTTCAACAACTGAAAGCATTGAAAGGAAAGAACACTGTTGCAGGAACAAGGGAGTTGAACGACATTGCAAGATTGAGAACCAACTTCGTGTACAGGTACAAGAAATTTGCGGGAGTAGCGTAACAGAGCGACCTAGTTTTAGTTCACTTCAACTATATCTTGTAGTATTTGTACAATGGTATAGAAAAACATAGATAACTTTTTACCTAACCTTTAACCCGATTATTTGTCGTAAATTACTTAACATGGAATTTGAATAACAGACTGACTGACTCGACGCTATCTTTATCATATTTTGAGATGAAAAGATTGATTTAACGAATTAAAAGATTGATTTCACTCACTTAATTCAGGTCATTCCTAGTCAGTCAGTCAGTAGTTTATTTTATCTCATGTCGAAAGTACACATTGTACAAACATAATTGAGAAAGATAAAAAAAAAATACAGTGTGAAGCGAGACGCTATAAACCAGTGATGGTTATCGATCAGCGTCCCCTATGCCACAGAGCCGGTGACACAGAGTTGGTCTGATCCCTTATTGCTAGCAAATACAACCATTATGAATAACTAACTTTCTAATTTTAATTTTAAGAATTCATTTATACAGAACTCATTTCCGTATCCATTCTAGTTTAGGTTCGGCTGTCAGGTCAGTCGTCTAAGCCTTTGATTTTTACCTAGTGCGTTGACAAATACCACCAGCATAATATCGTCACGCTAATAACCGAATTGCGTAAGTCATTTTTAGCAGTTTTGAGAAAAACGTAAAAAACTTCCTAATGATATTGTTATGCAATTGAGAGTCAATAATTTGCCATGGTTCAATTTTTGATCGTGGCCGGATTTAAGTTAATTCGTATGACGCAGTTAGGTGACGTCATAATGGCGCACTGTGACTTAGGCAGAAATGTGTCTATGACTTTGAGACATACGCAATTTTGCAACTTCACTATATGCACCAGTCCTGGAAACTAAACATTCCAAAAACGAATGTAATTCTCAGTATCTACTATGTCTAATCTCCAAAATAGCTAATCAGTTCCAATTACATTATTTTTTATGTGTAAAAATATATATTTCATCAATACAACACCTCCCCCCCCCTCCAGAAATAAGACTTAGATTAAATATAAAGAATAAAACAGCAATGCACCCAATATAAAAACCAACCAAGGTGAATTAGACTCGGACGGAGAATATCACAAGCGCACGTCTTCCTATACTGTAGTATAAATTCAAATTAATACGTGCTAAGCTAGAATCCAAGATGCAAAAACTCGAAAATTCTTCGCCGAGGTTATTTTACATTTGTGACGTCACAATAGTCCTGCGATAACAATGATAATTCATTATGACGAAACAATTGCACAAATGTGCATGTCATACTAAATCTCCATTTTTATGGGTTTCGGAATTCTTAAAATAAAATCTGAGTGAACAGACAGGTGCGCAGCATTACATAAATACCTATTTTATAAAAAACTCAAAATCGTCAAAAATGACTTACGCAATTCGGTTATTAGCGTGACGATATATAAACAAATAAGTTTATAATTTAAAGTTTCATGAATCCATTTATTCAGGGTCATAAATGTCACAAATGAACGGAACGAAACGATTGAAGTCGACTCTAAAACGTTCGAGAAGCATCGGCCACCTCCTTATAACATGACTGTGATCAAGAATCTCGCATATAACACCCTAACGAGAGAATTCCTTCAGTGGGCGCTAGTGGATAGCAAAGAAGGTAACATAAATGGTCTCCTTCTACCGTTTTCCTTGTTAGACGCTAGGTATCCATATGGATTATTGTGCTAATTTTTCCTGGTCCGCGGATAAACTAACTATAACAAACTAGTATCACCCAGATAAACTATCCCCAATGGATAAAATACCAACTGTGCATCCGATCGGCATTATTTATAATGTAGTCTATTAAAAAACTGGCTTAGCTGGAATGCCATTATTTATGATTTTACTTATATCACTCTTTCATGCCATGGTTGTTCATTGTTGATTTATTGAGGTTCAATTTCATATTTATCAATTAAATAAAAAATAATCTTTCTGTGTGTGAGAAAAGAAGAATTAATTACTGGTAAAAGTATCAAAATTTTGGAGAAAATATCTTTAGGAACATGTATTTACAAAACATTTCGTTTACATATTTTACCATTTTGCCTTCTTATATATTCTTTGTTTTTACCTCAGGTGCTGATCTTTTAAATTGGTCTTCAGTGACCCACACACCGGATGAGCATTTCTGGGGAATGCTTAATGCATATCCAGGAGCCCCGGGAGGTTCAAGTTATGTTTCCTGGTGGCAAGTAGCCCGTGCAGTCATGTGGAAGAATAACAAAGCAAATGATATATGCCATGGTACTATATATTTCTATTTTTATTTTGAAATCTAATTGTTTCAATTTAAGTTTCAAATTGTCTCTTAGTACTATTGTTGTGTTGTGGTGTACATGGCAACCCAATTTGCACATTACGGGACAAGTCAGGTAGCGGTTGGTTCATATATATATATCTATGTATATCAATTCATATTCCTAATCAACTGTCTATGTGCCCAATATGCCCTCTACAGAAAATGATATTCATAATAAGATTAGTATCTAATATGTATTCTTATTGCTATCCTGCTGCATATATCCCTGCATAGCGACTCAATAGCATCGTATATAGAAGACCATTCAAATGTCCAAAATTCTGTTTCCAATCCTTTCTATATATGCAGTCCAACAGCAGAGCCCACTTATATAATGAATGGGATTCAATATAAATCTCTGAGGAGAAAGCCCCCAAATGGCGATAGGGGCGATATATTCCTATTTCAAACCTGCTGTCCATATGGCAACGTACTTATACTTCTAAGAAACAGATTATATGAGCTGGAGTCATATACCTATTCAGGCACTATTCCTTCCGCCTAGCAATATTTCTACGCAAGTTCTTGTCAGTAGTTTTTCTACTTTTTGGAAATCACTTCTAAGCTGGTTCCCTATTTTTGTCTGAAATCCATCAATTTAGTGCCAATCTATGCCTAATATTCGTTTATGCGAAAATAATCCCCCTTGTAGCTCGCCTGGCCTAAAAAATAGGAGGCCACTCAAATTGCTTTCGCGTCCATACATCTATATAGTGTCAAGATAGTTATATTGTTATAAAAAAATCAATCCGTATTTATTAAAGCATCATAGACTGCGTTTCGTTAATCATTACATTGCTGGTAAGCTATTGGTTGGGATGGCCAGGGGCCCAACCAGGAATTTTTAAAATAAAGGTCTCGGCCCACAATCCCTCTCTTCCCCCTTCTCCATCTTTGATCAAACTTGCGCGCAAAATCATGTTTATTTGTCATCTATTGAAACACCAAGCTAATAAAGTTTCCGTTATTGTGTTCCAGGTTACTGGGTTCGAGGAGTTTGCGTTCTTGGAGCGGGTGACCTACCCTGGATCATGAAAGTACCTCAAATGTTTGTGAACAAATTTGACGTCACCTACGACGTCACACCCGTGACGTGTATACGGACATTTTTAAAACAAAAGACGATTGAATATAATTCTACTCTGAATAATAATAAGAAACCATTGCAACTTCCGTGGCAAATGTTGGACGGATGAAAAACTCTCTCTAGCTTCAAAAGCACAAGAAAAGTTTTCATTTTAACGTTTTTGCTATTTTCACTTTTGAACAAGGCTGTGTAGGCGCAGCCACTTAGATAGTATAAGATAGTAATATCCCGAAGCTAATATTGTTTAGAATGATTATTCTTTTTCGATTCAGCGAACCCCAGGCAAATTCATTACACTATGGAAGAGGTGATGGACATGGGTTTTATTCTGTCGTCTTTAACTTGTCAACTTTCATACATAATTCAGAATAACGATTGATCACGACGCAACCGTGTTTATTAAGCTGTCATGAAAAATAAAAATTATAAAAAAAGAATCTTAAAAATATTTGATGCATATCAAAGATTTGCACAGCATGTGAGACAAGTCTGGGTGTCTCAAAATGAAAACTACAAAAATATCACCTTGTTGTAGCTTGTAACTTTTGCGATCTAAATTCTAAATGTTCTGAATTATTCAAAATTAATTTTTAATTCACAATTAAATTGCAATTTAGTTCAACTAACTCACTGTTCTCTTTAAAAAATTTCTAAATTAATAAAATACATTAATAAACAAGAGAGTAATGCTCAAAGATGTGATCTCGAAACGAAATAGTATGGGTATGCAAACTTTCACAGTACCGGTACGGTAGTCTTTATGACTTCGACTGACCCCCCGAACGAACGAGCGCGAAGGCGAACTCGGAACGGCCACAAGATACGCCATATATAATTTTGATGTCGTCACCGTACATAAAAATGAATCCCATAAAGCCCATAGAATATTTAAAATAAATATACAGCCTGTAAGCTACAGCAACAATCTTCAACCACTCAAAATCCCGAAGCAATTGGCTCAGCAGTTGAAGAGAAAAGCGAAATGCACAGCCGTTTTAATGTAACTATGGCGATTGATATAAAACATGGCAAAGCCTAGGCACGGGTGGGCAAATTACGGCCGGCGGGCCGGATCCGACCCACAAAAGCATTTTACCCGACCCACATGTGCTTGCTAGAATTACGTTTTTATGGATAAAAATTCCCGTTGAAAATATCGATAAAAATAACTTCATAATGACACCGATTGTTACATTGTGCTTCTTATTGTTATATAAACGTTAGCTTAGTCTAGCTGTTGAACTAGCTTTTGCAAAGGTTTTAACCCATAGTTTTTCATATCGAAGTTTGAGGCCCCGGCTCATAAACTAAGTATATTGTTTGTAACTGGCCCACTCGGATAAGTAATTACCCACCCCTACCTAGTCTAGATAAAGATAGGCAGAAAACGAACATGCCATGACATGAAACTTCACATAAATGTTTATGAAAAAATTTCAGTCATAAAACTGTCTTTGTTCAAAACGCATAGCGATAGCAAACGTATGTGAGCTATTGCTGATTGCTGGCTAATTGCGTAAGAGGGATGAAAATTTAATTTGCTAAACTCATAAATAATAAATTCAGAGTTCAGAGTCGTGTTTTATTATATGCAAAGGATAATATATATATGTAAAACAGAAATGACAATCAAAATATATATGTAAGAGTATTTGTATACGTTCAAATTTGTATAATCTATTCATATTAAATGAATTAAATTTTTGAATACCGGTAGCTTTTAAGATTAGTTGTTGGAACTCCGTGGGACACTTCGTCCATGGCGTAGGTTGTTTCCAACCTCTTTTGTTAAATTCCACTTTATTCCATCCTCCCTTCACACAAAAATGTCGGCGCTCGAGAAGTATGTGTACCAATATGGAGGTAACTAATTTTTTTCGCCTACATTACATCAAGTTGTGTGAAGTGACGGAAGTCTATAAGCAAAGGGGTCAGCAAACTTTGTCGTTAGCGGGCCAAAATAAGGGTTGCAAGTCATTGGTGGGCCACACATATTTTTAGAAATATAATTTAGAAAGTTAAAAATGGAAGGAATGGTCAATGAATCCTACTTTTTTACACAGATTTCAGTTAAATTTCAAGCAGCGCGCGAAGACTGATCATTTGAATATATTTTGCGCCATCAAACCATTTGCACTGAGCATCAACTTTTTTACGTTCTGTTGCCATTTGTCTAATTATGATCAGTTTATAGAGTCATTAAACGAGTGATTGTGAATTATATACCTCTCAGGTTATAATATAATTTAGTGTGTCAAAGCAAATTCTGTCAGGTAAAGAATATAATCGTCAATACAATTGTTTTGTTAATATAATTCAGTGAAGCGTCGAGGGCCGCATTATATTGCTCCGTGGGCCTTAGTTTGCCGGCCCCTGGCTTAAGTAGTCTATATGTGTTCATAAATTGAGTATTATAGTAATGATAAAATAGTAGTATTAATACAGCAAATAATGCAAAACCCCTCCGCTAGGAACGAAAATATTATTTCTGGGAAGAAGTTCTGCCGGTTGGTTGGCTTTAGTGCCCCCCGATCCCTTCAGGTACCGTGTTTATTGGCTCATCCGGGATTTAGTATACTGCGAAGGAAGGTTGTTAAAACATAGCAAGGCTGATAATGCATAATTTCCATCGAAGCGACAGTAAAAGTATAATTATAACAAATAACGCGTAAAATACGAGCCAATGCTAAAGCAAAGTCTCTGTTTTAGTTCTCGGATTTGAAAGGTTTGTTGTTGAGTTGAAGATTCCATTTTCTTAAGTTGTATAAAAGCGAGTCACCTGGAGTTTCGTCACCCAAAAGTTATCTATTCAGAGTAAAAACTGGCTTGATACCGAACTTAGTTCATTGAGAACAACGGAAGAACTTGGCAATATAACTTAAACGGAAACAGTAAACAAATCGTTTAAATATAGACAAATCTACATGATAGCACGAGTTTACAACGACTGAGTGGTAGCGAGATAGATGCGATGATGGATACTAGACAGATAGATGCGATGCAGCAATTAAGACTTGTCGCACTCGGTTGAGTAATCATATTATGTCACACTTAGCACGCGTGAACTTGAACATTGGAACTTGAACATTTGAATTACGCAAAATATAGACAAATAAATTCAAGGCCATGTGCCATCTTAGGTTTTGTACATAAACATAAACACTTCATAAAAGGAATGAGTAACCTCCAAAATCGATGGGTACTGTGGTGGTTTTGAACAGGGAGATAGCAAGTTTGGTAATCCCGTACTCAGCTATAAGTTTGAATATTTTGTAGACCCCCCCGTTTTAATACGAAAGATTAGCTTTTATTCGTTTAGGATTCGAGTAAGAATAATTTAAAAATCTGAATTTCTAGCGCAATCTGTAATCCTAGTCCTAACCCCTAAATAATTTTATTTTATTTGGAGCGTTTGCGGGGGTGTTTCATGGCGGCGGCCTTCTACAAAATTCATCAGTTGTAACAAAAAAGAGTGTCATTTTGTCCCACCGCTCAGGACTGTATGATAATGTATTCTAAAGCTGTGTTGTCCATCGTTTCTTCCGTTACAATTTAGTGAGTTAGTTTTGGAATCGTTAGTTAAGGTCTGTCGGCAAAGTCGTACGGATTCTCCATAACCTCCTGAGTCCCATGGTTATCGTTACGGTGAAACTCAGTAGCGACGGAGTATATATCGTCAACATGGCGATCGTCTTCTTCTATTGCGACGTTAATTTGTCCTAAGTCATCATAGTGCTGTTCTTTAGCCAAACCGTGTACCCCTGTGGCGAGTCCCACAGGGCTTGTGACTCCCGTATCAGACTTTTTATTAACAACACTGTACATTGGCGGGTCTGTGTTTCCGCTTGCATCTGAGTTTGCGTCCGGATCGACGAATCCTGCATTTTTTTCTCCTCGTTTACATTCATGCATTGGCTGAAAATTTCTGGATTTAGTTCCGGGTTTGTGACACTAGAAACAGCTTTATTTTTGACGATGTCGGTTGCATCCAACTCTTTTACTGGGAGGATTTTTTTATCCTTTTTCAAATGATCAATGTTTTCTAATTTTGAAAGATCTTGATTCATTTTTGTGTAACCTGCTGCATTAGCTGCTAAATTAGATCCTAGTTCATCTTGTTTAGGTCCAACTACTTCATATTGCCTTGTTGTCTCAATATTTTCATAGGCGTACACTTCCGGGCGCAATTCCGGGTTCATCTCTTCAGTTTGGCAATTTTGGCCGTCTTGGTGTAGATTGTTTTTAACTTTTGACCTGTGATAAATTATTAAAGGTTACAGAATGAATATTGAGAAGTTTATAAATACAAATACTTATTCTGTTAGTAGCTATAAATTAGGCTTTTGGGGTTTAACTCATTGAAATTATAAAAACTTTGATATTTTTAGAAATAAAAATGCATAAAAACATTAGTTACTGAATTAAATCTACATAACTTTGAAACGTTGGATCAAAGTTAAGGTGAGAAGTAGTCTGTAACATATTTATAGAGTGCCCAGGATGGCTTAAATTTAAGGCTTAATTTTTGAAAAATACAAAAGGAATTTTTGTCGATACCAAATATTGTTTTGAGCCTAACGGATGTATTAAATGAGGTAGAATTACTTAAATAATTATTGAATAAAATACACCTAACCTGGTTAGAATATATTGAGAACTGACTTCATAACAAAATTAAAATTGTGAAGGGCCTTAATGGACACCATGTATATATACATATATATAATGAAACGTACACAACTTTTGGTAAATCAATTTGTACCAGAAAACGTTTTCAATCTATATTAATCTCTTCAAAGTCTGTATAATGATTTGAGGAATGTATGTATAAATAATAATGATACCGGAGCAGAAAAATTACCTTATCAAGCATATAATCGCAGTGGCTGCCACAACTCCAAAAATTATTGTCAAAGAAAGAAGAATACTTTTTTCCGTAGGTGTGTCATTTGCTTCGGTTGCTGAAATTAGAAAAGACGAATGAAACAGCTATTGATACGTTAGAACTTCGTTGCATCGCTGTTAAAAGATCTCGGGTTAAAATCACATTCCCCTAAACCTCAGGGTGTAATAAATTGTGTCGACAATTACGAACCGGAATGATTCCGTTAATTTCTAATAACAGTAGCTCCATACATAGATAAGGAAAGGCAATAGATAAGAAGAAAAGAAAATAGATAAGAAAAGGCACAACTACACAGAAGGTCCCCAAAGCCCCTCCGCAATTTCAATTTTGTTATAAAGTCAGTTCTCAATATATCTTAGCCAAGTTTGTTGTTTTTATTCAGTAATTGTTTAGGTATTTTCATATTATTTAATACATCTGTGAGGGCCGAAACGGTGTATGGTATCGATAAATTTCCTTTGCAATTAAAAAAAAAATAGGACTTATGGACAACCTATATTTCTGTAACGTTTCGTCTGACCCTAATCAGACTGATCTAGCGAATTACATAAATAAATTTGTGTTAGGGAGCAGGAACACTCTTGAATCACTTAGGATAGTTATCTTCAATCTTCCTATAGCATTCTTTCATTTTACACATACGATTCCAATGTAACCGAAGCTTTGGAGATAAGTAGTTAGTAACGAAGAAACTAGAAAATTAGCAAATTAGCCGAGTATAGAATTGATAAAAATATTAGGAAGAGAGAGAGAGAGAGAGAGAGGGGGGAGGGAGAGAGGGAGCGAGAGTAAGAGAAAGAGAGAGAGAGAAAAAGAGAGAGAGAGAGAGAGAGAGCACAAAGACATATAAGACCAAATATTTGGTTTCTGCGAAACTAAATACTCATCCTTCTTCTGCTTGCACACTTACACAAATATATTTTTGTAACCTTCCGTCTGACAACGGTCAGACTTCCTCAGACATAACTCCTGACCTTGGCCAGACCAAACGTTAGAGAAATATAATTGTGTTGCAGTGTGAATATAAAAAGTGTGCAGCAGGACTCTCAAATCACTTATGGAAGAGAAAAATTTTATAAAGGCAGCAATATCAAAGTAGAATATCAATACATAATGATAAAAAACTCACTTGTTTCAATTTCTGGACATTCCACATATTCGTATCCCATTTTAAATCTTTTGTCTTTCAGGTATTTATTGAAGCCGTTTGCTACGAAATTCATCGTTAAATTTTCCTTCAAATTTGCATACCTATTCAAGTTGCCTAAAACAATGCAGTTTTCGTAGATTTGTGACGTTTGAATTCGGCAGTGTTCCTTCTCAAGTATCACGCAGCTCCCACTTTCCATAAGTGCTAAATTTTGCCCTAATAATAGATTCAAGTCCTAAATAATCTCAGGAGATTACTCATATATTTCATTGCACAAATCATCTAATTCAGTGGTTCTCAAACTTTTTAAGCCGCGCCCCCTTTAGAATTTGTCAGGTCTCGCGCCCAACCTCAAAAATAACTAACTAACAATAAACTGCAAATAACATAAACTAAGGCAAAAGAATGTTCATTTCAAAAAGCACGTGGAAAAATACGTGGGTGGAACGTAAAAATCCAAAATAAATGGGGGTGGGACGTGCTCCAGTGTTTGAGAACCACTGGAATAAATTTAAAAGCCTATGTTTATTTTACCAATGCCGTGGCTATGGACATTGGTTGTTTGTTGAACAATATAGATGGAACTTGCGTTGGGATGTAATTTGATTTTTTTAATGATTCTTGGGTGAACATGGGTTAGCATGATGAAAATAGTTTGTGACTATTGTGTAAATGAATAACATGGAGGAATTCAATTAACTGATGTAAAATTCAAGGATGGTCAAATACTATAAATTTTCTTAAGACAACATCAATTTGCTCCTTCAACAAAAACTTAATAAACGATAACTATTAACAAAATTATACGTGGGCCAACTAATTCTGTGTGCTGGGAGAAACTCTATAAAAATGAGCCAAACTGAATCAGTGATATTGGTAGCGTTTATGTTTCAATTTTTATTTTAAAAAGAGTAATCTGTTTGGAGTCATTTGAATACAAACTCGAACGCTTAAATTTGGCTAAATTAAAACAATAGAATATTAGAAATTTAAGTTTAGTTTCAAACCTTGAATTGTCAAGTCTCCCAGGACAAACTTTCTTCTGAAAAAAATAAAAATCATATCCATCTCCAAAAAGCGAAGCACCAATGAAGAATTATGGGAATAAATTGGGTGTGGTAGAATCCATGTTTTGGAATTGTTACTCGTGAAGTTACCGGGATATCCCGGAGAAGTTATGTTTCCAAGTCGTGAAGTTAAAATATCAACGTTGGCTTGCTCTAATATGACTTCATAAACAACCAGTGCTGAAATGAAAGTTAGTTCAATATAATGAAATGGGTAATTAACTCTTTGAACCCTGAAAGCCGCTATAGCGGCTTTCCCGAGAAAGTCTTCTGACGCTGAAAGCCGCTTTAGCGGCTTTCGCATCCCGTAAGAGGTATGCAACTTTGAAACCTCATATCTCGCGAACCATTTATTATATTTAGACAAGTTTTACATCGTGTGAAAGATAATCTACAGGACTAAATATAATTTTAAAATTGAGATAAAATATTGTGATCATCTTATGAAAATTGGCAAAATTGAAAAGCATAAAAAACTTCTGAAAATTGCTCAACTCTAATTGACAAAACTTCAATTTGGTTTCGATTAATCCTAGTACATTTTCAACAAAATTTGTAGAATTTGAAGATAGCTTTCCAGTGATACCATTAGATTGAACTTATGTTACACCATTCAAATTTTAGAAGCATTTTTATTCGTGATTTTGTTTGTCGCAAGATCGAGGCGACGTCAAGGTGACGTAAATAACGACCTAACACACTTACGCTGTTACGCAGCGACGTTAAGCAATTACGTTGGCACGTAGCACGTTTATGTTTCATACGAGAAACACTTTTCCTCGCATGCTCGTAACGTCATTTACTTTAGTTCGTACTCGTGAAGCGACTAACGACTTGTAAACGATACACGGGAAAATTTACGCATTACATCCAGCCTCAAAATTGGTTCGACTAAAACACACAATACGCAGTGTTATTGCCGTTTTAATTGCTTAAATATATGAAAAATACGAATAGCAAAAATAAGGATTTCTAAAAACGGAATGATGGAACATATCGATGGATGCATTGTTTAGCGCCATTGCTGAGTTTTATTGTGCCATATTTTCTTCTTCCGATAGATGAATACTATCCAATATTTCATCTGGACAAAGCTTTCGTTTAAAATCCATTGTAAATATAGCGGTATCAGGAATGTAGCGTATATGCAGTAATTTCGAAAATCTAATGAGGCCGCAAAATGTAAAACACTGACCAGGTGAGCTACTGGTGCCACCATGTCTTCCGTGTACCCGTTATCAGTTTTTTTCGGAACCTCATAAATGCATGAGGATCAAACATTTTGTTTTGGCCATTCATATTGTCCCATATCCAAATAGTAAACGTATATGAAATGGCCTTTATATTCTAGCAATTTTACTATGTTCGATCAAAATTCGTCTGAAAGGGTTTTATCTGCGGCCGAGGATATGATAATGATGCAATGATGACACAATCTGCACTCAAGCTGTGAACGACCAGATGTGCAATTGCGCAATATACCTCACGCAAAGAGTTACGCACGATACGTCGCATGAACGTTATCACGACAATGTCGTCGTCACCCTTTGCGTCCTTACGCAAACTTGGCGTCAAAATAGTTGATCAATATCGTTCGCAAACCATTTAAATCGATAGTACAAATTCTGCAATAAAATGAGTTATGCGTATGTTAAGAAAGTCATCCGTATATCCTCCGAAAGGTAATTTTGTATACTTTTCAAAATTTTACTTATATTGATGATACATTTCTAAAAAATGTATTAAATATTACCAAAATAAAAAAAAATAGTAGATGGGGCTAAAAATAGGCTCACACATCTCATCAAAACATCTCGTGAAAAATAATGCCAGTTAAAAATAAAGGACTAGATAAGCTTTTATATGACATATTACAGACCATCTGATATCTAATGGTTTGGAAGTTATTTTGATTTGAAAATTAGGGATATTACAATTTTTTAACGCGTCAAATCGATGCGACGCCGTGGGAGGTCAGGGTGAGAGAGTAGCATCGTTCTGGGGATTCAGAGTTCAAAGAGTTAATAAGAATGTGTCTACTTCATTCGAGGTTGGGCTGTTGACCATCTTATTGCCACGCCAACTATCTCATAATAGTATTATTTGGAATACAATATAAACTAGAGCTGCGTGCAGCATTAACAGGCTTCCCGCGTAAAAAAAAATTTGCATTTTATTGCTAGCTGAGAACTTCTGCACATTTGAGGTGAATTTCAAGTTTGTAGGACCAATTTGAAAAAATAATATTAATAAATAAATAATAATAATAATAAAACACAGGAATACAATAGGTTCCCTGCTGACAAGCAGCGGGAAGCCTAATAAAACACAGGAATACAATAGGTTCCCTGCTGACAAGCAGCGGGAATAGAACTTCTGCACATTTGAGGTGAATTTCAAGTTTGTAGGACCAATTTGAAAAAATAATAATAATAAATAAATAATAATAATAATAAAACACAGGAATACAATAGGTTCCCTGCTGACAAGCAGCGGGAAGCCTAATTATAAAAAGTCGGAGATATCCAGAAATACGTATAAAGTCTAGAGAACACGATGAGAATAATCTAAAAACTTACCGATGGTAAAGGATAAGTAGACAAACTTTTGAAAGGTATTCATCATCAAAGCTTGGTCACATCAAGCATATATTGTCAAAGATTGACAGTTAAGTAATGAAGCAACCCATCCTAAGAGTAAACTAAATTTTACTGTGAAATATAAAATTAGGTTAGAAATACTTTAGACAAATATTGCAAACCTTCAAGTTTAAATAAATTCAAAATGTCAGATCTGGTCAAAGCTACAAATTCCGATCACCGTTTTGTCACAATTAAGTGCAAATGCGTGAAAATTTTTTTATGGCTGCTCCCCAAGCTTTTCAGATATAACAACAATGAAATTCGTTGGATATAAGAAATAGGTAACAAATATTTATAAGAAATAGAATAGTACTGATACAACTTTTGGTAAAATGCACAGCATGCTATATTCGGTTTGCTTTAAATTAAGACGACTATTTTGCTCATCTGCTCTACGATTGCGACATTTCCTGCGGCGAATTTTCAAGACACGTTGCGACATATCGAAATGGCAGATGCATGTATTCATTATATGGCATTGCTTACTGCAAATTGAACACGATAACTTACTCTGAGCCTATATACCCACGAATTCTTTTGTTAAATTAATATTCGATGTCTCTAGTGTTTACCTAACTTAATATACCCCGGATTACGTCAGCGGAAACATTGATGGAGGCGATCTAATATACTGTAGCCTATTGCTTACTGCAAAGAGCACACGCTAAATTACCGCGAGCATGTATGCCTATGACTTCCTTGTTTAACTATTATAAGACGTCTCTAGTGTTTTCCTAACATTATTATACCCCGCATTACGTCAACGAAAACTCTGGCAGCGGTGGTTATGTACTAAGGCTTGTAATAAAAACATTGCTTTGCATAGCTTGCTTTATTATTTTGAGATTGAACATTCAAATGAGAGGGAGAACAAAGCTGAAAAAAGCGCGAAGAATTCTACAATTTCGGTTATATACCTATGTATTTCAATACAATTCGTGTATAATGGAGTAAAGTAAAGCGTTTGGTGCGAACTATGATATTGTCAAAAATAATATTTGCCTTAGTGTCGGTATAAATAGTGTGTGGTGTATGACAACTATGATATTTGTAGTTTGTAATATGTCTGCCCAGTAAACTCATATGATACGACTAAGCTGAACAATGGTTAAACAGTAGCATTGCCTACAAACAGTGTGTCATGAATGTATTATCAAAAATAAGGTTGCCCACTCCAAACACGCTGGTGCTGATAACGACTGAAGTCATACCAAGCGAAATAGTAAATAAAATATGTGATGTGAAGGCCATATATTGATTGGATTTAAGGAGTATTAGTGGGGACAATTAGTAATGAGTTTTGCAACCATCAGAAAATATGATATAGTAATCATATATTATCCTTCTTTTTTATGCACTACACATACATAAGTGCACATACGGTTTTAGTGTGCCAATTTCAACACCTCATTAACGCTTAAACAAACAAAGTTTAATCTTCAAATATTCTCCTATTGTCCATTATGTGACCATTCCCGAACACAAACATTTAGTAAAAGCACTAATACATTTGTTTGAAATTCACGAATGATATTGAAATATTAGTAACTTTATTGTTTGTGAGTCCATATGGGTTCATTTTTTCTCGTACAGTTACAGATTTGAATGAATAATTATGAAACTATGAGATTAATAAGCTGAGTCAGTGTTTAATTTTGTTATATTTTTATTTTTTTCTCATCGACATAAATTTGTAGATAAACTGTATAGTAATTTTAAGTTTCACCCAGCGCTAATTTAGGAAATAATATATAAATAAAGTATAATGAACATAAGAATATATAGAATCTCCTTTGTGCTTGACATGTCGTAAGGTACTTGTATCAGATGACTATGTCTTGAGCATTTCTTTTTATGTCCACATCCCCTTGAACATATGTTTTGAGATTAAGAGCGAACTCTTCTCATTAACTATATTGCGGGATAAAAATAGACGAACGACTGGGCCGAAGGCGACATCAAACTAAGATTATAATTCTGTTATTAGGCGAAATAATGACGCACGCATTACGCAAGGTATGAAAATCACTTCTTGATTTGATTTGTCACCTAATGATTAATAATATGACGTTGTAAATTTTATGCGGTTTCGAAAATATGTTTTTATTATTCTCGTTCACCGGTTTCGATGTTATCAATGTTGATATCTGCAAACCTATTGAATTGTGTGAAGATTCGTGATTTACTTTTATAAACACCACATCATGTGTCCGCATAAATATTGAAATTGCTGTTTCATACTTTCGATCCCAATATGGTATTACGTAACCATAAACGTATATGATTCGTATAGAAATCTGGAAAGCACTGTTCTATATCCTACTCCCTGCACATTCTACTCAATTTATTACTCTCTGGTCAAGACTGTGGGTATGAAATAGATTTTAAACCAGGGGTGTTCATTCTTCAATACAGGATGGCCAGACACAAAGAACTGAGTTAAACCGCGGGCCTTTGTGAGCTGCATTTGGGACGGTTGCACACCCCTATTCTAAACCATGTCAATTCAGTGATCACTGATCATATTAACTTAAAGGAAAAAGATATTATTTGTGTTTTCGTTGGTAAGAATAAGTAGTTAGGTCACTGACTTAAGAACTTAGGTATCATAGCATTTCTACCACGCCACCGTGAGATATTACTGGGCACAGATTGATACAATATAATACAGAGAAATAAATATAAACTTGGTTTACGTTAAAACCGACTAAAAAGTAGGGCGGCCATAATTCAATTTTTAGTGAATATTGGTTTCGAAAACAACTAGGTCTGATAGATAAACTACACTAAATTTAGCAGTAGTTGCAAAATAGTAAAAGATTCGGTGTTATCCGGTTTTGACTAAGCACTATTACGTCACGTAAATTCCCCGCCTCATTTTTGATTGATCGATTGACCTTGAAACGACTGATCACTTCTCAACAGACTATGACGTCATTTACCTTGCGGTAATATCGGACGGCACCTACAATAAAATTTTAATCGCTCGAAATGTATATATAATGACAACCAGAATGAGAGTTATTAAACAGATTTCAGATAGGCAAACAATATTTACTATTGTCAGAAACGTATAAAATGACAAAAGGGAATTGAATGAATGTAAAGATTATACTAAGATCTATGAATGAATTTAATTTCTGCATCTTATATTTTTTTAGGTAAATAGCAGAGACCTATCTTAAAACAGAACTGCGGACTATCAGCGCGTAAAGAGTGTAAAATAAAATATTCAATACTGTGCGCATAGCGTTACATCAATATCAATTTTCCAATTCAAGCTGTTTGTTTTTTTAAATATTGTGCGCTTTTTATTTTGTGTATAAATATTATTCCATACAATAAATTGTTGCTTTTTACAGGAATATGTAATATCACGGACCATTCACCATGGGTTTTAATCAAAAATATTAATATTTCAGTGTATTTTTACACATTTTTCTAATAACCTCTTCACTTTCAGAAAATATAGGCGTTTACAATTATTAAATACTTACTCGACGATGAAATCGATGACGGCATGCGTTACTCTTCTACTGTATTACTTATTCTTCATTTCACAAGTTAGCTCCTTCAAAGATTGTAAGTGAAATTTGTCTATGTTCCTCTTTTATATTTTTAAAATTGAATGAATTTAGCAACGTTACATGAATATCAGTATGGAATAATAATACTAGTAGTAGAAATTACACACGAAACACATGAAAATGAATAAAAAATTTGTTTCCAGTGTATTTAAAATTTATCAAAATTTATATTAATAAATATATTGCGCGATAGAAATTTAATTTTTAAATTTAAATTGTACGTAAGCTTAATTTGTGCGACCGGTTCCTATGTTTCGTAACGTAACGATTTTCGCAAAATTTGTCGAAATCATTAGTTGATTGATAATTGCAAAATGAAAATTTTCTGATAGAAATGCACTGTACTGTAAAAATCCATTAAAGCTATTTATTTTCAGTGCTTTTGAATTTATTAAAAGTGGTATCAATACAATTTTGAAGATATATTCTTTGTTAATTAAACAGAAATTCAATTTTCCCTTATTTTATATTTTAGATGTACTTCGAGATCTTGGCTGTTGGCAAGACAAAGGTGCCAGAGCGATTCCCAGCATTGAAACAAAACTACACGGTTCTTATAAATCACGTGTGAATGCTATTCAGCAATGCGCGCACGCAGCTAAAATTTTAGGATATTCTGTATTTGCTATCCAAGATGGAGGATGGTGTGCTTCAGGATCAGCTGCTTTCAAAACTTACACAAAGTATGGACCTTCAGATAAATGTAAAAGCGACGGAAAAGGAGGACCATGGGCCAATCAAGTTTACGAAATTGATACTGTTTTGAAAGGTTAGTTGAACGCATTTTTGTTAAAAATCCCCTTTTTTGTTTAAACCAGGGTTCCCCAATCGAGGAGGTTTTGCTTGTAATTTGATATCTGTATTCATTTACCACGTATGCTCACACACATTATAAAATATTCAATCTGTACAAACGCTAGATTATTAGTTGTGTACATCACTATCTAATGATCCATTAGATATTGGGAAGAAAAACGAAATCGGAGATTTATACATATTGATGAGGGACTGTAGAGTTCCTATCTATGTAATGAGAGATATATGTGATAAACGTAGTTTGTAATCACTGACTTAAACAATTTGTTTTTGCAGTGCAATATAGGCCGGTTGGCTGCTTCAAAGACACTGGGAAAAGAGCGATTGATACTGTTGAGAAACGTTATGTTGATCTTCATGATAATTATCAACATCGACAGGATGCAATAGGAAAATGTGCGAGAATCGCGGCTTCTCTTGGAAACAGTGTTTTCGCGCTGCAAAACGGGGGATGGTGTGCTACCTCGTCTTCTGCGTCTTCCACTCACAATAAATACGGTTACTCGCAAGACTGTCAGGATCACGGAAAGGGAGGTCCTTGGGCAAATGCCGTTTACGAGATTACTTCTGTTGCAAAAAGTAAGATACTTAATTGATGGATTTATTTAAGCAAATACTCCTTAATTTCATTGCCAAAGTAAAATAATTGTGGCAACTCGTTGTTGTTGTTGTTGTTTTATGGCGCTTATAACTTCAGTGGTCTTTTGATCAATTCGAATTAAAAATCCTATTCTAACACAGTATACAATATTCACAAATAACTTGTTCATAATTTAATTGGCGCTTTCAAAACTCAATCCACATCCAAAATATAATAACCAAATGGCAAGCATCGAAGTTTCATGCGGCAAATTTCTTATAAGTTACTGAATGCATCTCCTGCCTTATTCCGTACTGTACTGGATGTGTCTGCTACTGCTAAATATAATTTATCTAGCGGTATGCACAGTACTAACGCTGATATTACATAGTAGCCTAATATAAAATTATATATTAATTACATATTATTGTGTAAAAATCCTAATTATTTTCTTTTAATTTTTCAGTCACACTTGAACGTCTCGGCTGTTTCGCCGACAAAGAAAGTCGATCGCTACCTTTCTTGGAAAGGCCTGAAATATTGGGCGGTGAATACCAGAAAAGACCTCAAGCCATTGAACAATGCGTAAGATATGCTTCGGGATTGGGACATCTCATCGTTGGAATTCAAAATGGCGGTTCTTGCATGGCAGGAATTCATTATGCAAAGTATGGAGCATCAACAAATTGTAAATCGAATTCGAAAGGTGGATCATGGGCAAATGAAGTTTTCAAAATAGATATTAAAAAGCTCGGTAAGATATACTATTTAATTCAACCCTAAATAACCGTTTTTTTAGGTTTAGGCTGTTGATGGGCGCTAGATGCTTCGCGGCACTTCTTTGCACCGTTTTTTTTATTGGCCTTTTCATTGTATGATTAACACGAAGTGAGTATAAGTATAGTTTCGATAACAATAAAAATAGTTCTTGTAGTTGTTATGCCCAATGTTTCTCAGCTTTACATTACATAAATTTGAAAGAATTCGCTAAAGCATCACTATTATTTTGAAATTTCAATGGTTCTTTGAGAACCAATATTTCTGTCAGAAATTTGCTGTTTTATTTTGTATGAAGAGCAACATCATATTTCTAGACCAACTCCGTATTTCTTATCCAACTATCTCTTCGTCAAATTCGGTGCTCTCTGGCATGACCGAACCAGCACCGATGCATGACAACTTTAGCATTGTTTTTTATAAATGTAGATTTGCTTAATTTGCTTTGCCTAGTGGCATGACCTACATCATTTCTTATGACAGAAAAATAATTTTCAAAATGATTTCTTTTTCCAGAAACCGGATTTCCAAGACTTCCTAGACATGAAGGTATGTATGTACTTTACCAATATAATAATATTACGAATTCGATTAAAAAGAGTGAATGCTAAACCTTTCAGCCAAAACACAACGTGCGAATATAGCCAAATCAGCGTCTCATAGCTGGATATCATACTCAGATGTTAACAAGACTCATTTAGTGGTCTAAAGTTTTTGTTATTAAAATTTAAAAAGTTGCATCAAAAATACAAAAACTATTTCTTTGGACAGAATATTACTTGAACAATCTGGGTTGCTGGACTGACAAAGAAAATCGTGCTATTCCCGTTGGTTTAGAAGGAACCAATTCTATTTTGATCGGTGAATACCAGAAAAGAAAGGATGCTATTCGAAGGTAAATTGATACTGAAAGTTTATAATAACATCATGGACAATGTAGATGTAACTTAGTGTCTCATGTGCAATAATTTGTTTCAGATGTGCTCAAGCAGCTATGGCTCGCGGATATAACATTATCGGAGTACAGAATGGGGGCCAATGTTGGACTGGAGTAAACGCTCGAAACACTTATAGAAAATATGGACTTTCTAATAAATGCTCAAATGGCAAAGGTGGGAACTGGGCAAATGAAGTTTATGAAATCAACACAATATGGGATCGTAAGTATTGTGATGTTAAAAAACATTGATTCCGTGGAGTTGACACAAAAAAAATCATTTGTTGAATTTTACAGCAAATTTCAGCGGGCTCGGTTGTTTTAGAGATACATCAGCGAGAGCTATTTCCACCATTGAAACTATGAACCCATTACTGAATGGAGAGTATCAAAAAAGATCCGATCCTGTACGAAAATGCGCCAGAGTTTCTGCTAGTTTTGGTCACACTGTATTTGCCATCCAAAATGGAGGATATTGTCAGAGTTCAGCAAACGCTGGTTCGGCGTACGCGAGGTTCGGCCGAGCGGATAACTGTGGAAGAGGAAAGGGCGGTTCATGGGCGATGTCAGTCTACAAGATTTCAGATGCAATGGACTGTAAGTTTGGTTTCATAAAATCTAGCACTGCACTGCAAACTTAATTGTAAGTGTAATGTTAAATACAAATTTGCAATTGTAAGCAAGATATGTACTCCCATCAGACAAGTATATTCAGTAATAACTTAAGATTTAAAAGTTAAGAAGGTAAAAGCCGTAATAACCGTCATGATAACAAAATTTGACTTCATATTACCTAGTTTCTATAACTAGAGCCTTCTTCCTCAGTGTGCTAGTTGTTTTATCAATGCTGTAACTATTCTTTTGTCTAACTTTACAGTTTACATCGAAAGTCGAGGATGTTGGGCAGATGATGCTTTCCGTACTATTCCAACAGTCGAGAGCGATGGACCAGAATTCATGAGTCAACCTGATTATAAGAAAAGAGAAGATGCTTTAGGGAAATGCGCTCGTTATGCTCGTTCCAGGGGATTTAGATTTTTTGCTCTTCAAGATGGCGGATATTGTTCAGCCTCAATTGACGCTGAAAATACATACAGGCGAATTGGACCTTCTCAAAAATGCAGAAATGATGGTAAAGGAGGACCTTGGGCTAATCAAGTGTACGAAATTGTGTAAGTTGGCTCAAGCATTAAGTTTTTTTTTTTTTTTTAAACATATCAATTAAAAGTTATTCCTTTTTTTTCCACAGGCCGCAGAAGTTAGCTTGAATTGATCAATATAATATTGACAAAGAAAGCAAGAAAATTTCATCACCGACAACTGTTCAATCTTATTATGGCAGTTTAGAGCATAATTGTTGATGTATTATCTCGAAATTACGTCTAAAATTTTAAATTATTGTATACGTTTTATTTGTGAATAACACATTACGAAGTATGCGAATTAACAAAAATAAAACATGTACCACTTAAAATGTTTCAATGTTATTTGACTTTATTTTTTCTGGTCAATTCGTTGATGCCATGACTAATCGATGATTCTAAGTTGATCAAAACACACTCGTCATTGTGGTGGGCACTCGGGGTTTCAGTCTAGTCGATCGATGCGCTCAGAGGTTCCAACCTGTCTACATAACACTTTCGATGCCAAGGACGTATCTATACGTCATACAAAAAAGAAATAGTTTAATAGATAGAAGAAGGTCGAGTTCAGGTATTTGCCATCTTTTTCTCTTCTCTCTCTCTCTCTTGTTGCCAAGTTGGGGGGAAAAAATGACGTCGTCAGGTAATCGCGTCATTCAAAAAATACCACGAAGGAAGGAGCGTCTGCCATTAAGTAAATTATCAACTTGCTTAGCATGGCCGATGTACCTATTAACTGCAAATAATGATCGAAAATTTGTATGAGACCGATTGACGCCAACACACCTGGTTTCAACTTTTTCCGATGAAATGATTGAAAGGTGTAAGAGATCATATTATCAAGCATGTTACGAAGATGTAGAAAAACATGACGCAGTCCAACGTTACTAAACCGGGAAAGAATTTGAATATTTGTATATGCATGTTTAGCATTATTGTAATTCATGCATGATAATCTATTCAAATTGTTTAAAAAACGGAGTACAAGTTGCGCATATCATAAGTAAATGATTTATAAAATGTTCAACTTTTTGATCCCTGACGTCTTTGAGCGAAGTTGCTCTCTCTATCGGCAGGACGATAGAATAATTTGAAATTTTGGTATTTTTGAACGTTTATAACTTTTTAACAATTTTGGGAAACGAATTGACGGACATCTATAACGGAAGCAAATTTTGTCGTCCTGCGAGGTAAATAAAATGTTACAGTTTGGATAAAAGGTTTGCCAAAAAGTGAGAAATTGATTTCAGTCGGAACATATTTTTTTCTACTTGTCAGTGAGATATGTTCCGACATATATTTTTTTTGTGGGAAATATATTACCAATAACACAGAGCTTCTCGTATGCTGTCAGCTGATACTTGAATTACATCCGTAGCTATTGTATAACCATAATTATAGCAAAATATGCAATCCTGCATTTTTGTGTCGGATGCACAAGTTCAATAAGCGGCCATGACGTACCGATTACGTAGCTACGCAATAGCGATTACGTGACTGGCGTCACGAAGACGGGATTACGTGCAGCCGAGACGAGTTGCGTCGCAAATTGCGTAAAATAACAATCACGGAAAATTGTGTGTTCACGTTCTCGACAGGAAATCAACTGACGAGATTCGATAAAACTTTAACCATTTTTACCATGTCATCTTTGAAACACCGGATGCGTAAAATGAATGTAGAAATTACACTTGGAAATGGTTCGTTTGCACGCCAATATGCGTTTAAATATCAACTTGCAAAAAATATCAGATTGTATGAAATGTTAGCCTAGGCAAGTAAAGACTTCGAATTTCATCGTTTACTGACTGAAAATCAAATCTGAAATCTCGCCTGAGGAAAACTCAAGAGTAATACTGTGATACAAACGCAAGGAAATGTATTACACATGTTTCGGTGTTTTTCGATTCCCGTTGTATCTGTACGTAGCAATCTCGTTATCGCTTACTGTTCAATTTCTGTATATAAAAATTATGGAGTTTGTCTTGTAAGATTCACTAGGACTTGACAATCTTTATTTTTTGGATTAAAGAATGTGAAAGACTTCAGCTATCCCTAATCTAGAAGGCAGATTTTCATGCAAGCAGCCTGCAACTCCTACCGCGTTGTGAATAGATAGAACTATATAACATGCACAACATGATAGGACGTCCATTATGGTCCCATATTCTTTATTGTTTTGTTATGTACTGATAAACCAGTATTTGTTTTATGTCCTTTTGGTGCTGACACAAGTTTATGGGGATTGAGTTTTTTTTTTTTTTTTTTGTCTTTTGTTTTCTATGAGGCTTGAGCTGACAGTCAAATTTAACGCTACACACATATAATACGTAACATCGGGTTAAATAATGATCTTGCACGGACAATTTGAATGACAACATCTCGGCGTTACGTGTTTGCTAATATCGATACGCTCTGTTGCGCCTAGGTGATAAACGTAATATCGTGCGTGACGTGACGAAGCATTTCGCCGACGAAAACGTCAGGTTGACGTAGCGACGCAGTCGAAGCTACAAAAAATCAAATATATTTGGCTATAAGATTTGAATGGCTTATCATACAATCGTTGCGAAAGTGTCCATGGAAAGACATTTAAATCATCCAGTTATATTATCGATTTAATATGTGGCTATGTAATGTAAACTATATCTGAATGCACGATAGCATTCTATTTTATTTTAAATGTCACGCAATGTAAATAAATATATTCGAAATATTTGTTGTATTATTGATTATTGATGGGGCTCCGAGAAAATTTAGCATGAGAGAGCAATTCCGGCAGGATACGCATGCGTAGGTGGGTCCTTTCACCTACGACTGATATGTCGGAATGAACGAAAACTCATGACACCACTAGGTTCGCCCCCTCACGATCAATTAAATTATTAAAAAATAAATGCGAGAGAGAATAAATAGGAGAGAACTCTCTCGTTTTCACCTTGGCACGGAACGATAAAATTAAAAAAACTGATCGTGGCATCGAAACTTCCATTATTACTTCCATTATCTTATAACAGACATATATTTTTTGAAACAATATTTAATTAATTTTGCAGAAACCGGACTTCCAAGACTTCCTAAACATGAAGGTGCGTGTTTTATCGATGTAATATTTATATCAGATATGATATTAGATACCAAATAAATGTTTGCAATGTTGTACTTATTCGACCCATAGGTTGGGAACCGCTGCTCTATATATATACCACATTGAGTGCGATCGGGAAATGATAGAAAATGATAGTTGCTACATAAATGCCATCAATATCGCAAAACTAGTAAATTAATTTTTTACGTGTGGTTTAGTGGTTTTATGTAAGTGAAAATTATAGCCCAATTAAGATAGTGAGACAGTTAAATCAGATCCTGCAATGCATCGACGAAGGTTGTCATGAACACATTCTAAAATTCGATAACAAAATGTAGTAAGATCTGAGCTGAATTGATATGTAAAGTCAAGTTCTGTCTCACGTTTGATGATAATTGTGAGATTTTTTTAAAATACGTTTAACAGACTTTAAAACAAAGTAATAAATATTTTGATCCAAAATTTGTTGGTGCTTCAAAACTTTTTAGTTATCAAGAATCCGATACTGCTTGTTGAACACTTAATCGTTTCCTATTTATAGACTTAATTGCTTGTATATTATAGTATTGTGTAGATATTTCCGCTACTATCTATACCAGCGTTTCCCAAACTTTTTTGGCCACTGAACACTTACGAATTTTATCTCGCTCCGCGTAACAACAAAGAATAAAGGGGTAAAATTGATAAAAAAAAATGGTGTAATACAGCGATTTTCAAAGTGGGCGCCGCGGCCTAATAGTGCGCCGTTGGGGGTTGATAAATGTGCTGCGAAAACTAACAGAATTGTGTTAAACATAACTAAAATATGATTGAATAGTGTACATATTGTATTTATTATGTTGTTTCATTGTTTCTGATTTTAAATGCTGTGTATAAGAATCAATAAATTCCATTTACCTTTCTTTGCCGACGGTTACGAAAATGCCACTACCCGCAAATCGTTAGTCCGCTTTAGGTAGATGGTGAAACAATATTGAACGGTCACCAGTTGGGCGACAACTTTACGACGTCGATTATCCCTTTCCCACGGAACACCCGGAAGACGCTCGCGACATAATAGTGTTCCGCGGAACACAGTTTGGGGAACGCTGATCTAGACGTTAGATTGGTGTGCCGAATTGAAGGATTTGATAAATGGAAATCGTTTTATGCTCAAATGCATTAAACATATATCAAACTAAACTTTTCAATAGAGTCAAAATACCCAATTTGTGTTTTTTGTCATGTAGCTAGCAATAGTGCGATTTTGCATCAATGGTTAATTAAATGGATCAAACTTAAAACTCTTTGAACTCTGAATCCCCAGAACGATGCTACTCTCTCACCCTGACCTCCCACGGCGTCGCATCGATTTGACGCGTTAAAAAATTGTAATATCCCTAATTTCAAATCAAAATAACTTCTAAACCATTAGATATCAGATGGTCTGTAATATGTCATATAAAACCTTATCTAGTCTTTTATTTTTAACTGGCATTATTTTTCACGAGATGTTTTGATGAGATGTGTAAGCCTATTTTTAGCCCCATCTACTATTTTTTTGTATTTTGGGTATATTTAATACATTTTTTAGAAATGTATCATCAATATAAGTAAAATTTTGAAAAGTAGACAAAGTTACCTTTCGAAGAATATACGGATGACTTTCTTAACATACGCATAACTCATTTTATTGCAGAATTTGTACTATCGATTCAAATGGTTTGCGAACAAAATTGATCAACTATCTTGACGCCAAGTTTGCGTAAGGACGCAAAGGGCGACGACGACATTGTCGTGATAACGTTCATATGACGTATCGTGCGTAACTCTTTGCGTGAGGTATATTGCGCAATTGCACATCTGGTTGTTCACAGCTTGAGTGCAGAATGTGTCATCATTGCATCAGTATCATATCATAGGCCGCATATGAAACCCTTTCAGACGAATTTTGATTGAACATAGTAAAATTGCTAGAATATAAAGGCCATTTTATATACGTTTACTATTTGGATATGGGACGAAAATGAATGGCCAAAACAAAATATTTGATTCTCATGCGTTTATGAGGTTCCGCCGGAAACATCAAGGCTAATTATTCACCGTTGGATATCATGAAGATTGAATAAAAAAAAAACTGATAACGGGTACACGGAAGACATGGTGGCACCAGTAGCTCACTTGGTCAGTGTTTTACAGTTTGCGGCCTCATTAGATTTTCGATATTCCTGATATCGCTATATTTACAATGTATTTTAAACGAAAGCTTTGTCCAGATGAAATATTGGATAGTATTCATCTATCGGAAGAAGAAAATATGGCACAATAAAACTAAGCAATGGCGCTAAACAATGCATCCATCGATATGTTCCATCATTTCGTTTTTAGAAATCCTTATTTTTGCTATTCGTATTTTTTATATCTTTATGCAATTAAAACGGAAATAACACTGCGTATTGTGTGTTTTAGTTGAACAGATTTTGAGGCTGGATGTAATGCGTGAATTTCCCCGTGTATCGTTTACAAGTCGTTAGTCGCTTCACGAGTACGAACTTAAGTAAATGACGTTACGAGTATGCGAGGAAAAGTGTTTCCCGTATGAAACGTAAACGTGCTACGTGCCAACGTAATTGCTTAACGTCGTTGCGTAACGGCGTAAATGTGTTAGGTCGTTATTTACGTCACCTTGACGTCGCCTCGATCTTGCGACAAACAAAATCACGAATAAAAATGCTTCTAAAATTTGAATGGTGCAAAATAAGTTCAATCTAATGGTATCACTGGAAAGCTATCTTCAAATTCTACAATTTTGGCGATAATGTACTAGGTTTAATTGAAAACAAATTGAAGTTTTGTCGATTAGATTTGAGCAATTCTCAGAAGTTTTTTATGCTTTTTAATTTTGCCAATTTTCATAAGATGATCATAATAATTTATCTCAATTTTAAAATTATACTTAGTCCTGTAGATTATCTTTCACACGATGTAAAACTTGTCTAAATATAATAAATGGTTCGCGAGATATGAGGTTTCAAAGTTGCATACCTCTTACGAGATGCGAAAGCCGCTAAAGCGGCTTTCAGCGTCAGAAGACTTTTTCGGGAAAGCCGCTATAGCGGCTTTCAGGGTTCAAAGAGTTAAATTCTCCCATCTTTTGATCACACTTACATTTATGACACTTGATTAAAAACTCACAAATGTTGTCAAAGCCAGAAAAGGAGTTATCACCATGCTCACAAAAAGGGTGTCTGAGCGGTTGCTAAACCCCAGATTGTTGTTTCAACGTCAGGTTATTTCCCAATACCCAATTTTACAAAAATAATCTAACTAGTCGATAACTGGAAAATCATCAATTATCAGCTGGCGAATAAGTTATGGAGTCATGTTAAGTTTGAAGTAATATTTAAGGTGAGATATTTAGAGAGTTTGAATTGGAGCCAGGCCTAATTCTGTATGGTTATTGATGATCAGAAAGGCAATTAAGTACATCAAAGTTTTAGATGAAAGGAGTGGTTAGAAAACTGGCGAGGTTTGGGGCTGTGGTCATAATTGGATGACAAGGAGATTGATTTGAGGGTAGTGATGGTACCAGTTAGGTATACGAGTTTCTGTGGCACGGGGTAGTAGAAATGGCTTAGGTTTTGGTGACGGAGGTAGATTGATGAAATTAGAGATTTCAGGGGGTTGGATATAGGCGAGATTTGAGAGAATAAGTGGCAAGTTAAGCAGTAGTGGAATTCAAAATGTTAATACGAGGTTTTCTTTCGAATCAAACTTACAACAAGTTCCCTCATTTCAGAAAACAATTTTGCAATGTGGAATTGTTCGCTATATATACAAAAATCGATAGAAAATAGTTCCATTCTTCAAATATAATGATTGATAATTATTTTATCGTTCTATTTCGATATTTTTGATTGACTTTGAGATCTCGAATCTCAAAACATTACGTCTATAAATGTACGTCATATTCACTATAGTCTATCTTTATGTTACTACGCAGGCTAGCTTTAAAAAGTCACGCTTTCAATAAGGCTAATCGCCGGCTCAAGAACGAGTTCGTTCATCATCACACAATTCCAAAAAAGTGTTCGCTCGATTCCTCAAAATCCAACCAATTCTCGAACCCCTCCAACGTGTGATAAGATCATATGACAATAGCGCACGACATCAAAGAACTTCCCAGAACTATGAATTCGAATAACATTGAGACATATTAAAATATACATGAATTTTTTATTTTAATGCACATACATTTTACACACTTCAACGTAAACAATAATTTAGGTTTTAAAGAGCTTAGAAAATTAGAAATCATGCTTTAAACTGACATAGCAAAAAGTGAATAGTTGCCGACAACGGAATTCTTCATATGTCTTCGTTCGGATTTCATAAATCCGTTCATGCTAACTTCTGTGGCCTGCGGAAGAAACGAAATTAGTATTTAAATGTCTAAGGTGGCAAAGAAAATTTAACCTCAATGTTCGTACAAACTTACATAATTTCGTAGACTTGATTAGACCAAGGGCCACCTTTACCGTCATTTCTGCATTTTTGAGAAGGTCCAATTCGCCTGTATGTATTTTCCGCGTCGATTGAGGCTGAACAATATCCACCATCTTGGAGGGCAAAAAATCTAAATCCCCTGGAACGAGCATAACGAGCGCATTTGCCTAAAGCATCTTCTCTTTTCTTATATGCCTTCTCATTGCCCATAATAGGTTCGCTCATAAATTCCGGTCCATCGCTTTCGACTGTTGGAATAGTACGGAAAGCATCATCTGCCCAACATCCTCGACTTTCGATATAAACTGTAAAGTTAGACAATAGATAGTTATAACATTGATACAACAACTAGCACACTGAAGAAGGGGGCACATTGATTAATGCTTACTGCTCCGCTTGTCGAAATTAGGTATTATGACGTCTGGTTTAATTACCATGACATTTTATTACGATTTTAGGCTTATTAAAATTTGAAATTTAAGTTATTACCGAATATACTTGCCTGATAGGAGTACATATCTTGCTTACAATCGCAATTTTGCATTAACAAAACATTTACAACTAGGTTTTTGGAGTCATTATAGATTTTATGAAACAAAACTTACAGTCCATCGCATCAGATATCTTGTAGACTGACATTGCCCATAAACCGCCCTTTCCTCTCGCGCAGTTATCCGCTCGGCCAAACTTCATGTACGTGGAACCAGCGTTTGCTGAACTCTGACAATATCCTCCAAGTTGGACGGCAAATACAGTGTGACCAAAACTAGCCGAAACTCTGGCGCATTTTCGTACAGGATCGGATCTTTTTTTGAATACTCCATTCAGTAATGGGTTCAGCTTTTCAATGGCGGGAATAGCTTTCGATAACATACTTTTGAAACATCCGAGTCCGGTGATGTTTGCTGAAAAATTCGACAAATGATTATTTTTATATTGTGTCAACTCCTTGTGGAAACAACGTTTCATAACATTACAAGACTTACGATCCCATATTGTGTTAATTTCATAGACTTCATTTGCCCAGTTCCCACCTTTGCCATTTGAGCATTTATTCGAAAGCCCGTATTTTCTATAAGTGTTTCGAGCGTTTACTCCAGTCCAGCATTGTCCTCCATTTTGTATTCCTATAATGTTATATCCGCGAGCCATAGCTGCTTGAGCACATCTGAAACAAATTGTTGCTAATGAGACACTAAGTTACATCAACATTGTCTATGATGTAATGTTTAACTTTCAGTATCAATTTACCTTCGGATAGCATCTTTTCTTATCTGGTATTCACCAATCAAAATAGAATTGGTTTCTTCTAAACCAACGGGAATGGCGCGATCTTCTTTGTCATACCAACAACCCAGGTTGTTCAAATGATATTCTGTCAAAAAATAAAAAAAATTTTTTAGCAATTATTTTTGATTCAACTTTTCAAACTCAATAACAAAAACTTTTGGACCATTAAATCAGTATTGTTGACATCTGAATATTATATTAAATTAAGATTTGGCCAAACTCGCATGTTGTGTTTTGGGTGAGAGCTCTAACATTCACTCTTTTTTTGTTATCTAATATTATATCTGATATAATTATTACATCGATAAAAAACGCACCTTCATGTTTAGGAAGTCTTGGAAGTCCGGTTTCTGCAAAATTAAATAAATATTGTTTTAAAAAATATTTGTCTGTCATAAGATAATGGAAGTAAGCCAATGCACATCTTCCACACAAGAAACTTTGCTATAATATTGCACGAGTCGTGGATTGGTACTGGATTATTGAGTCGGGTACGCGTAAATGATGGTCATAAAAAAGCAATACATAGACGGTCGAGCAATACGAAATATGAAGTGTGCCGTTTCTACTCAAGTATTCGTGGTAACTTGAATGCATTGGGAAAAACGATCCGATAAATAAAAAAAGCACATTTCTGAATGAAGCCTTATAGGAACATAAGAGAGTTTATTTTGCTTTGTCCACCAGAAAACATATACACAAAGGGACATAATTATTTGAAAGCAATAAAATCTCGGCACAGACTGGGGGTACAACGAAACGACAATGCGGTCATTTGAGTCAGTCACCATCTAACTAGGACTAGAAAAATTAGAAATAAAATAGTTATAGTGTGACCCCCTTCCATCTTAAGATTTAAAATTGGTTAATCAATTAGTGAAGAAATGAAATATTTTTTAATATCAGTAAGATATAACCATAACTAACAAGCGTAATAACAACAGCAAATATATAGCAAAACAATCCATATCAAATAAATAAAAAAATGAACTTATTCATTGGGTCAAGTAGTGAAATCTTACCAAGCTTTTTAACATCTATTCTGAAAACTTCATTTGCCAATGTTCCGCCTTTCGAGTTTGATTTGCAATTCGTGGATGTTCCATATTTTGCATAATCAATTCCTGCCATGCATGAACCGCCATTTTGTATTCCAACGATGAGATGTCCCAAACCCGAAGCGTATCTAACGCATTGTTCAATGGCTTGAGGTCTCTTCTGGTATTCACCGCCCAATACTTCTGGCCTTTCCAAGGAAGATAGCGCTTGACTTGCTTTGTCGGCGAAACAGCCAAGGCGTTGAAGTGCGACTGTGAAAATAAAATAACTATATTCCACAAAACTATATAATATATTAATTATAATACTGTTTAATGGTTTAAAAGCAGCGTTACTACTGAGCACACCGATAGATAAATTATATTCAGCAATGAGAAACTAAGGCACTTACAGTAGTACGAATTATTAAGTCACGAAATGTATTTAGTAATTTATAACAAATTTCCCCATTAAAATTAAATTTGATGCTTACCTTTAGTTTTTTAGTATTTGAGATGTGCAATTTGGTAGTGTCAATTAAATTATGAACAAGTTGCCACAATTATGTTAGTTTGGCAATAAAATTGAAGGATATTTAATTAAATAAATTCATCAATAAAGTATCTTACTTTTTTCAACAGAAGTAATCTCAAACGGCATTTGCCCAAGGACCTCCTTTGCCGTGATCCTGGCAATCTTGCGAGTAACCGTATTTATTGTATGTTGAAGACGCAGAAGACGAGGTAGCACACCATCCCCCGATTTGAAGCGCAAAAACATTGTTTCCAAGAGAAGCTGCGATTCTCGCACACTTTCCTATTGCGTCTAATCGAAGTAGATAAATATCATGAAGATCAACATAACGTTTCTCAACGGAATCAATCGCTCTTTTTGAAGTGTCTTTGAAGCAGCCCACAGACCTGTATTGAACTGTGAAAACAAATAGTTTAAGTCTGGGGTTTCTAGCATTTTTTACGCGTTATTCAATATTGTGTCATCAGCTAGTAACAGGCACAACTTGCAATCTCGCTGTTGTAGAGTTTGAATAGTTAATAATGTGTATACATAAGCGTTTAATAAATAGCAGTTTGAATTTCCACTCGTAATCCAATTACATTCATCCCCGATTGGAAAACCCTGGTTTAATGTAACAATTTTTTTTTTTAACATAACTAACCTTTTAAAACAGTATCAATTTCGTAAACTTGATTGGCCCATGGTCCTCCTTTTCCGTCGCTTTTACATTTATCCGAAGGTTCATACTTTGTGTAATTTTCAAAGGCAGCTGGTCCTGAAGCACACCATCCTCCGTCTTGGATAGCAAATACAGAATATCCTAAAATTTTAGCTGCGTACGCGCATTGCTGAATGGCATTCAAACGTGATTTATAAGAACCGTGTAATTTTGTTTCAATGCTGGGAATCGCTCTGGCACCTTTGTCTTGCCAACAGCCAAGATCTCGAAGTACATCTGAAATACAGAATGAGTAAAAATTTATTTTCTCATACACAAATAATATAAGTAAGTATAAGTAAAAAAGATTTCTTATTAATTTTTTCATATATATTTGTATAATTTTTATTAACATTTCCGCGTTTTTTTCCCTCTTCACATTTCAAACACAGTCTAATACGATGAAATCAGTAAATCTCAAGGCACGATCGCAACTACATTATAAAAACAGCAAAAATCGACCAAACATATAAACCCCAACGTAAGCAAACGTGCTTAGCACAAAAACGCAACCCGACAAACTGCAAACGTGCCACAAGACAACTACGTACCGCATTCAATTGAAGAAATTATTACGCTTAATCACAACAAGTTATAGAAAGGTATGTAGGGGCAAAATCACACAAAAAAATCCTATTACAATATTAGTTTTGAAGATGTTTAAAAACTCCAAGGATCTATATTATTCGGTGATGATCAATGTACAATGTTCTCCCCATTTGCCAATTTTTCATTTTACTTTTATTATTCTACCAGTGTAATTCGGAAAACGTTGATGACATCCTTAAGCTTCGATATATATAAAAGAATAACATGAATTAAATATACTTACAATCTTTGAAGGAACTAACTTGTGAAATAAAGAATATGATGTATAAAAGTAGAGTAACGCATGCAGTTATCGATTTCATCTTGGCGTAAGTATTTATTAAATGAAAACGGTTATATTTTCTGAAAACAAAAAAGGAGTAAAATGTAATTTTACAAAAAAAAACGACGATTTGTTGCATAAAATATTATTTATAATCATTGACCTAGAAAATAAATAGCGCAAGATCTTTTTAAAAATTGCTCGAATAGGGACATTGACCGATATTTTTACACTCTTGAAGCGCTGATAGTTTGCAGTTCCATTAAGGTAAATTTCTGCTATTCATTTATAAAAATATAGTATACTGTTGCAAACATAAAAGTGATACCATCTATAGATCTTAGTCTTATATTCGCTTTCATCCAATTTTCAGTAAATATTGTTCTAAATCTACCTGATAACTCTATAACTTTTGGTCATTATATATACATTTCTAGCGATTAAAATTTCATTGTGGATATGACCGCAGGGGTAAATGGCGTCACAGTCTGTTGAGAAATGATCACATGTTTCAAGGTCATTTTTACTATTAAAAATCACGAGGGGAATTTTCTTGACATAATCGTGATTAGAAATAATCGTATAACACATAATCCTTTTTTAAATTGATTTCAGTTACAATCAACCGCAGTGTAGTTTATCCAGCATACCTTATTGTTTTCGAAACCAATATTCACCGAAATAATGATTTATGACTCCCTACTTTTTAGTTGGCATTAACGTTATTCAAGTTCATATTTACCTCTTTATATTACTTTGAAACAATATTTGCCGGCGTTGCATTTTTCAATTTTTATTTCACCCTGGTGATGGGGTAGGTATGAACCTGGACATGGTATGAAACATAAGTTCGTTAGTCAATGACCACTAAGTCGTACCACCAAAAATTCAAAGTATTTATTTGGTCAAACGTATTAGCACCACGGCCAAATTAGAATCGCTGGTTTAAAATCTATTTCATACCCACATTCTTTGCTAGTGTATAATAAATCGGGTAGAGTGTGGAAGTAGAAAGTGGAAGTATAATATATACAGGTGCTTTCCAGATTTCTATGAAAAACACGTACGTTTATGGTCATGTAGGACCATGGCCAAGTTGGCATCGCTGGTTTAAAATCTATTTCCTACCCACATTCTTGACCAGTGTGTAATAAATCGGCTAGAGTGTGGAAGCAGAAAGTGGAAGTATAATATATACAGGTGTTTCCCAGATTTCGATACAAAACACGTACGTTTATGGTCGTGTAGGACCACGGCCATTTGGTGACGTCGTGCAAATCCAGAACTGATTTCCACAGCTTACGTAATGCGTGTACAATGCGTCATTTTTTCGACTAATAACAAATTTTTAATCTAGGTTGATGTCGCCTTCGGCCCAGTCGTTCGTCTATTTTTATCCCGCAGTATAGTAAATGCGAAGAGTTCGCTCTCATTCTTAAAAAACATATGTTCAAGCGGATGTGGCCATGAAAAAAAATGCTCACAAAACGACCATCTGATACAAGTTACGACAACCTTACGACGTGCAGAGCACAAAAGAGATTTTATTTATTATTATATTCATTATATTTATATTTTATTGCCTAAATTGGCACTGAATAATATTCTTTCAATATCCTTCGTGAATTTCCAAAGAATGTTTTAGTGCTTTTACAACAATGTTCATGTCAGGGATATAAAGATGCCGGTCGAAATGACCGCAAGGTAAATGACGTCATAGCCTGTTGAGAAGCGATCATCCGTTTCAAGTTCATTCGTTCAATTAAAAATCACGCGGGGAATTTTCTTGACGGAATTGTGCTTAGTCATAAGAACCGGATAACACCGAATCTTTCTTTATTTTTCTGCAATTACTCCTGAACGCAGTGTAGTTTCTCTAGCAGATCTAGTTGTTTTCGAAACTAGTGTTCTCAGTATTATATTCGCTTTCATCTATTTTCCTTTCGTTATTTGATTCATCTCTGAGAACAGTGAATTATGTTCTAAATCTGCCTGATAACTTTATAGCTTTTTGTCATTATATATACATTTCGAGCGATTAAAATTTCATTGTAGATGCCGGTCGATATGCAGCAGGGGTAAATGGCGTCATAGTCTGGTGAGAAATGTTTCAAGGTTATTCTTTCAATTAATAATCACGCGGGGTATGTTCTTGACATAATCGTGATTATTCATAATCGTACAACACTTAATTATTTTTTAAATTCATTACAATTACATTCAACCGCAGGGTAGTTTATCCAGCATACCTTGTTCTTTTCGAAACCAATGTTTACCGAAATAATAATTCATGACTCCCTACTTTTCAGTTGGCACTGACGTAATCCAAGTTCATATTTACTTCTTTATATTACTTTAAAGCAATTTTTGCCGGCGTTGTCTTTTTCAATTTTTATTTCACTATTTCACTTTCACTAAGATCTTTTATCAGTGACCTATAACCAAAAATACAAATAAAGTCGTTGTTCGTCGAGTTATGTGTAGTTATGTGAATATGGGATTAACATGTGAATATGGGATTATATGATTACTATTGCATATTCTCAGATGGTTGCAATAATCCATAGGTTTTTTACAGATTGTCCCCACTAATACTCCTACAATCTAATCAAATTATGGCATTCACATCACATATTTTATTACTATTTCGTTTGGTATGACTACAGTCGATATTGGCGCCAGCGTGTTTTGAGTGGGCAACTTCTTTTTAGTAATGCATTCGTGAAATGCTTTCTGTAAGCAATGTTTCTGAATAATTGTTGCACATCATTGAACTGGCGTTTTGCAAATTAAAATTTTTTAAAATTATCCTTCATCACACACATTTTACACTGCACACACATACACATGCTAATAGCAACAATTTTAGTAAGTTAATATAGATACTGAAATTCATAATGGAATTAAAGCTAACTGAATATATGGAACATAGTTATTCTAGCAGTGATATGATTATTGTCACATTATCAATGTTCCTATACCTATAACTATAGGCCCGATGATCCAGTGGTTAAACGTAATAGTTATCTCATTAGTTACCTCTGATTCAAATCCTATCTCCCTTTTAATAAATGATAGTTCCTATTGTATACATCAATGGCTCTTTCCACACTTTTTCGGAATAAACGGGGTGAATAGGCCTCGTATAAATAAAATATAAATTTTGAAAAATTACAATATTTGAAAACGACATACATGAAGTTGGGACCAATCTCTGAACAAGGAAACCGAGTTATGTAAAAATGTTTTTATTATAAGCCTTAGCACATAACCACCCCCAGCAATGTTTCCCTCGACGTAATGCGGGGTATAATAAAGTTAGGAAAACACTAGACCTAGAGCCGTCTAATAAGCATTTAAACAAGGAAGTCGTAGACATATAGGCTCACAGTAAATTAACGTGTTTTATTAGCAGTGAGCAATGCCATGTATTAAGTACAGGCATTTGTCATATCCATATGTCGCAAGCACAGTGCATAGCAGGACAAACGAAGTCGTCTTATATTAATTCCAGCCAAATGTAGCTCGTGGTGTATTGTACCAGAAGTTGCACCAGTACTCATCTTATGCATATTAAATTTTTATTACATATTATTTTAACTGGGTGATATTTTATCTAATAAACTTCATTTAACAATGTTGGTATACTCGGTAAAACTTTGGGAACAGGCAATATTCATTGCTCATTTGCACATAATTGCGACAAAGCAGTGATCGGAATTTGTAGCTTTGACCTGATCAGACATTTTAAAGTTGTTTTAAATTGAAGTTTGACTAATATTTGACAATATTTGACTAATTGTATTTCTAACTTATTTTTACATTTAACAGTCAAATTTAGTTTACTTTTGAGATGAGTTGCTTTATTACTTAACTGTCAATCTTTGACACCATATGCTTGATGTAACCTAGCTTTGATGATGAATACCTTTCTAAAGTTTGTCTTCTTATCCTTTACCATCAGTAAGTTTTCAGAATATTATCATCGTGTTCTCTAGACTGTACGTATGTCTGGATATCTTCGACTTTTTATAATTTATATACTGTATTTCAAATAATACTATTACAAGATAGTCGGTGTGACGCCCAAAGTGGTCACATAAATATATTGTTTACCAGTTTCATTATATTGACCTAACTTTCATTTCAGCACTGGTTGTTGATGAGGTAATATTAGAGCAAGCCAACGTTGAAATTTTACCTTCAAGACACGGAAACATAACTTCTCCGGGATATCCCGATAACTTTACCTATGGGGATCGCAAAACATGGATTCTACCACACTCAACTTATTCTCATAATTCTACACTAATGCTCAGCTTTTTGGGGATGGATTTGACTTTTATATTCATGCCATACAGAAGAAAGTTTGTCATTGGAGACTTGATAATTTGGGGTTTGAACGAAACTTAAAATTCAAATGTTTCAATGTTATGATTTAGCAAAATTTAAGCATTCGAGTTTGTATTCAAAAGACTTCGAGCAGATTACTCAAAAAACTGAAACATAACTGATACAGATATCCAAAATCCAGTTTGGATCTTTTTATAACATGTTTTCCAGCACACTGAATTTGAACATGAAGTAAGCCTTAGGCTTGCACGTAATTTACGGATTTGCGGAATTACGTAATTATTTGGAGTTACGGAAGGGAAGTTACGAATTACGTAAAGTCGTAATTATTGCATTGAAACGAGCTTTCTTCAAAGCAGTCAATTTCGTCGATTGCGAAAAATGAAAGCTCAACAAGTAGAAGAAGTTAGAGTTCCGGTATTCGCAGCCGTTTTTCTCTCTTGTTACGTAGGTGAAGGAAATCATGACGCGTTGCCATTTACTAACCTATTATCAACTTCTCTGGCATGGCCAATGTAAATTATTAACGTAGTTAAGGGGGAAGAACTGAGTAGGGCCGTTTGACGCCAACACACCTGGTTTTAACTTCTCCCGTAACTTAACCGTAGATAAGGGATAGAATTGCGTTGAGACCGATTGACGCCAACACACCTGGTTTCAACTTCTCTCGCATCTTATCTAGCGTGGCCATGGCCAATGTACATAATAACCGTAGATAGGTGGAAGAATTGTATTAAGACCGATGGACGCTAACACGCCCGGTTTCAACTTCTTCGGGTGAAATGACTAATGAACGCAGGAGATCAATCTTTCAAACATGGTCTATCAAACATTTGTATCCATTTTACTTCTATTTATTATTTACTTGTTCCAGTTTTCTGTTACTTATGGTATATATGTTCCGTTTCTATTTTATTCTATTTTATAGTCACGCGTTTAAATAGTGGGAATTCCCCACCAAGTGTGGATTCTTTATTGTTAATATCAACACTTGATATATGAACATGGAATATCATACTGTATTTGGCTGTTTTATTTCAGACTTGGGGTATAAACAGGAAAATATCCATAACCTTTCAACACGACGATCTTGTGAAATTTAACGAAGAGCTTTCGCGACGAACTGGAACCAAATAAGCGGAAAGAGCGATTGATCACTCGCGCCGATACCTCGCTGTGATAATTAATGTCGCGCTTATCAAATAGCAATATGACGACAAAAGAGAGATTGCGTAATGAACCAACGCAACTTCGTCTTCTCGGCATCGGTAAAGCGATTGAGACGGCAGAGAAACAGCAAAACGACGTCCATATCCAACCACCGCTAGCACCAATACTTGCATACCGAAGTATGAAATGCAACACTAACCATATGTAGTAGAACCCCACCTGTGTAGTGATATTATCTATGGTATATATTTATGTTAGCGTCTATCACCTGTGTAGTGATATTATTTATCGTATATATTTATGTTAGTGTCTATCTTTTTTTCCCTCTATTTTTGTGTGTTGTCTATTTTTGCATACGTTTCGAAACTTGAGGGCAACCCAGTTCCCCGCCACAGACAAGGGTAGGGTAGCAGCCTATAAGTCGTGAATCCAGAAAGGTAATGCCCTAGAGCTGAAAGATAGTAGCGCGATAGAGGTAATATATTTAACTCGCTAGTTGTAGGGCAATTGGGGTTAAGTTAAATTTTATACTCAATTAAGCTAGCTTCAGGGGAATCCGCCTCGATCCCGACCGCATATTTCGGAATCGATAGATTTTGGAAAATACCACAAGCGTTAGAATACAACAATTCCGCTAGTATATAAGCGGAAAACCTATGAACAAACCCTCGAGAAGACCCCCAGGTTGATTTATGGACGAGACGTTTAACCTCTTTCACACCGGGACCCTTCAAGCCTCACTTCTGTAAAACTCCGTCTTTAAAGCCCCCTAGTCTTATTCCAAAACTATGAAAGACGTTAAATACGAACGGCGATCATGTATATTAGGAAATCCTACTCCCTGTATGATTCTGCCAATGTTTAAATACTTATAGAGAGTCTTGCACCTAGTATGATAAAACCGTTGGCCGACTATACCCACCGATGCCCAACGTGCGAATACAAAACCCCGTATGTGTCAAACTCTAATGTAGAGTGAATTGTACATAAACCTGTTTTTAATGCTTAAATATTTTTTGTATGTACATTTTTTCTGGTCAAATAAATTAAATATTAAGAGAAACAGCAAAACGACGGTTTCCTCGCGGACCGCTAAAAATTTAACTGCTATCATATATAATCAAATATGAGCCAGTGTGTTTATTCTGTGCGAGATCCATTTTCTATTACAAAATCTTGATGTTCTGTTAACGGTTTTACCGTTATATATCAGTCCGGACTTGGCCCTGCTCATGATATTTTTCACAATTCCTCTCAATATTTCGGCCATATATGTTCAACTGTCTTACCAAATGCGGCAACTTATTTTGATTTATCGTCGACTTGAATACCACCAGCACTCGACCAAACTTGTGTCAATCTTGGCCGATAGGATCGCCGACTTGAGTTAGCAAATAAATGTCGTGAGTGTAAAATAAATGTCACAAAATGCATTGTTTTGCGATATAACTTTGTATTTTCGGAGAAGGCATATCATATAAGTTCGATATTTAAATTATACTCAAATAAATAATATTTGATCTAAATTTATCGCAAATAATGTTATAAACATTCAGTCTGCGAAATGATTAAATGTAAAATGAAGCATGGTAATCGGAATATCGTCAATAAGTCGACATCAATAATTATTATTATGATATGCTAACAAGACAGTAATGTCGGATAATGCAGAAGACGCTGCAAAAACAAGTCTTCGTCGCGAGGAAATCGCAAGTATAATCAAACGAGAGAATACGCTCGTCGTTGGTTAATAAATTAGAAACCCGTAATTTTTATTCAGTACTAAGGTGGTTTTAAAAACTATCGTTTCCATAAATATCCGTATACCAGTGTCGGTAATGATAAAATAAAATTGATCGCATAAAAATGGGACGGTTAATTTGCGAAGGTGATAAAGGAAAACCAAAGCTAACACAAAACATAAATATCAGAATAAAATTAATTTGAATTCACTCCTTGATATTTGTCTTTAACATCTGCCGACGGCGTGTAGTACTGCCAAGAATATGAAAACCCAACTTCAATGTCCCATTCGGAAAAGAAGTGGATTCAATTGGTTATTATGATAGGTTTAAATGCGTGGAAAAATATCGCAATTACGGGGTCATTACGTAATTGATTTTGCCGTAATTACGGAATTGATTTTTGTCAATTACGTGCAAGCCTAGTAAGCCTATATATCATTCTGCCAATAGTTATCGTTCATTGTACTTTTCTTGTAGTAGCAAATTGATGTCGTCGTATTGACCATTTTTTGAACACTGTGCACCCAAATGTAATAAAAAAAAAGGAGTACAATAATCAAAACAATGACATCGCAACGCAGGTTTGATCTATATTGCCGAAAAAGCATCGAGATCAGTCAGAGCATCCGTGAAATAAGCATTGATTTTTTTAATTCAGATTGATAGTTAATTTGTGCAATAAAATCTATAATCTGCTGAGACTATTAAATACGTAAATCTATTATTAGGACAAAATTTAGCTCTTATGGAAGGTGGGAGCTGCGTGATACTGGAGAGGGAACACTGCCGAATTCAAACGTCACAAATCTACGAAAACTGCATTGTCTTAGGGAACTTAAAAAGAAATGCAACCTTGAAGGAAAATTTAACGATAAAATTTGTAGCAAACGGCTTCAATAAACACATGAAAGACAAAAGATTTAAAATGGGATACGAATATGTGGAATGTCCAAAAATTGAAACAAGTGAAGATTTCATCTTTATTAATATTCCATGTTCATCTTGATGCCTTCATGAAATATCTCTCTTCTATGTCTTTTGTTTTTTCTTTCTCTTTCTTTCTGGTATTTTTATCATTTCACTACTCTGCTAATTTTGTTTATGCGGGACTAACTACTTATCTTCTATGCTATGATATGAAGTCAATTATTCTAATTGATTTAAGAGTCTTGATGAACACTACAACAAATTTATTGCTGTAAGTCACTGAGAAAGCCCAACTCCAATCAGAAGAAATGTTACAGAAATATATTTAAGCCTCTCCTTTTCACCACTCTTATTTCCTTCTTCTTATTATCTATTTTTCTCTCTCGTTTCTATCGCTGTCTTCTCTCTCTCATTTTCATTTTGCGTATTTCTTCTTTCTCTAATTCTCTTATTTTACTCGTTCTCTCCCTTCTCCATCTGTCTCTATCTTTTTTTATACTGATTGCCGCTCTCTTCTCTCTATTGTGATTCCTACAACTACTTCCACTACTTCTTTTCTACAAATTCTTCATATTGGTAAATAATTTTTTTTTTACAGTTCTTTTTCAAGCTTTTTGCTCTGATCAAGGCAGTCATCTCACGATATGTATGGAGCTGCGCTTATTAAAAAGAGCCGTACTCGTTCCGGTTCGGCATTTCTCACCCAACTTATTACCCCATGGGGTAGTGGGGCATGTGATTTTTATCCCAGATGTGTTATCAGCGATGTCAACAAAATTCTATTGTATCAACCGTTGGGCAGTCGCGTTTTATACGTCTTTTTTAATTTCAGCAACTGGAGCAATAGACGAAACTACACAAATTCGTATTCTTCTTGCTTCAACAATAATATTGGGAGTTGTCGCAGCCACTGCGATAATCTGCTTAATAAGGTGACTTTTCCATTTTATTCTTATTTTGCTTTAAAATTTCATATAAATAACTGCAATGCAGCTTCAAGCAGAACATACGTTAGGCAAATTTATTTTATGAATAGTTTACAGAGACGATCATTTTTCGCCAACGGATATTTTTTGGAATATACATTTTAGCAAATGTACCTGGCTTAAAAATAAATCTTGAAATTGAATTTAGTTTAGTTCAAGTCAGTAAATCTTCATGTTTTTTATTATTTTGATGGGTAAAAACTAAAAGCTTCAAATTTGTAACCAATATTAGAATAAATAGTTGTCTAATTTGAATTATTCAATATTTATTTAATATTTGTTAATATCGTTTCATAGATTAGAAGCTGCAAACAATTTACGACAAGAAGTAAAAAAAAAGCCAGGCTGAAGAGATGAACCCGGAACAGAACCAGGAAGTGGTTGGCTATGAAAATGCCGACACGACTAGGCATTACGAAACAATTGAGCCTTATTAAAGTTCATGCTGTCGATATATATTTCGTCGCTACTGCATTTCACATTAGCGATAAAAATGAAATTTAAAAAAGCAACCAAGAATCAGATTTGGAAAATCTTTATATCTTTTGAAGACAGACCTTTAACAACTATTTCCAGTTTGTTTCAGAATTGGCTTCTGAAATTATTGTCTTTATTCCAATAAAACCACTTTTCAGCATTACGGATCTATATACAGCAAAATTAATAGTTATTCTAATAAAACACGGTGTCGAGAAGGGTATATATTAACTTTTATTGCATGACAAGCCAGCCTATTTTTGATATTGTATATATTTTTGAGACCCTGCTTGGGAGGGTTGGTTAGGTTCGGGTAAAAGCACTGTGAATCTGAATTATGATATGCTACGGATAAATTACCCCATATTTGGTCGACCCTTGACCCCGACGACAAGTCAGCCCCTGAAAGTTGTCACCTTCACATCACCTATGCTTTTCTTCATCCTCTCATTTATTTTAAAAATACCGAATTCGGGTCATTACATAACTACCGTTTCACCCCAGCTCTGTCTGTACCAATCCAACCTTCTTCCTAACAATCTCTGCGGTACACCTAACCCTCTCACCGAGCTCTTATATCGCATCTGCCTACCGTATCCCGCGTCCGAATCCTATCTAAAAACCGTCGCTACATATGACTCCCATTTTCCTCACCTCAGAAACTCCTAAACCTGAGTTGTACCTGACAAAACTTCTGATCTCCAAACGCATTCTCTGCACCTAGCCATGGTGCCCGTGTCCTTTTGCCAGTTAGGTAGTTAGAAGCATGAAAAGTGTTTTTGGCAATGGATTGGGTAGGCAGTGTGATGTCGACTAGGATTTGCAGTTTAGTTACAAATGGTGTTTGTGGTAACGAAGTGTGTTTGGTTCAAGGCAGGGAATACGGAAAAGAGAATATAGTTGCCGATGGTTGCTCAATAAAGATGTAAATAGCAGAATGTAAATGCTACATAAAATCATCTATCTGTTGTCTAGATTCGGGGTATTTATTTGTGTTTAACTATATAAACTCGAGTTACTCGACGTTGAAACAACTATGCTTGAAGCCTTGATCTCGCATGTACAGTAAAATACATCAACTCTAAGGTGCGCGGAGAAATTGATTCCTATATCTGAAGAAAATTATTTAGTCACTTTTGAGGCAGATCAGGCTCGCTCAATTCTTCTGACAGTCTTTCAACGACTTAGTGTTTTGCGCTCGAACTAGTCATTATACACGACGTTCACAAAAATTGCGAATTTAGGTTTAGATATTATTTAGTATTCCAAGTCAAAACGTCAAACCTATGCCCAATTGAGAAACTCGTTCATTAAATAAAATTGCATGTCCTGAACTAGCCCTCATACAATCTACATATTTCAGACCCTGCGTTAAAGGTAAGTAGTTAGATGAACGACACAGACTTTATGAAAAGAATCGGCGAGTGGCAGAGGAGTCACAAAATGTTGTCTGATTCAGAAAAAGAATCACAATGACAATTACGTTGCTTTTTGCTTTGCCAAAGTAAATCGAGATGACTTAGAATGTACGCAATGATGGAATTTATCTGATTTTTTTTAAATTACGAACAGGGGGCCACGAGTGCAAAAAGCTTCTGGGGGGAGGCCAAAGACATAAAATGTTGGGAATCACTGGCTTAGGGTTCGGTACAAATATGGTCTTGTGAAGGAGGTGTGGTTATAAAGGGCTTTAGGTAGAAAGTTTGTTTGGTACAGGGTACGTTTAGGGTTCAAGCATGTGTAGTCTAAATGGTTGGGAACAGGAAAGAGGATAGTTTTATGCAGAGAATGGCTGCGGAAAAAGGAAGTGGTTAGTTGCAGGTCGAGGGTTTCGAGGGCTTAGATGCGGTTAGGAAGGGGTTTGTCGTTAGGTACAAAATGGGAGTTATTGGGGAAGTGAGCGGCTTATATATATCACTCGTGATTGAGTGCAAGGTTTGGAGAACGGTGCTTTTGAACAAAGAAATGTGGGGTATAGACTAGGTAGAGAGAGTGTATTAACTACAAAGATATAATTCTTTTACTTCTAGGAGAGTTAATTATTACTGCCTTAACGTGCTTGACTACTTCTTTGTATGATTACTTATCTTGTAGATTGTAGAATGTAGATTAAATATATGTCTTAGAATATCTTTTATTGAGAGAAAGTACTTCCCTCATTCATCAGAAAGCCTGTGCTTACAACAAAATTTTGCAAAGTTTAGTGGTCACAGTTGCTCAAAGAAATGCTGAAAAGCATGAGCTCAAACTAAGACTATTCATTTTTATTTGAATTATTTTAATTAATTCCTAAATAATGATGAAATGAACAATGAAAATTGCAATAATCAAACACTTGCTATTAATATTGTAAAATTTTGAATTTTGTTTGAAATTACTCGAATTTCATATTTCTGATGCTAATGACTTCCAAACAATTTCCTATAATCTTTAGCACTTCCGTTTCGTATAAGATACGTGTATGCCCGTGTTTCATATATTGCTTACTTATATTATAACGAATTCGGATATGTAAACTATCCTAACGCATTACTATTATATAAATTACAGCGAAACAACATTCAAATATTGAGATTGTTATTTATTTCACTTTATCGTATTTTACTTTTCAATGATACACAAAAACAATTATTGGCGGTTTTATACAAGTCTGTCTGAAGCATGTTTGTGAAAGTATAAAATAAACGTGAAAAATCTAAGCAAAAGTTAATATCTCTAATATGTAAATGGGAGTTGAATACCGGTATTGCTGGTTTGTATGAAGAGAGACGCGGGTTAAACCAGGGGTGGGCACGATTTTTAGACCGGGGCCAAAAAAATTGCCCACTCAGACTGGCGGACCATGTAAGTGTCACGTAAAAAGTAACATTTTTACGAAAAATATTTACAGTGTTACAAAAGTCGAAGTGAAAAACAATGAGCCTCGTGACAAAACTAAATTTAATTACAATCTAAACGAGTTCCTTGAGCTTTTCCAAAGCTTATTATAATAATTTGGTTTTAGTTTGGTTGTGACAGCATCAGGCGGGCCAGATTGAATTACTCAACGGGCCGGATTTGACCCGCAAGACGAAGTTCGCTCATGTCTGTGTTAAACATATGTGGGCACAAAATATTTTTTCTTGAAAGAGGATAAATGCAATCAAGGCAACAACGAATGCCGATCCCAAGCCATTTAGTAAGGTAGTTGAAATTGTGCTCAACTCATAGCTGGTTTCACTTGTTGGCTATTGAAACTTCATTTACTTGTTTCAATATATATCAAGATGATTCACTAAATAACAAAAAATAAGTCATCATATTTTATTTGGATTTCCAGCTTGGCACGATGGCATAGAAGTTGAGGCGTTAAACTTGATCGTGTTAGCACGACATGTTACGCATCTCGGGTTCAAATTCTATGCGGGTTCTAAAATACATTATGATTACTGAAACATTTTTTTCTGCTTAGTAACAATGGATGACTTAAGAAAAATTTGTTCCAGCCAAAACGCGTAAAATTTCAATGTGGTGGAGGGAAATAAAATGTGTGGATAGCGAGGCATGCGTAATTCAAACAGGGTCAAAGTGCAATAGATTTTATTTACAGGCGAGCTACAAAACTAAATGGTCTTCTCTGATATCTTTAGATTGCTCAAAAGCACTGCCTAAGCCCGGAATGCGGTTTAAATCTTAAAGATATTTCACTTCTAAATTTTGAAAGAGCGTTTGAGCCGCCGTTGCTTAGGACAATTTTATGGAGCTATTTATTTACTTTGGTATGATCTTGTCCGAGGCCTAATATTCATCTGATGCTAAATATTCTCTCGAACTACGCAGGAGATGTAGCACTAGGAAATCAAGTGAGGCAAGGCGATACACACCATTGCAGTCGTGTTACTTGTGCGCAGCACAAAATTTCCATGCCGACAAAATATAAAATGATTACGCAAACTGGGTTTTTCTGCAAAGCCACAATGGGTGACTAGAAAAACTTGTTTCAGCTAAAACGCGTATAATTTCAATAGGAAATTACGTAAATGAATGCTAAATAAAAAAAAAATTTGGTCAGGAGGCGTTAGTGATAAAAGCTTCAACAAAGTCTTCTAGAAGAGAAATATGAAATTCGTCAAAATCATTTTCTTTATCTCTCTCATCTGTGGCTTTCGTGCAGAGATAAAAGTACCAGGTAAGTAAAGTTTCACATATAATTACTTGTTAGGTATACTGATTTACATGCAATTTTTATCTACATCCACATTTAGTTTTTATGGAATTAATATTCATTTCGAAAAATAGCACATTCAACTATTCCCTCAATTATTTTAAAATACTTCGTTTTATTTTTAACAGCTGGATCCTGCGTTTCCAAGATCGTGAACGGGAAACTCGTCCAAGTTGGAGATTGCAAGGTAAAATAAAGTTGCTATTTTTCATCAGATGTTCTTCAACTCCAAATAAAGCTTTGGGCAAGCACTCAATAATGAAACTATTTTTAGGGGTTGGAAGCCGTATATTTCGGCCCAATGATAATTGACTGACCCGCTTTGAAACACGGCATATAATGTAAACACTAATATAATCTAAAACTACCTACGTGATATAAATACTTAACGAATTTTGTATTTATTTCACAGAAAAACGATGGATCCGGTGAGTTTGCCCTACTTCATGATATATTTTTTATAAATATTTAATCTGGTGACCGTAAACAAATGATATACTTTTGATGGTGATCCCGAAGTATGCGAACCAAGATGGCGGACATCGGAACGTAACATGGGTAACAGGTTAGGGATAGGCGATAATTTTTTCCAATTTTTCTTATTTTAGTCCTATTATCAGTTCGAAGACTAGCCAAGAGCCTCCCGTAGTATTTATACCTAAAATTATGGCCTAACCCTAACCTAGTACACATATTACATTCCGATGTCCGCCATCTTGGTTCGCATAATTCGGGAGCCCACTTTTGATTCATAATTCCAGAATGGTCCATAAAACTCTTGACGTTTTATTCAGTTAACGTATACAGCGGTTATGGTTTTTTGTCCTACTTCATAATATATATGTTTTAAAAATACTAAAATTTCCTTTCATCTCTATTTTGAAAAATGCTTTAAACAAGCAGCTACTATTAGATAATAATCTATTATTTTTTTTAAGTAACAGGATTCCTCTGGTCTGGCATATATTCAATTTGTTACAAACTGGTGGGCATCACGCCTTATATCTACGACGCCAACATAGCTAGATCCAAACGCTCTAACCCTAACAACATAAATATTTCCACTCATTTGGCATTTATAAATAAACTTTGGCAAAAAACTTATTATCAACGATATTTGCGACTCCAACGGTATAACCGTATTTGGTTCATACTTTGCAAAAAAATGATATACAGTGTTTCCATATTGGTTGGGAAAAGTTACTTCAAGTCGTCGAAAAACTCTGGACAATATAACATGGCAAAACTGGTTTGAAACTCCGTATCCTACACACGATTAGTATATAAATATTCTTACAGAAATTGCCAGACTAATCAAAAAGAGTCTTGATGAAAAGAAAAAGTCTGAAAGTGCTGATGAAGGTAATTTATATTGTGTTTTTGATAATAATTTGACTATAAATACTACCATATTTACTACCACCACCGTAAATAGTACTACCATCACCTTTTTCTTCCTGGAATTATTAGAATGCAATATTTCTGAAGAAAGTCTCATTGAACTAACAAGCAGACAAAAAGTTAATCCCAGATTATTTGAGATCATTTCTGAAGGCTGTTTTTAGCATAACATATTAAACGACTACAATATTGTTTTCAGATAAATGTGGATTCAAATATGATTCTAAATGCTACAGAGCAGTGGTGTATGCCACGTACAATGTAACCTTGGATGTTGCCGAACCAACTTGCAAATCGATGAAGATAGGAAAACCCGCTAATATTTACGACCTTGCTCATTACAAGCTGTTGATACCCTATCTACGTTCACTGATCCCGTCTGGTCGGACATGGAGTTATATTTGGACTGGGATGGAGTATAAGGTCGGTTTGATAGGTAACAAAGTGAAATCACTGTGGAGTTTGACTCAATTTTGTAAAATTCGCCGTGGAAGAAAAATTGGCCCAACTCATTTATTAACAAATAATGGACAGGTTGACAATGCCTTTTGATTTAAAAAAAAAGATTAAAGAATTCGAAAAAACCAAAGTCTAAAATATACTTTACTACATATTGTGATATAGGAAAGTCATCCGATCGAGTGTTTTTTATTTTCCGATTATTTTATTTTAGAATTCGTGATATTTTTAGTAATTTCTGGTTTTCATTTTATGTAGTTCCTAACACATAAGCGGTTCCATGTCGCATTAACATTTCAACCAACAGACTTTACAACTTTTTTTTTTTAATTGTTACAGAAAAATCAGCTTTTGCAATCCAATGGAGTACCAATCACAATAGCATCAGAAGTGTGGCAGCATGGTAACCCGCATACCGATGCATCGGACATATATGTTGGTGTTCGCGTCGTTAAGGATCCAGAGAGTAAATATCAGGGAATGTTCAATCGTACACCAGACTTGAGAACACATGGTGTTGTTTGTGAAATATAAAACCAATTCAAAACGTGTCAGAACTTCGTTGACGGATTGAATAATATAAACGACAAAAAGATAAATTCTTACTTTTGACTGATAATATTCATTTTCCAACATTAACCGTATAAACCAATGCCGTAAATTGGTCGCCATTTCTATTGAGGTCTATTGCTCAGAATTTTTTTTATAGCTGTTTCACCCCATGTGATTTCTGTATATAACCGAACATGATAATAAATATTGATTCGATCCTTTGTGGGTTTTCTTTGTTATTCACTACGTTTACATGTACACGATAATCGTTTCGGCAAAAAACGTTCCCAAATCGTATTTCGGACAATCGAACGCCATAATTTGTCTCGAGTTTACATGGACACCATTGAATTTCGATCCGGTTAAAAATATCCCGCGCGTTCAGACTATCGTATTTGACATGAGATTTCGTTACCAGTTTTACGTTTTACTCCTTCTTTTGAATTCCTCGAAACAAACCGGATACAACTTTATAATTTTTATATATGTAAACATTTAACCAAGATATTGAAGGTTTTAAGTAGTCATCTTCATAACTTTAAATTAGGCTTGCACGTAATTGACAAAAATCAATTCCGTAATTACGGCCAAATCGATTACGTAATGACCCCGTAATTGCGATATTTTTTTCACACTTTTAAACCTATCATAACAACCAATTTAATCCACTTCTATTCCGAATGGGACATCGACAGTTGGGACAGTTTGGTTTTCATATTTCCGCCAGTACTACACGCCGGCGACATATGCTAAAGACAAATATCAAGGAGTGAATTCAAATTAATTTTATTCTGATTTTTATCTTTTGTGTTAGCTTTGATTTTCCTTTATCAACTTTATCACCCAATTTTATGCGATCAATTTTATCATTACCAACACTGGTATGTGGTAATATATTTATGAAACGATAGTTGACTTTTTTAAAATCGTATTAACGTATTAATACGAGTTTCGTATTGAATAAAAATTCCGGGTTTCTAATTTATAAATCAACGACGAGCGTATTCTCTCGTTTGATTATACTTGCGCTTGCCTCACGACGAAGACTTGTTATTGCACCGTTTTTTTACATTATCCGACTTTACTACCTAGTTAGCATTTTATAATAATTATTGATGCCGACTTATTGACGATATTCCGATTACCATGCTTCATTTTACATTAAATCATTTCGCGGCCTAAATGTTATAACATTATTTGTGATAAATTTAGATTAAATATTAATTATTTGCGCATTATTTAAATACCGTACTTATGTGACATGCCTTCTCCGAAAATACAAAGTTATATCGCAAAACAATGCATTTGGTGACATTTATTTTGCACTCACGAAAATATTAATTTACTTTTCTAACTCAAGTCGACAATCCTATTGGCTAAGATTGACCCAAGTTTGGTCGAGTGCCGGTGGTATTTGAGTCGACGATAAATCAAAATAAGTTGCCGCATTTGGTAAAGACTTAAAGATATTGTAAAGACATATTTGGCCGAAATAGTGCGAGGCATTGTGAAAACAAGGCCAAGTACGGACAGATATATAACGATAAAACCGGTAACAGAACATCAAGATTTTGTAATAGAAAATGGATCTCGCGCAGAATAAACATGGGAAATCCCGTCTTTTTGTTGTTTCTCTGCCGTCTGAATCGCTTTACCGATGCCGGAAAGACTAAGTTGCGTTGGTTCATTACGCAAGTTCTCTTCCGTCGTCATATTGCTGTTTGATAAGCGCGACATTAATTATCACGGCATTACAAATAGACCATGTTTGGTAAGTTGATCTCTTACATTCTTTAGTCATTTCACCCGAAGAAGTGGAAACCAGGTGTGTTGGCGTCCATCGGTCTCAACACAATTCTATCCCATATCTACGCTTAATATGTACATTTGCCATGCTAGATAAGTTGATAATAGGTTAGTAAATGGCAACGCGTTATGCCTTCTCCATCTGCATAACAAGAGAGAGACAAACGGTTGCGAATACCGGAACTCTAACTTCTACTTATTAAACTTTAATTTTTTACAATCGACGGAATTGACTGTTCTAAAGAGAGTTCGTTTCAATCGCGAAAGCGCTCCACCAATAATTACGAATTTACGTAATTCGTAACTTCGCTTCCGTAACTCGAAATAATTCCGTAATTCCGTAAATCCGTAAATTACGTGCAAGCCTACTTTAAATGCTATTTTTTAAGAAAAACATAAAAACGTTATATTTTATTTTGGTAAGTTGTTAATGTTCTTAATCTGGCATACCACTTCAGGTATCTACTTCTGCACCACGTTCCTTGAAACACCGGTAACTGCTTACAGCATAGGGCGTTGAATTTGTATTTAAAATTCTATGCAGACATTCATTGAAAAGCAATTGTTACGGTAACGTTTCTGCACTTCATAGTTAATAATTATACAAGAAAGTACTGTAAATGGTTATTTGCTACTGAATGGAACAAAAAAGAAGAACATGGATTTGTCTCAGGTGAAGGATTTAAAATATTTATTTTTTGATGTTTATGATATTTATTCAAAATACCAAAAGGATACTTGATGTTTTTATGATTTCGCTACTGCATATACCGTGTATTCTATAACAGTATAAGGCATTTTCGTGGTGGACGAATCATCATCCATAAGATCTTGCCATGGAGGTGATATGTTTGCTCACAGCAGCAGGAGATATTGACCATCATCATATTGTTATTTCCAGGTTCTGCCCACTTTGATTACGATTCGAATGATGCAATTAATAATGCTGTTTCTGATGAATGAAAGATTTAAGCTATGTCAGGTTATGCTGAGGCGTAGCCGGCTCAATTTTTTGAAAAAAGTTTATTGTATTTGTACACCTACGAAGAAAAGACGTCGAAAGCGAAGATTTTGGAAAAAGACACGAACTTCAGAATGGTGGGATAGAATCGTAAATCAGCATTTTGGCAATGAAGATTGGATAGAAAATTTCCGGGTAAATTTACAGATTTACCTCTTTTAAGACTTTTTAAGGAAATTTTATATGTACTTAATTTTATCAAATCCAAGTTATAAATGAACTGATGTGAATTTTTTAAAATAAGAAAATTTTGTTTTTAAGGTATCCTGGAGTACATTTCAATACATTGTGGAACAAGTCAGACCCTATATGTCACCAAAACAGAACTGGGTTAGACCGCCTTTGCCAGTGGAAAAAAGGGTTGCTGTGGCTTTATACAAACTCGCTAGTTGCTGTGAATACAGGGTGGTTGCAAATATATTCGGGATTGCAAAATGCACAGTGCATGCCTGTGTTTATCAATTTTGCAGGTAGTTCTTGGCTTTCAATATTTAGCAAGTCATTGGTTATGTAACTACTCATTTTTAAAATTTTCATGCCAGGGTTTTCACCGATTATATTGCAAAACAACATATCGCCTTTCCATCAGATATTGAAGCTATTGAAATCAGTGAACGAATTTTCAAAGTCCACAGTTTTCCGCATGTATATGGGGCGATTGATGGAACTCACATTCCTATTTTACCGCCAAAGACAGGTTATAGAGATTTTACCAATCGCAAAGGATGGCCATCTATAATATTACAGGCTGTTGTAGATGATAGATGCATGTAAGTAAGAGAGATATAGAGTTAAGTGAGGTATTCTTTACAGAAAGCAGACTTAATATGAAAAACACCCAAGCAGCTAAAAATCCTGATGATTAGTTGTAATGTCAGTTTCTAGAAGTTCATCGTTAGAGTATAAACTAAACTGATGCAAATGCATATTTAATTATTTAAAGTTATTTTCAATCAGATTCAGAGATATATCTTGTTCAATGCCAGGAAGTGTGCATGATGCAACAGTACTGAAAAATTCTTCGCTGTACAAGCTTGCTGTGGCAGGAAGTCTTCCTTCGGTAACAAGCACGTTGTATTCATTTCAAAAGGGTCACAACAGTAGTTATAATATTTTTTTACAGACCATAAAGCGAATTCAAAATTGTGACGTCCCGCTGATGATACTAGGCGATCCAGCATACCCTTTGCAAACATGGCTCATGAAAGGTTACTCTGGAAGTTTAAATCCATCTGAAGAGTCTTTTAATGTGTATCTTTCATCTGCACGCAATGTGGTGGAACATGCATTTGGACGACTCAAAAGCAGGTAAAGACCTATTACAACTAATTCAATGAAAGGACAAGCACTATTGAAAGGAAATCTATTAATTAATATTATATTCAGATGGAGATGTCTATCTAAAAGATGCGACATTAGCTACAAGTTTATGCCAAAGGTTGTCGCAACATGCTGTGTGCTGCACAATATATGTGAGAAAAGGAAAGATGTATTTCTAGGAAGATGGTCAAATGAAACTTATGTTGCCCAACCACAGCCGGAACGTAGATCAGCGGCCAGCAATTGCAGTGAAGCAGTACAAAATAGGGAGGCATTGAGAATCTTTTTGGAGGAAAATTTTCCTTTGAGAAAAAGTTCATTGTAGTTACTTCCCTATTTGATTCTCAATGAGACTAACAATATTACTTTTTTGAACATTTTTTCACCTGTCAGTTGCAATTAATTCAGCAGGATTTGTTCACTAATCTTAACGAACTTGCCTTTTACTTTAGATGACTCTGCACATAAGTGGAACATTGTTTTGGTTTTTATATTTATTGTAGCATGCACCAATTTCAATTTGTCATTTTGAGAATAAACGCATTTTCGACACTTGAGTATGGTTGTTGTGGCCCAGTAAACTTGAGATTCATTTGTTGGTGTCTTAAAAGAAATTTTAAACAGATAAAAAAGTCTTCGGATTATGTGCGCTCTTTGAAGCAGGAGTGTGTGCAATAGAAACATAAAAGAATAGGATTTCCATAACCATATATACAATGGCGATCGTATATGTTCAGTACAATAATAGTTAACACTCGAGTTCAGGCCCCATGATTCAAAACCAGCTAACTCTCATATAGTCAAGGGGTGCGGTATCGACAAGACGAACTTGAAATTCATGCATGTACAAAACTTATGTGCATTTACCTTGAGTTTTCGAAAGCTGTGAAACGCATGCAGAAAATACCGATCCCATCTCTTGCACAGCCTCTCGTAATAATTTGGCATGAGCTTCCATTTGTTCACGCATCATATTTTCTTCCCATATTCGTTGCTTTTCGAAAAGACTTTCCAAGTCAACAGAATGTCTTTTTCCTGCATAGTGGCATAAGAGAGTTAAGTTTTCCCAGCTAGATAAGGCCCAGTTCTTTATCAAAGTTTTACAGATACATGATTGAGTAAGACTTAGTCATTTGGGACCTTTTATACATATTTAAGTATATATATATGTTCATACATACCAGAATCTGAATTCTCGCCATAATTAGATGAAATGTCGGTACTGGAAGTTGCCCCTTCTTCAGCACCTGAGCATGACGTTGCCCCTTCTTCACCACCTGAGCATGAAGTTGCCCCTTCTTCAGCACCTAAGCAAAACAATTCAATTAACATTATGTGCATGAAAGAGCATGGTAGATATTAATCTAATTTCTATGTTTATCCACAGACAGAGAAAAGCCAATAAGACGGCGTAATCATATGGCTGGATGTCAGCGAATGAGAGACCAGTTGATTAATGCGACTATCCTTAGCAGTCAAATATTGAGACAGGTCCACTTTTGGCTAACATGTAGAAATATACGAGTTTATTTCATAGCATTTTAGACTGAACTACTCCAGAAGACATACCTTGATCTTCTGGTGTGCTAAAAAGCATTTCATTCTGTGATTCCTCGATTTCTGAAATAAAAATCATCAGCATGATAGTATGCACATAAATTAGGAAAAAATGTAGAATTCAACTGCATAAATCAAAAATAATAAAGAAAAGTAGTTACCTAGTGACACCGTGTTGGTGATTCCAAAATTGACTCCCATATGGGTATAATCAACTGCTGGACGATGGCCGAAAATTTCATAGAGCTCATCGTAATACTCGCATGTTTTGTGAGCCGCCCCACTGACAGAATTCAGACGTACTATCTTGTTGAAATTGGAACGCAACGCCTTGACTTTATTACGTATTTGTTGGAAACTACAAATGGAAGAACACCTTTCTTCAATTAGCCAAATTAAAAGCTGAAAACAAACTGCTAGTCACTAGAATTGAACATACTTTGTAAATGATGATATTTTGCTAAAAAGCCAACACATTTTTCTGAAATTTGGAATCAATAGGCTGCCACTTAATAACATAACAATGGTGTTCTCAAACCTTTTTTCATATCCTTTTGCTGTCAACTGTTTCTCAACCTCTTTGTACAGAACTTCTGACCTGGACTTCTTTTGGTCAAGCAGACCAACCAAATTCATTTCTTGGACAATGCCAAGCATTGTTTTAATCTCGCTGCCTTCCCACTTAGTTTTAAGAGTAGATGCAGGCTCCATTTTTCTCGTAAACAAAATAATACTAATTCTCTATGGTAACTTTTAACTAAATATAAATCAGTGAACTGAATACGCTACTGTGCTGAGAGTTTGATTTATATGGGCAATAAATTATATAACTCTTTGAAATAAATTTATTTTTTTACCGAGGCAGACAATTTATCCCCAATTGATTTACAACTTACTTTACTACAGTTGACAGTTACTAGTCCAGTGAGAATTACTATATTGCGATATTACATTTCAGCATTTAGTATACAATCAATACACCAACTTAACATCTTGACAATGGCTGAACTGTCGTTAGATTATTCAAAACTGCGGAATAAATCGCACATTTTCCAATGATTTGAATATTGCAAATCCTCGGTATTGTACCAAGGTTTGTTTAATTTTGCAATGTCCAGGTCTTTGTTTCATATAAATGGTAAGTCTATCCGTAGATCATATATATGCCTATTATCTACCAGCATTACAGCACTAGGTAACATTATACATTTATAAGCATATTAAATTCATAATCAGCATACAGCTGTACAGGCATACTGCTGTACTGGCATAGCAGGCAATACATTCGACTGTAAATATGCAATGAAATGATTTATAAAGACAAATAAAAATCTCTTCCTGACGTGGTACTGCACTATACTCATGGTACTTGCGGTTACTCTCAACAACCTACTGTCAGACTGTATACAGTAATTTGCCTAATTACATTATAAGGTGTATTGTGTACTAAACTGAAAGTCCTTTCTCTTTGTTCAGTTGTTTACTTTCTATTGCATACCGTACCAGTATCTGTAATGCTTGATTGCGATAGTATTATAAAGATAAATATGAATAACATAATCATGTTATTCATATTTACATTATACGGTCAACTTCCACACTTACCCTGGTACCAGTACTAGAATTCGGCAATTCGCGCACGACACAGTACCGGTAACAAACTGTTGTTCCCTTTGACTTCGACGGATCCAAGACTAACAATTCTGATGGTGGAGAATTTCATCCAGAATCGAAAATTACTTTTAAAAAAGCCAAAACTTTCTGCCAACGGAAGCGCTGTGGCAGTACCGGTACCGGTATCACACATTTCACGCAGAGCAAGCGAGCAACACTATAGACCTAAACTACACTTGCAAAACCTGTTCGCGCGTGCGAGGAAAGCATCGTGTCAGCTCTAATCTACCCTGTGCAATCGTGTTGGGATATCACGATGCAAACACGCTGAGTCATGATTGGCCATCGAACCAAAGTGTTTACATGAACACGATTCGCTCAAAATACGGTTTTGGCACGATAATCGTCGCCATGTAAACGTAGTGATTGTTTTGTTAGTTTATAGGAATCAAATAGAAAAATAAATTAATCATAAAAAAAGGCCCGTGCGTGAACATGACCACGCCTACATTATCTATAGTTGTATTGGGTTACTGCAAGTATATAAGTGAGAATCTCTAAAACAAACTTAGTCCAGTATAATTGTAGTAGTAGTCCAATAGTTTGGGGTATGGTAATCTAAATCACATGAAGGATATGTCAGTTTTGTGGTTCATGCTGAGGTGTTACGCAAATGCTTAGATGTAGGGTCGGAAGTTTTGGGGTAAAGGCTTCGTTTGGTGCAAGGCGTGGGAGAGAGAGGTGGTGACATAGGGACGGAGTTTTGCAGTTGGTGGTGATATATGGATTACAGAAAATGTTCTATTTATCTCTGAGATGCGTTCTACAATTAACTGTCTAACGAGTTTAATAACGATATTTAACGATGCTACGAGTCTTACAGCAGTACAGTCTTATCTTATTCAATTCTTTCGGCACAGACTCGCAGTCGTATAACCGCCGTGTATAACCGTTAACTCACTTCTGCACTCACTGAAACCTGGATACCCCAAGAAACTGTCCACACAATGTTTTGATGTTACTTCCAAATCGTGTTCAAAAATGACAGAATGAAATAGATGTTATGAAGCGTTCCAAAATAGTGTCTCAATAAACTGATGAAGTGTTTCAATATAAAGTTTCAATAAATTGAAAAAGTGTGTAAACTGCAATTAAAATAAGAGTAAAACTTATAAGCAAAACACAATAGTGATAACCTAAAAAATACCAGAGACATTGGCAAAATACAGTATAGGCTACCGGTACTTGATCACATGGTAAAGAAGGCATGAATAACTTAATAATATGAATAATAAAGAGCAGACAATAACTTGTCCACAGTGTTTTACTTATTCTATACTAATATGAATTTGCAATGAAAATCATATAATAAGCAAGTAGGAACACTCAGCAAATGAATTCTTAAATACAGAAATATCTTCACATGAAATATGACCTACCGATTTTTCGGCTAATAATATCACAAACAAGCCGGTACTTCAATATTTAACATTTAAACAATCTTAACTGTATGGAAAAAGAATAAGATATTAGACCAAATTAGAGAAGCACAGACCCTGTCAGCCTGTTCAACAAAATCCTGAAAATGGCACAAACCACGGGATAAACTAGCGCAACAATCTATTCTAAAGTACCACAATGAGACGACAAAGGCTATAAATAAAATGACGGCTAAGCTATCATTTACATAGTCCTTTTGTCTGGATTAGGAGAACATACGTTCTGCAAATTTATTTTATTAATTAGCGATTTATAAATACGAGTATATATTACCTTTTTTAATATATGTTTTGGAGAATGTACTTGGTTCAGAAATTAAACTTTTACTTGAATCTAGTTTTCAACACCGTGCGGATTTAAGTCATCAAATAAAGTTCTATGCATAATCGATTTTTAACAAATATTTTTGTTTTTTCCTATTCTGATGAAATAAAACCAAAAACTTGAAGTTTGTAACTAATAATAGAATAAGTATTTGTCAAAATTCAACAATTCATTACTTATTCGATTATTCTTTATTTCGTTTCACATGTTAGGAAAAAAAATCCCGCCTCCTTACTGAGGTATGAATGTTATATCGAGTCTATGAACTGTCTGTACACACAGTACATAAGGCCTCTCTCTTTTAAAAAAGTTATCTAATTCACGTTTACGGAGTCGCACATCATTTGCGTATAAGGACACTATCTTCAACTTCGCCATAGACTACATATGGGCGGTAAAAGGTGTATACTACTAATTATGGTAAACACAAATGGTCTCATGAGTTCTATTACTTGTCACATAGTTTTTAGAATTTACGTCGGCGGAAGGCTCAAAGACGATACATGAAAATATTTCTCTCACTTACGTATGTTTTCTTTCTTTATTTTTCCCATTCGATTTTTTTCTCCATAGTGGCCGAAAAAGATGATTCTGACGAAATTGTTTCTCTGATTCTTTTGTTAGTATAGTCCGAATTTTCCAGATGTGAGTCATTCAGATTAAATATGCTTGGTATATGGAATGTTTTTCTCCAAACATGCTGGTGCCGAGTATGCTAGTATTTTCTCAGGTGTGTCACTGAAGAGCGATGTTGTTGGTTCGCTAGCTTCAAAGTTATGCTCCATAACCTTCGCATACCTTAACATAACCTTCCCTTTTTGGTGGCGAGTGAGACGACGGGTTGTCAATGGTTGATTCTTGTTTCAGCTTTATATTCGATGCTTGTTGTTTTTGGGGTTGATTGTGGTTTCTAGGTTGTGCATCATTTAACGATCTCCCAAGTTGTGCGTCGTTTGGTGGTGTTATGGGTTTATTATGTTCTCGGCAAATTCACATTCAGACCAATCACTGATCTATCGCAATTCCGAAACCGAAGAGGAAAATTCGCAGACTGAAGATTTATCCTTGTCATTAATTGGTTGATTATGTGTTGTTGTTTTCTAGAGGTGTCAGCCTGAGTTAATTGGGTGCTATCCTGTTGGGTTCAATTATTTTTTCAGCCTGATTTTATATGTTGTTCACGTTGTTTTCCTTGATTTTACGAGTTGGCTGAGTATTATTTTCCATCTGTGATTTTCTTGGTTTTGGAACAGACCATGTTTTCGTCGGGTCGGGATTGACGGAAAATTCTTGGCTCTGGCTTGGCACCCCTTTTGTAGAAGCCCGGATTGTTTACAATAACTACATACTGATGTGTTATTGCAATACATGAAAGTAAGCCCAGATTTTGGACATCTTCCACATGTCGGCACATACATTTCTTGCGAGACATAGGTTTTACATTCGATTCCATCGATGACATCATGGTCGGGCAGAGTAGACGACCTTCCCTAATGTTTTCAATGAGAATAGGGATAAATTAATTATACACGTCAGTGCCAGTTTTTAATAGCACTTCTTAAGCTGATCAATACAGCTTTGGCATACTGGACACCAACAACATTAGTAGTAGTAGTTTTATTTACAAACATGAGAGTTTTTTGTGCCAAAAGCTAGACAAGCATTAACTTGTTTTACTGTTGTATCATTTCAACCAATACAATATATGGAGATTTGTTTCCGACTTACCATTTCTGTCAGACTTTTGGAAAACTATAAATAAAAAAAACTTTCATCTGGCTGGACAACACAGCAACGCGAGAAAATTTCGCTGTCAATGATTTGCGATGATAGTAATGCTATGTGTAGGTCCAAAAATAAACTGGATATAAATTAAATATAAATTTTTAAAACATATTGAAATGTTAAAAATGAAATTATATATATATATATATAGTAATTACAGGGTTGCCTAACCTTCTTGCTGAACTAGTCGCGTTATTTGACGCTCATATTTTGACGTATAGAACGTAAAAAAGAACAGTATGGCTTATACGTTTCATCAAAACTTCTTGTGGCATCATTTCCGCTAGTCTTCTGATTCTGGGTTAGTGTAAGACATGTTTATGTTTTGAGATTTATACATACAGTACTTACCAGTGGCGGCGCGTCAATAGGGCCAACCGGGGCAATGCCCCGGTTGTTTTTTCGGTATAATAAAAAATATTCGAAAAATACCTCAATACCGGTTGCACAGACTGTCTACACTAGCCATATTCTCCCGACATGATTCATTTTTCGCTCGCAAAGCCTTCGCCGAACGTCGACGGGGCGACGCCGATTTTGCCCCGGTTGCTCATTGTATATCGTATTCTCTCTTTTATCTTCCACTCGCCGCGTTTGTCTCGTTTGTTTTCTGTTTCTTTTACTAAATCAACGGGGCCGATCGGGGCTAGCCCCGAAATTATGACGACACAATGCCGACGTTTCTTACAACAACGTGTTGACATATTCATGCATTCCTTCTCGTTCGTTGGTTGCTTGAAGAGTCGATAGTTTCCTCGCCTTCGTTTTTGTTGCTTGTTTCGCTATTTGAATCAGTTAGAAACCTTTAGTCCATTTGCTTTCGATTTTCCACTATCCTTTTGAGCTCCTCACTTCTTTCCGGCTTCGCATATCTTAGCCTTAGACCTCATAATGAATAAGGTTGATGCACTACTTCGCACTCCGTTTTCGCAGCTGCCGCTGGAACAAAAATTAGAGGTACAACGTCTTGGGCCTTATCAACCAAAAAATTGTTCATTGGAACAATCCCATGACGGAGGAAAGCGTCGGCGTACATTCTGCGCAGAAACTTGATATAAAAAACACGAATGGTTGTGTTACAGCGAGGACAAAAATGCACTTTTTTGTTTTTATTGCCTACTTTTTGCTATCGCCCGTGACTCACGTTGGTGTAAATTTGGTTTTAGAGATCTTAAACATTTTTCCGAGCGTGCCAGTGATCATCAATCTTCTACGGAGCATCTGGACAATGCATTAAAATACCGAACATTCGGAAATGTTAATATTGCAGCACAGTTGGATGAGGGACGCGCGGTTCCTATTCGTCGGCACAACCAAAACGTCGAGAAAAACCGCCATGTTCTCGGTCGATTGATAGATGTTTTGAATTTCATTGGTTGTCACGAGCTGTCCCTCCGTGGGCACGATGAACGGGCTGGCTCTTCTAATAGAGGGGAATTTTTGGATATGGTGGAATACACCGCATCCCTAGATACAGTATTGAGAGATCATCTTGATGCCGCAACTGTTTCGAAAGGGACATCTAAGGATATCCAAAATGATTTGCTCGACACAATGTATAAAATTTATTTACAACATTTGGCTCTGGAAATTGAGAATTGCCAGTTCCTTTCGATTCAGTCTGACGAGACAAATGACATCACGTGCGTTTCCCAACTGGCTGTGATTTTTCGGTTTGTGAAAGATGGTAAACCTACCGAGAGATTTCACAGCTTTGTACCAATCGTTGATCGCACGGCTTGCGGGATATCGGCTGTACTGAAAGAAGTGTTACAGCCTTACAACGCGAAGTCAAAATTGATAGCTCAAACTTATGACGGCGCGACAGTCAGGAGTGGATCGAAACATAGTGTTCAAGTTTATATAAAAGAAGATTTTCCTCATACGCATTTTTTACATTGTTATGCACACCAATTTAACCTCGTTATTAAAAATATGTGTTTTGATACCCCTCTCGTCCGTATAATTTTAGCAATTGTTTCGGGGTTTTCTTCATTTTTTTCCGTTTCGCCGAAGCGCTCTGATCTCCTTCGCCAGATATGTAGCCGCCGTCTCCCAGCTTGTGCACCAACACGTTGGAACTTCTAATCACGCGTGGAGCAGGGCGTGTCCAAAATTAGGTCTGAGCTCATTGAGTGTTTCAATGGCATTCAGAGCTCTCCGGTTTGGGATGAACGCTCTGTGAGGGAGGTGGCAGGTCTAAAGCGTCTGCTAGAAGATGGTGAGTTTTCATTTTTTCTCGCTTTTTTCTCCACAATATTCTATCACGTGAATGTATTATACGGCGCATTGCAGTCAAGGCTAATGGATGGATCGTCTGTGCAGTCGTGTATTTCAGACTTCTGCGATGCTGTATCTCGTATCCGGGAAAAAATAAAATACGACGACACATGGAGTTCTTCTTTACGCCGCGGGCAAACAACGCAGCGTTTGATTTTGTCTGCAAAGGAATGCTGTGACATTCTGGTGAATCAAATAGGTGATCGTCTGCGCACTGAACACCTTGCCGCGTTCTCTTTGATTAACACCAAAAATTTTTCAAAATTTGCACGTCAATTTCCCATCCATTTGTTGGCTACTGTCTCCAAATTTTACCCCATGATAAACGTGGGTAAATTGGAAAATGAATTGCGATGTATATACACCAATCAAACTTTTTTGAACATCACATCAACTTGCGCGCTCTATAGGTTCCTCATAGATAACACTCTAGTAACTATCTTTGCGGCGTCTGCAAAATTCTGGACATCATTTTGACGACGCCTATTTCTTCCGCCGACGCAGAGCGAACATTCAGCACGCTGAAGCGTATTAAAACGTATCTCAGAAACACAATGAAGCAAGATAGATTAAATTCCTTGGCTGTTCTATCCATTCACAAAGACGTTGTTTCTAGGATGCATGACTATAATCAGCGCGTTATTGAGCATTTTGCTTCCAAGAAACCGCGGCGTGTTGCATATATGTTCAAGCAGTAGAAGTCTAGCAGCATATATATCTATGAGTGAGCGACGCATGTCCTTATCTTTGCATTAACTTTCCTTTCTTCATAGTAATGTTTTAAACCTTATTTTAGGTTTTGTCTGCTTTCCCGAAGTTTCTGTTAATATGTCTTTGTATTTATCTGGGTAAATATTGCCTTTCCTTTTGAAAGAGGTTTCAAAATAAACGATGTCTATATTTATTAATCCCTTGACTTGGACCGGTTTCAAAGACACTTTCTTATCGTTAAAAATTGTCGCTTTTGCTGATTGGTTGTTACCGATGGAATGGTTTTTATACTCATAAAATGATGGGAGAACTTACAGCGCCCATCCTGACCCCGTAGATGGGGGTGACTTGGTCCCGCAGTAGCTTGCCCCGGTTGTCAAAATGACCACGCGCCGCCACTGGTACTTACTGTTAGTAATAGTACGTTTATTCTAATAATTAATAACGTGTTGGGTTACCAAAAAACGTGGAGTGTCCCATTGTGACGCGGGTCAGTGTTTCACTACCCCTGCATTGACGATTTGAAAGTTAGAACGTGGAAAGTACGTGATTTACGCCTTCACAATAGTAGGCTTTATTGTCTGGTTTCTGATTACATAGCGTTGATAAATATACAGAAGATTCAGTTTTTGTCTATCATAACTCGTATAGATGGTTTACAACGACTACTCTTTCATCTACTGCATATGGTGATATCTGGTTCTGCGTGCAAGACATTTTATCTTTTGCCATATTCGGGTTATTGCTGTCTATCCTTTCATTACGAAAATCTTGTAACTTCTGGTTCCTCTTCACAAACCTAGAGTTAAAGAGTAGGACATTTTTATAGAGGTTTGTCTAACTCTAAAACATGTCCGTAAACGCCTTGATTGAACGTGGAAAATTGGCAACACATTCTTGATCCCTTAAAATTCACATATAAAACGAGATGTCAGCAAATTGAGGTTAAATTGAAATTACAATATTTTAAGTCATATCTGCAAAGAAAACAGCAATGTAGAAAAAGATAAGTGGATTTGTTGCAATCAGAGCTAGTTCTTGAAACACTATATTTGTGAGTGTGCATCACATTTTACACAACTCGGGTTCAAGTTCATGCTCAACACTTTATCCAATGTTTAATATAATGAAAGATGATGAGGTTCCGCTCCTTCCATTTCAGTGTCTGTGCATTGATCGAAGGGATAGGCGTGACTGACCGTCAAGGTGCCGATGGATTATTATTAGATCTTCGGTTCGAGTTATACTTGGGTCATCGGTTGGAAATGTCTCTCATGTGTCTACCTATCCCTTGTGTGACATTTAGGTTTACATTTTCGTCATTTTCAAAATTAAAAAACAACTTTGCGTAAAAGTGCATTCCATTGTTTATACATTCCAATTTTTGGGAGTTACCTTGTTCCCGCAGCAAACGTGAGCAAATTTCATGAGATATCTATACTATACCGCCGCGGATTTTAGTTTTATACATAGTTTTAAGAGATTGCTAAAAAGTAACAAAAGATTTTTATTACAAAACAATTCAACATTCCGAAAAAATATAATAAAAATTTCTAGAAAAGAACCTATAGGAAACATGGTACTTGTGTGGAATAAAATTTTATGGCATATTTTGGGTTAATTTAAACACGAAGCGTTACATGGTAATAAGAGCAGATTAAGATATAGTTTCCGTCAAAAAATTCGATGCGTCAATTGACCTATTTGAGGTGTGTAATAAGTCTCTAATAATACAGAATACAAATTTACCATATAGATTAGTACATTGAGTCATGCGATTATGCTTGTTTAGGAGTGATTGAACACAGGTCGGTCAATTTCCAGCCCAAACCCATATCCTCACCGGGATTATTAAACTTGACTATCCAATCACAATTCAAACTCCGGTTGCCCTACGAGAGCATTGTAATTGATCGTCAGGACAACGGGAATTTGCGATTATACGGCTACAACAATCCACGGCCCGCGGTGGCCGATGCAGATCACGTATAAGGATGGTTAACTTGTTATTTTCGCCAAATCATAGATCTGAATTGTGCGTGATTTTCCCAAATCAGTCGGCAAATGAATCTTACACGGCATATGCGCATCACATCTGCATCGGTCATGCGTATAGCGTGATAACTCATTATAAAAATGAGCCGGTAGGCGACAAGAATCTCCGATGACAATTGGGGCTAGCACTCAAGCAATCGGACATTTTGTGAACATTCTTGCATAAAGGATATACTGTAGCTAATATTAAGATTACGCTCCCTGAAATTCCCAACGATTCGCCATTTTTTCGAGTATCGAGACGAAAGACAATTTGTTTGAAATTGTATTCTCTTCTCTGGAATGTATCGTTCTTAGAATATCAATTTTTGACTTGGTTGACAAAAAACGGTTATAAATTGTGAAGAAAATGGGAAATTTCATAACGATCGGCCCTTTTATTCATTGTTGCCTTCGATCAATCATGACTTTTGGTGAAACAGATATTACTAGGGTGACAGCATAACCCACTTGAGAAATTATAATTAAATCGACCGGTCGTTTAGCCGTTACAGTTAAACATACAGACAGATAGACAGAATAACTGAGAATAAGGGTCTACTAGATCTAGTAACTAGAGCGTTGATCCGATATTGTGCGCTATAAATATTGCAAAACGAAATTGAGTCTTATTAAAGTCATCAATGTTCGCAGACCACACTAATCGGGCAATATCTTTGTTTTCTCGAAATTATTGTGAGATTTAATTTTTTTGTTACAATGTCAAAGATCACCTTGTCTGCTTATAAAAAAAGACAAATTTTCACAGTATGGCTTCAACGTCACAATTTTCAAACAACACTGGCTAAAGCTCTACAACTAAAAATTTGACTGTTATATTTATTCTTTTCCTTTTCCCGCTTAAGCTATAAACTTAATGTTTTGATTGTAGACTTTCAAGCAAAATACTTTCATTAAAATGTTTTATTGTTATGTATATATAAGAAAAAATATAATTAGTATTGCATAGTTTACAAATCGAATCTAGATTATCTTACTTGGACAATATCGATCTTGAGATCATGAAATCATGTTTTATTAAGTTAATTAACTGGATAGTTCGAATAACAGACTTTAATCTCGGTGCTTTGAAAGATAAGTTGTGGCCTGGATATGTATTTGGTATATGTATTCTCGCCCTTTTTATTCTTATTACGAGTATAGAAATTTGCAAATCAATTCTTGTATAGACAGTTTGTGAACGCGCAATGTACCATGATTTCAATTTTTTGTGTATACATTGCCTCTAGACTTTCAAACAACATATGTATCGCAAAAGTTTTTTTATTGCTTGTATTTATTATTTATATTCTCGCACCCTTTTTTTACTTTTATGGGTTAAAGAAATTATGCAAATTATAGTCTGAAAACGCGCGCTTGATAACAGTCTATACCAAGGGTTCTCAAACCAGGGGTAGCGACCCCAAAAGAGGTCGGAGTGATAAGTAGGTGGGGTCGCAAACAGGTCATGGGGTCGGTGGGGTCGCTGAGGTGTGGTAGAAGATGGATGTAAAAAACATCTAAGATTTGACAAACCATATTAAATTTAGCAGTTTGTAAGGCTTACTGTAAAACAGGCCCATAGACATCGTTTAAATGAAAATGTAGGTGCTTATTGTGACATCACTGCTTGGTTTTAGCTTATTTTACTTAATACCACCACATGACCTAACTCAAAAGTCCAGTGAAGAAAGCTCTAAAGTTTCATGAAATACATATATATTGACCTTGGGTTGCACTAGACACTTGAAAGTTGTTTTGGGGGTCGTCCTGAAAAAAGCTTGGGAACCCCTGGTCTATACCAAAACTGAATATTTTGCTGAAGGAATTTAAAAAAGGTATTTGAATTAATGTTTACGTGGATTTATTTAGATTACCCCAACTCAATAGACTGAATAACAAAATAGATTATCGATAATTCATTGATAAATAGGTTGTGACTATTCTAGACCCTATTTTACCCATAGGGTGAAAATTTTGACCTTAAAATCTGTTTGGACAAGATTTGAATATAATTAAGAAAAAGTTTGAAGAATCAAATATTGAAAAACGTTTGTCGGCAATCTGCTATATTCGTATTACTGATTTTATGTTTATAAGTTTCGCCTAGCACTACTTTTACGATAAAAAATGCGCATATACAAACTGTCTAAAAAAATTAGTTTAGCAATTTTATACAGAAGAAATTGGCATTAATTTTTTATGAATAAATACAGTCTGTTTTCTACATTCAAATGATTCCAATTCGATCCTTAATTGTCAAAGATTTCTTCTTCGTCTTCGTGCTGATTTTGTTTAAGTCCAGTCACGGGATCAGCATCTTCGTAATAATGGCTGAAATAAAAGGGTTGGGATAACATTTTACTAAGACATAACCGAGGTTTTTACTACCGCGGTACATGCCACCAGTCATACCGATAATAAAGCTCATAAAATGAGGAAAGCCTACAGCAACATTTCCCAACCGAGGGCAATTCCAGAGAATGGAGGTATTTGAATAGTTTTAAAGAGGAAATTTTACTTTATATTTGTATTATTACTAATTTTTTTACTAATAGTAATAATAATATTTATTTTATATTATTATTGTAATGAATATATATTCTATTCAAAATACATAAGAACCCTATGACGAGTTGTACATATTACAAGCAAATGTTCTGTTGAAGATTGAATACCAAATGCAAGTAAAGTTCGATGCGCAGTAGAGGAAAGAATTAAGAGCTTTAAAAATGTATTATATAAAAAGGGAGAATTTTTTAAAAAAAAGATCGTCAACCACTGGCGTGAGATGATCGGCCGGTTAGGTTTGGATGAATTTTAATATATGCGGCTTCATAATAAAAAGCGCAATCATACAATTTCGTTAATATGCTCTAAAACCGTCCAAAACCTTAAACCTGAGCCGTGATTCACATGGGAACATTTCAAGTCGCTTTTTCAATAAATGTCTCTTTTGCGGGAAATTTGCTTTATGTACGTCAGATTATATAAACTATTAACTCAAGTTAAGTAAAAAAGGACAGATACAAATCAAAGCTAATCCCGTAAAAAACACGAGTTGTTTATTATTGCACGAATTGTACTTCTTATAAAAAGATAGAAAATTTCATTATAAATCTGTTTACGTTTAATCTACTGTTTATGTATAATTGTACTTAAAAGTTTTAGGAATCTAGGATGCTTTGCACAAAGTTATGCTATAGTACTGAAACAGAGGTGTGCAACAATTTTGTCGGTGTGTTATATCACCAGCTTCAGACATCTAGCTGGACCAGACTAAAAAGATGTTTTACCATGTACGCAACGCTTGTTTGTTGAAAATCTGACGTTGACACGGTCCATAGTTAATGACTTGACGGGCCGGGATGTGGCCCGCGGCCCGCTCTATTTCACACCTCTAAACCATGATCCGAATAACCTTATCGGCGTTAGAGACTGACTTATATCAGGTAAAAATTTGGGTCTTGGAGGTCACCCTGTAATTACCTGGATTCGCTGTCAGAATCTGTTTGCTTTGTATTCCGAGGAAAGGGTTGAGGTGCATCATAGGGTGGAAATACTGGGGGCAGTTGAGGAGGGGGAAACAAGGGAGGCGAAGGAACGGGGTCGTTATCATATCCCTCTTCCGAGCCAGCAGACTTTCCACGGAACCGATTAAAAGGGATTGAAAAAGAAGGGAGTGCTGAGTCCAATTGAGATGTTTGAAATTGCGGTAGGGTTTGGTATTTTGGTTTGTTTGTTTCCGGTAACGCTTCCGGGTTTACATTTCGTTTACGACGGGATGGAGCTTGGGGTGGAGGTGTTATAGCTTGAGGTTCGAAATCAGGGCCTATTTGTACGAATCTGGTCGGTTGTTGTTTGTATTTAATTGCTTTTCCTTTTTGTTGTTTTCCTCGTGGAACAGGGAACGGTCCTCTTTCCTCTGCGTTAGTTGGTTCAATGTTTGTCGGTGAAGGGTGATATCTGGGTTCGGCATTGTCGTCAGTTTCGTTAGTTTGGTTATCCAAACCATCAATAACGATTTTGTTGTTATTGCTTTTCTGTTCCATCACTAAAAAAATTCAAAATGATTACCGATACTTAGAGAAAATATATTATAGAAAATATATGAAACCAATCATTTTGAAAAAAGCAAGGCATGTCTTCAAAATAATAGATTTTCAAGTTTCAGCGGCTTCTTGTATCAAACCTTGTGAAGTTGTTGAGAAGGCTTGTAAATGGAATTTACTGAATTCAATGCATACATAAAATAATACTTTTCCAATACATTAGTTAACATCAATTTGATCAAAAAAAATAAAATAAAATAAAAAGCAGGTATGATACTCCCACGCTCAATAAATTTAACTGTAAGTTCTCTTTAAACTCGTTTTTGATTAACGAGTTTGTCTATTCGTACTGTTCCTTAAGAAATGTGAAATATTGTATTCACAACGGTCTACTAAATTTAACTGAGCAATTGAAGTAAATTTCATAGCTATTTATAAATCAAACACTTACTTTCCATAGAGGTCCTGTTTGTGAATTCACTCGGACTTGATGTCGATGTTACCCTTCGCCTGGAATTTTGACTGCAAAATAAAAACATCACAATTTATGAATACAAATTTGTATAATACAAAGCTGACTCCAAAACAGAACCCATGTCATTTAGAACATATATTATGAAAAACATAACTTTTGTGCAAAGCTTTCCAGTTTACTGAAACTTTTGAGTACAATCTTACACAAACAGAAGTTGAAGGGTTTAATAAATTTTCGAAATTTCGTTAGAGTAATTGAGAAATTTATTTTTTGTTGTGCTTTCCAAGCGCATTTTATTGGTATGATCATCCCTTGTTGAGTTGTCTCAGCAGTCTGTTGTTGTTTACGCTCCATATTATTATAAATTAGAGGATTTAGAGCAGTAGTTCTCAACCAGGGGTCCGTGGATTCCCAGTGGTCCGCGAAGCATTTCCAAGGGGTCCGCGATTAAATTAAAAATTTAGGAAATTATTTGCAATTTGCTATCGTTTTTTTTTGTAATACGCTCGAAAATTTGCTGCCTATGACAATGTGACAATAGCCTACAAAAACTATTTTGATCCAACTCCCGTAGACATATTGTGACGAATACAAGTTATGACATCACATTGATAAATACGAGAACACAGCCACAGTGATCACTTTCTCAGTTTTGGTGCGCCATTTTGCCGTCGTACCCAAAAGTATTGATGTAAGCATTACGTGTTATTGTTCCAATCGCCTTCACTTACCTTTGTGAAAATGGATTTTCTGTTCTCGTTCATATCAAATCCAAGGCTAGTAACCAACTGAACGTCGAAGACGATATGCGTCTATCGTTATCAAAAACACGACCACGTATTTCAAGACTTGCTAATGATATGCAACAGCAAAAATCCCATTAAGTGTATTTGATTTGACAAAATAAATTGAAATGTTCACTAGTTTGGTGTTATCTTTGGCTTGGTTAAATCTGTATGGAACATTAGGTTTATGTTTAAGCTATGAACTGAATTTCAAATAAAACACTTTTGAGGGGTCAGCGACCGCTTTGAGAGCATCAGAAGGGTCCGCAAAGACAAAAATGTTGAGAACCACTGATTTAGAGTATTCGGGATTAAGGATTGTCTTTAGTGGCGTCGTGGCAGCGATATGGAAGAATTCCCTTGTCCTAATTATTCGGCTAATGCCCGAAGATATTAAACATGATAACGATGCTCAAATATAGTGACACGAAGGCAAAAACACAGTATTATTGGTATGAAATCTTCCACGGTAGAACACCTCCTGACATCCAGATCGCCAACGCGAAGGCGGAACCATCAGAAGATGCGCAATTTTCAATTTTGATGACGTTATCGCACACAGAAATACCAATCTCTTAGAGCCCACAGAAATTTTTGAAATAAATAGAGTAAATAAAGAAATATCCTTATATCAAAATATACTACCTTAACCGATTAAAATTACAAAGCAATTGGTCCACGACTTGGGAAAAGTATTTTTTTCATAACAGCAAGAAAAAAAATTCTATCGACAACAACAACGTAACAACAAAACAATCTATATGTCCCTTTCGTGTCTGATGAACTAAAGTATCATGTGCATATTTCACCTATTCCAAAACGAAAGGATACGACAAAAAGAACTACACGCACGAGGGAGTTTATTAAAGTGTTTACTTGTAGAGAAATTTAGAAAAAACAACACTAATAAACTGGCGCTATATAAATGTGGACAAGATTGCATCTGTGTAAACTCATGGCATTCGGAACAATGTCCTAAACAAGAAGTTTCACAGATGAACCATGGCTACACAAGCGTAAAATTCAGCATATTCAAGTACGATATTTTTTATTTTTGGAGAAAGCGAAGCCAATAGGGATAGTTAAACCTAAAAAAAATATATCTCAATTGGATGTGCGGTGTGAAAATAGTTAACAACTTGATATTGCCTTATCTCACGCTATATGCATAAACTTTGTCGAGATTTTCAAAATAGGAAAATTAGTACATATCCAGTTATGGCTAGGAATGCAGATTGCGCTAAAAATTGAAATTTTTAAAGCATTTGCAACCCTAACTGAATAATTAGTAAATTTAAACTTAAAACATGGTCAAGGTGTGTTTCGCAAATCTCACATTATTGCAGTAGGGGGTTTGTACAAAAGATAACCAGCGGTCATCCAACCAGCGGTTACTCTAAGGCAGCAGATCTCTCGTACATATATATCTTGCACCAGGGAGGGGAAACCAGAGGTGCTAAGGTAATATTCAGCGTTGCCTTGGACAGCATGTTTCATAGGCTTAACACGACGCGTCAGTCGTCTAGCCCAGGGCTTCCCAAACCTGGAGTGGCACCCCCTCAGTGGATTTGGGTAACGAATTTTAGGGGTCCAAAGAACACAACAATTTTACACAAAGTACTTTATTGTAAGTAATTTGTTTTATTGTAAGTACTTTATTTTAAGTACTTTATTGTACTTTTTTGGAATTTTGCTTCGAAACACAATTATTAAAACTAGTGCAAAACATAAATCTCGATTCTGAAAGAACACATAGGTTCAGAGAAGTAGCGCGCTTGCATAACAATGCCGACTTTGATCGTAATTCCCGAGATGCAGCGCGCTTCCAATGCCGACTTAACAGGGGTCCAGAAAAGTTCTGATATATTGAAAACGGTCGCGAGCTTATAAGTTTGGAAAGCCCTTGTCTAGTCGATAATAATAGTCTATCAGCAAGACCTTTGATATTCAATGAAACTGATTCGTAAAAATCGAACGAAATTTTGTTTAAAATCATTTTGAATTCGAATGCAATTAAATAACTCACATCAATAAATAAATTGTTGATCCAAGTAGGAATAGAACAACGATGACCAGAATTCCCGAGGTGATGACAAATGTTTTGAACTCGACTTCCTTGGGACCTGAAGAGAAACAGGGTTAGTATAAATCTATATAACCTTTTTGCGAAGCCTTTTACTCTAAAGAAAAATCTAAAAGGAATTCTTAGAGTTCGCAAGGTCAACCGTGTTATTAGACTTCGTGTTGATTACAGTTGATCATATATATATTCGTTGAGTAAAAAGCAGCTATTAATATGGCATGATTATTATTGCGAGTGGATGGTAATATCACAAAAGACGCTATCGGAAGGATCACTTGAACACCAAACTCAAATAACTGGTCTGCATTGGCGGAACCTTGTGGTTTTACGCTAACCTTGTTAATGAGCACTGCGCTAGCGTAAGCCGAACGACAAATCGAATTACAATGAGAAAATTTGCTTAGACACGGTGCATTATTCTAAAATTGAATGAAATATTTGAAAATAATTAATTAATCTACCACAATGGCTGACGTCGTCCCAATCACATTTTATTTCACTGGCATTCCGAATGCTATGATGATCAATGTGAGGGGTATCTGTACTACAAGCGCATGTCACGGTCCATCTAGGAAGGTTTGGACAAGTGACTTGGCATGTTTCGCCTACAATATCTGCAGTGCAGGTCTTACAGACGGAATCTGTAAAAATAAGGATATTTATTTCAGTTGAAAATGGAAAGTTATGTTATGCCGAAATATACCTATTTATTTGCAAACTTTCCAATAATTGGATTTTGGTTTTTGAGGCTATATTATTTTTTCCCTGAAAACGACCCTAGACATGTACTATAGGTTATCATACAGCAGTGATTCTCAACCGGGGGCCCCTGGCTCTCCAAGGGGGTCACAGAGCAGTTTGAGGGGCCACAGTGCCGGGCAAAAAACTGATTTTACTTTACAAGAAAACTTCCGGTTCTTCCAAGTTGCTTGATAAATTTAATCCACAGGTTGTTTCACTTTGTTGAGCATGAATTGTTTGAACATAATGGTATTTAGAATACACCAATCAAAATAACACTATAAATGCCACTGAAATGGTGAACAGAGGCCATGAGTGCTAAAAGCCTCTGGAAGAGTGTCATGATTAGGGTTGCCACTTCTGGATACATTTTTTTCGAATCGAATCTTGAATCAAAAGTTTTCGAATCGAATCTTTTCGAATCTGATTCCATTAAGCTTTTTTTTTTGTTTTTTATTGCATGCGTATGTTTGCTCAAAGTCACAAAAAAGTTCAAATCTAGAAGAGAAAAACTTGGATGATAAGGGTTTTTCGGTGAATTAGCCACACTCATTTCCATCATGATAATAACGAAAAAATATGTAGGTCATAGATATCACCAATAAATGCATTGATGAAAAACTTGCTGTTACAACTAATTATCTGTGAGTCTTAAAATACTGAGTTATTATTGTGTTTTACATACTTGTATCAGGACTGAGGCAATTTGATGGAATTCATATGAGAAAATAAGCAAAACAGTTGTACTGTTATGTCATAAACACAGTAACAGCACTGCTTTCCCTAGTCCCCCACCAGTATATGTGACTGTGGTATTTCACTTCTTGATATATTGAATTAAGGCCGGCCTTATTACCGATTCTTTACATTATAATTGCATCTGAATTACTAGAAATGGGAAATGCTTGCAAGAATATGATTGAAGACGATAAAATTAACCACGATTAAATTACATTAATTTCGAGAAAAACAAACGTTCACCCGACTAGGGTTGCGAACAAAAAATTTCAGAAATATTAGAGGCAATATTATTTGTGGCTAACCGCATTATTGGCTAACTCGGGCTTCATTATTATTGTGGACTACGTTTAATTTCGTAATTCATAAAGTCCAAGTGTGCATAATGGCACCGCGCTGATGAGCGATAATTGGTCGACGCTTCTATCTCTATCAAACATGGTCCCTGGGGCTAAAGTAAGACGACATTCGCACAGTATGCTTGGTCTGGTATGAAATCTGGCACGTGTTGATGTAAAACAGTGCACAAGTTGCCATCACTCGAGTATTATTTACTCCCACCTGTCCGCTATGACATTTGCTAGAAATAATCCGAAATGTTTTATTCCCACTTGTATCGCGCTAACAAAATTTAAGGAAAAGTTCCTCTTATTTCGTTTACCGCCACGCGAGTGGAAGACCTGACAAACGCAAATAAAACTAGAGCTGCGTGCAGCTTTAATAGGCTTCCCGCGTAAAAAAGCTGAAGACGCGATTTGCTCACTGGAGCGTGAAAGCCTGGTCAGTCATGCATAAAATTTGCAGTTTACGATGGGGGACTTATTATCTGCATGTGATGTAAATTTCAAGTCTCTAAGTAGTGTCGTTCTCGAGAAGAAGATGAAAAGGTAAAAAAATCCTATATTGCTCACTGGAGCGTATCGCCGAGGTTACTCATGCGTATCCTTGACATATTGTATCCGGAACATGTCCATTAATCATTGTTATGAATTTCAACCCAATAGCATGTATCAATTTTGAGAAATCGCAAAAAAACTGAATACGCGTTTTGCTCACTGGAGCGTGAAAGCTTGGTCAGTCATGCATACAATTTGCAATTTATTGCTAGCTGAGAACTTCTGCACATTTGAGGTGAATTTCAAGTTTGTAGGACCAATTTGAAAAAAAAATAATAATAATAATAATAATAATAATAATAATAATAATAATAATAAATAATAATAAAACACAGGAATACAATAGGTTCCCTTCTGACAAGCAGCGGGAAGCCTAATAAATATATATTTTAGAATGAGAAACATGATCGTCTATTAACATTGCCGGCCGATGAACTCATCCAGTTATAGTTCTCTTCAAATGTACGCGAGATATTTTACTCAGAACAAAGTTTAAATTAAATTTAAGTCAAAACTAATTATCTAGACATCGGTAGCTGATTCTTTATCCAATCATGCCAGGGCGTACAATAACTTAGTCGCAGCGCAGGTGTGCTGTTGAAAATTGTCATCAAAATTGTCACAAATTTTTAGGTATACGATCTATTCAAATTCGCGCATGATAGAAAATTAGGCTATTTAGTGGAAAACTGAACTCGCAGCTTGATCGAAATTACGCCACACATTCTCTCGAATGACGCGTAAAAGAGTGTGTTGTGCCGAACTTGAAACAAATGACGGCACAGGAGTAATGGATTAATCACGAAAAATTCATTTTCATTTATTTTCGTCCCGTAATTTGGTGTTATTTGTACTGCCTCATATACGCATTAGGCAGTTTTAACGCCGCCGAAAACAACGATTAACAAACGTTCAATGTTAATTTTCGGTAAATCGCTCTCTTTTTCCGAATCGCGTAAATCTGATTCGAGTCGATTCGGAAAAGATGCGATTCGAATCGATCCGATTCGTAAATGCAAAAGTGGCATCCCTAGTCATGATCAATAAAAGGTTGGGAACCACTGTTATACAGTAAGTAATAATGAAATTTCCAATATATAGTATTTTCATCTGCTTGAGAAAAGAAATTCTCAACTAAAGTGATCATGTTTTTAACAATGAAAATTAAAATGTCTTGCTTGCCACCATTAGCTTGCCTACTAGGTCGAAAAGTAACATAATCTTGTGTTTTTTCGAAATTTTCAAGCCTGTGATATGATGAAATGAAAACATAATTCTACTCAGAATAAATACGCGCTCACTTGAATCTCCAGCCACCAGACAAAAAATTGTAAAAACGAGAATCTTCAAAAAAGTCTTCATCCTTGTTATTTAAACATATGCATTCATTTTAATTACCGTGAAATCTATTGTAATATGTGATTTAGAAAACTGAAAACTGAAAATAATAATGATAACATAGATATTTTTTGAATGCAAATTTTTCCCCACATGAGCAGGTTAAATTATTCACTAGTGTTTAAATCTATCCGCCGATTGGGACCCTTGCTCAATGTTAGTAGCACACAAATTTATTTTCCTCCTGTACCAATGCCACACAACTTATACAAACAGTGTTCCCTAAATACCGATTCGCAAGTTTAGTCCAGTGGCGAGGATTCCAGGTCTAGTCAATTGCCGAGTTAGTCTTACCAACTGTTACTTGAGTACACCGAGTCATTTTATTTCGATGTCCCTAATAAATTCGAGTCTCGTATATATGGCCCAACTCGAGTCCAACTAATTTAGGGTCAGAAACTCTGAAGTTCCTATCACTGCTTATCAGATTGTATGAATACATTTTTATCTGTGCAAATAAATAACCTTTTATCAAAATATATAGCCTCAATATACCTAGAGGGCGACGTATGCAGTTTGGCCCCATAAGGATATCAAAATTAGGTGAATACAGTATAAATGAGCTTTGTGAAATATGAGTTAAAAGTCTTACACATTTTTTAAAGTAATGCCACCGTAACACCTGGTTGCCAAAAGTGAAGTCTAGCTAAAGCAGAATATGCCTTCTTCTATTTCTCTGTAAAGACAAAGTCAAAATAGTTGTCAAATTTGTGTAATCGCTAGATATCTTATTTTTTACCAAAATTCTCGCTTCGCATCATTGAATATACATTTCAAAATGGGAAGGGTTAGCATCCTTTCATTGCCCATACCTGAAATCGGTACATTCCTGCACGGTAGCTTTAGTTTTATCTTTGTCATTTTTGCTGACGGGCGATAAAGAAGAACTCTAAAGATCTATCGGTAACGGTATACTTCACGTTATAGTACTCGCTCGAAATACTCCTCTCTATATCTTGCGGTAGGCTCGCCATTTTTAATTTAAAACATAACTCTTTGTTCATGCTGGGAAATATAGCGACATAAAACTTTACTCGACAAAAATCTAAATAAAGTGACATCAGCTGAGGAACCGTTATTCTATTTCGGTATTCACTGCAAACAAAATAAATAAACTCAAACAAAATATTAACTATAATTTTGGAATAATTGTCTCAATTTTTTTGACTGTCTCATCAAGCAACTGAACTGAAATAAACACATTTTGCATGGGTAATAGTTGTCTGCTGGAAACTAGGTGTAAGTTAATCAACATTGCCAAATTGAAATAACAATGAAATATCAATAATATTGACTAGTTTTTTATTTATTCTCATTTGAAGAAAATAATTAACCAGATTGCGCATACATGCGTACAGTCTGACACTATGCACGAGAGTAGGCAAACTTTAGCAGGTATTTTATTTGTACTTTTAACGACCTATAAATTTATGGAGCTTTTGAAATCGAGTCGATAATTATAGACTGTTGTCATAGACTTTATATACGACGCTTACGTAATACGTTCCACACGAACAAGGTCCCTTACAAACAACCATCCACTAATATCTAACGCTGTGTGAGGAGATACAATTAATTAAAAAATCGAAATCTTTCATGTTCGGCATTGTCAACTGAATTCATAATTTATTTCAATTATTCATCATTTAAAGGCGGAAAGTATATCCTGCTGAGCCAACAAATTATGCTCAGCGCTTTAACCACTGGTTCGCAACCTTCCACGGATCGTGGCCCCCTTCCGAAGAAGTTCAGAACCCGTGGCAACTTTATTCATCATTTCAAAAATACGCGCAATGCGGACCTTATGGGGTTAGGCCATATCGATTTATTTAGAAAAGCAAACGACAACGTAATTGTCGCCCCATTTCCATTTCTTAGAAATATTGGAAATTTCAATATGTTTTCCTGCGTTTGTAAGACATTCACGACGGTCTCGTCGCAGTCCCATATGAAACCGCCCATATAGGTAGACTTATAATATGACTTGCCAACCAACAATAAAGGTTGGAATTTGCGGAGCAGAGATATCCATTGTCTTTTTTTTTTGATTGGTAGATTTCTAATACCATTATGATCAACCCATATATGCATTAGAGATAGAAACACTCTGTGACTTGACCTTATCGGGTGATGAAACTACGAAGAAAGGGGAATTTGGCTACACAGAATAAAGTATGCAAACAAATTTGCATTGAAAAATTCTTTGTGTTTAATATTGTAGCAATATTATTATTGTGGTAATATTATATATACGCTTTGCCTCCAACTGCTCTGTGGTCTCTTCAGAGCCCACTGGCCCGTACCATCGCACTTTATCATCGCATGTCATTGTGCCACCTCATAAAATCCTTGTATATTTTCCATATTAAATCGCATTACGTATAATTCCATGTTTTAATCTCATTTCAATTGGAGAAAATTTATTGAAATTAAAAAAAAATTATGAAGCAATAAAACTCCTATTGAAATCCTTGCTAATTTCAATGGAAAAAGAACGTCATTCGTCAAGAACGTCAAGTCATTTTTTAAATATATGATAAATACCACATGATACTTAAAGGGCTTGATGGAACGAAAATTTATAGATATGTCTAAAATTATAAACAATATAATATTAGGATGATGTATTTTAGTTTCATGAAGAACAAGGTTTTTTCACCCAATGGTACATATAGATTGAGCTATTGTAAAACCTTCCGTAAAACTTACGTCACTGTTTCATTACCCTTTGTAATTCCAAACTTATTTTAGGTAGCCTCCGCGTGACTGAACAAGAATCAGGCGAATCATGCAATTTTGTACAAGGTTTTTCAAATCTATAAGTAAAGATCTAGCAAACACAAATGCTATGCAAATACAAAAGCAAATATAAATGAAATGAAACAAACGAACGAATGCAAAAACAAACAAAATAAGAAGTTAAGTGGAACTTTTGGTGAAGGTTTTTTTTTTTAATTCTTCCCTGTTTTGGACCCTCTCTTCTCCCTCACTGAGCATAAAAACTCTATTTGCGTTAGATGTTCAATTTTTATTGGGTCCGAAGCTATACAGATATACTCATAACTCCTACTCCGGCACAGTATAAACATATTATTTTACATCATTAATTACGAATTTTAATAATACTAAATAACTGAACAAAATTTGAAAAACTGCACCATAACATGGAAATTTTACGCTGGGGAGTAATTCATCCGCGGTCGAAACCGCGGCCGCGGTTGTCTGAGTGTATGCTCTAGATTTATTTCTTAGAATAGATATTCTAAATTTACAAGAAACATAGGCAAATATTATCACTGAGTTTGATTTTATTGTATTACTCAAATTACAATGACTGTAAATGTTGCACTATAATTTATAGAAACGGACGAGATATAAAAATTAAAACACAGCGCAAAAATTTTCTAATAACATATAAAAAGCAACAAAATTTAAAACATAGGCATAGGAACACGTGAATATATGAATTCCACTAATATCATCCTAAAAGGCTAGAGATGTGTTATCCATTATTCAGTCATGCTTAGTTGGAAGTATTTCATTAGAGTCACTATGGGCTGTCTTGTAATTTTGTCAATAATATCGAAACTCGAATAATTTTCAAATTATGTGTATTCAAAAAAAATAGTAAAAAACAAGCAATGACAAAAAAAATTAAACTTCTCGAAAATATTCAGTTTCTACCAGTTTTATTTCAAATTTTTAATTCGCTTCAACATTTGATTTTGTTTTTATTTCACTCCTCTTTCTATTGCACCAATCAATCTAAGGTAAATATCACCATTACGAAATGTAAACAATATATAAACCATGGCCGTCGCCCATTTAGGTAGGATGGGGGAGGAGGTACGTAGCAATTCTCTGGGAGCCACGAGCTAAAGGTTCTACTAAGTATCAATTCGTGTATTCTAAGTATCAATTACATTTATTTATTTGAACAAATTGACAGTGATTTATATATCTTTTCGAGTGTAATTCATTTATGCAATCACTTTCATTGGCTGGCTTTTAGTATTAAACCCTGGATTGTAAAATAACCGATGAAAAAATATTTGACGCAACGCAATCTATTTTTATAAAATAAGCGCCACTGATAAAAACTATCTACAAAACTGACTACAAAAAATACCAAACGGTGAAGGAATAGGGAGGTGTTCGGACTCCACCCGCGAAAAAACTTTGTCTTGTCGGCTATCATCTCTACGGAATATTTATGAATATTTATTCTTCAGTTTATACTAATCGTTCTGAGTTTTCATATGCTTCATTCTCTGCCGCCACTTCATCATATACAGGTTGTTCATTCGGGATAATTGTTGTCTCGTAATAGCTGGAATGAAAAATGGTGTAGATTTATTTTATTGTACTATGACTAAGTTTATTCTCAAAAGCATTCCTGCAAATTATTAAACTAGGTTAAAGGGGAGTGTCACATCCCGACCATTCGGCGGCTGTTAGTTTTTAAGCACCATAGCTTAGCATTCAGTCCAGGGTTTAGCCAGTTGAAGTTCAAGCCCATGAATCCCACATAACATGCAATTATTAAATTGTTTAAATAATACCAAATCTAAATGGTTACAAAAATAGCAGCTCTCTCTTATGTGTCGATAAACATTTGAATAAAGCCTTGTTTAAAATGTAAAGGTGCAAAACCTGAAAACCCAGATTGAGGAAGTAGTATACCGGATTGTTTTGGTTTGTATGGATTGCAATAGATGTTTTAGTCTGTAGTTAATTTAATTTCAGTGGCCTGACATCACATTTGACAAACAAAACATAACACAAAAAACGAGCTGGAGTGGGGCAATAACCCAGTTTTGTTATATTTTCATAAACTAATTATCTGCGACACACAAGATGTTTAAGTCGTGAATTTCCACACGTTAGAGTTTAGTATCGTCAGAGTTTACTATAAAAGTATTACAGATTGAACTCTCGGGTTTAAATCCGACCCACCACTTTACCCTGGGTGTAATAAATTGAGTTAGCTACGAGCTCGTATACCGAATCTCGGAACTTTTTTTTCTCCAAAATACTGAACTCGACATCATCAACCTGTGATGCCATGACAACCATTCCTTATTTTCAGAACAATATACTATGGCTCCCAATTATTCTAACAACAATATAAATTTACAAACTTGTTGTTATCTCCCGGAGTTCCAGTATCGTCATAGTTTGATTCATTTTCGTAACCGTCACTTGAGTGTTCAGACGGAGAATTTTGGGTATTTGTGGGTGAAGATGGGGGTTCAGATTGTGATGGGCGCATATGATCAGGTTTGGGACCTGGAGGAGGTGGAAGGTTTGACTGGTCATCTATATTAGTTTCGGGAACTGAGTTTCTCGGAGCAGGGTGTGGCATTTTTTCGGGAAACGGTTGATTTGGGCGGTAAATTCGACTCGGTTGGGTATTGTTACTCATGTCTGGGTAGAAGCGTGGTTGTTGGCCGACATCATCATAATCTTCTGGATAGTTCATTTCATTTGGCCCGTCAAAGCGACTCGCTGTTAAAATATTTTTAAATAGAATTGGTGAAATTTTATTTCCAAGTTTATCAATTTGCCGAAACGTCCAAGTTTGATAACAAAATTTGGATTTTAGTATAATAAAAAAAATATTTCTACTCTAAAATATACATTCAAAATTTACATTAAATAAAAATTTATGCATGAATTTCTGAAAGGCTTGATAACAGTTGCTTTATGATTGGCAGAATATGTAATTATGGTGCATTGCAGCAAACGTTTTGTCATTTTTCCATGGTTTTACAAAATTTTTGGTGTTACTTTGGTATGAGATATTATTTGCTTAACGTGATCTTCATCTCATGCCAAAGTGACACTTATTGTGGTGCCACTGCGGTATGCGTTTATTCTCTTAAGATATTCTCATATAATTCAAGTTCTAACCCTCAATAAAATCATTGAGATCACACAGCTGAAATCGCATACCAACGTAGCACCAATATTTGGTCTTTTTGCAGCAATTAGCACCATTTACATACAAAATATAGGTTCACATTCAGAACTTTATGGAGAAACCTAATATGGCATGACTTTTTCAATCTTTGTCGTGTTCGTTTCTAAATTTTTAAACGAAATATTTCTGAAACCATTTTAGGATAATTGTTTATTTCCCATTTTTGCTGTTGTACTGCAAACATTGAGCGACTTGCTTCTCCGTCATATTTTACCTTTTTATTCACTAGTTAGGGCAGCTGCGGATGTGTTTCACAAGTTTGAGTACAATTAAGCTTTTCAGTCAGAACGCAACTTTTAAGTTACTATTGAATCACGCCGATTATTTAAGATATCTAATAGGCATTAATGATCATTGTTGTACTCAAAACATGGAGCGTCATGCAGTTCCGTAGGACGGGATTCTTATTTCGTGGTAGCTTCATATGTGTGATACACGTCTGAGTACTATTAAGCTCTCAGGACAGAAGGCAACTGTTTAGCATATTTCCGATATACGCCTATTAATGTATCTAACAGTAAAGATAAGTGTTCGACTTACAGCGCCGTCTGTTTTGCTCCGTGTACATATTAGATAAGACTGTTGACTGCTGCTCGGTAGTTTGTTGATTGGCGGGTCTTCTGCGATTTCTACAATATTGACTGTAACATAAAGTAATACCGTCGATTAGAAACTTCCTCACAAAGATAGTTAGTAAACTTTATGAAGCTTTTTTTCAGAAACCTTTGTATATGTTGCCAATAAAACACATTTTCGTAAATACTTCCATGGTAAATTGTGAAGTGTTATGTAAATTATTTCAATGGCGTGTCATAAACCTGCCATGCGCATCCATGGAATCACGAAAACCTTGTGGGCATTTATAATTTAATATGCAGTAATGTATCGTAATATTTGAAAATTGCAATACACATAGAAAGACATTTCTACCGATTTTAAATAATCAACACTTTGAATACGCATTTTTTATTTTCCACCTATACTATTCAACAGCAAATATTGCTTTTAAAATCTAATATGCAATTTGGATTGTGCGGAAATGTAATTTCGACTCCTACACCTGATTCTGGGTTGCCTCCGGCAGGGTTGTTTAAATTTTTACTTTCCACCTGTCTCCGAACTCGAACAAAATCAAATGAGATATGTAACGCACCTTTTCATATCTGGTAAGAACAATTAGTAAACTTATTGATTTTTGAGTTTTGGGGGAAATTTTGACACGCGACTCCGAACTGAAAAATATTTGACCCCAGCTTTACCTACGACTACAGTGAAAACATGCCACTTCACAACGTTGGTTCATAGTATATAGTTATTTTTTTTATAACTGGTATTATATACAGTTAAGATGAATTATAGAAAATGTAAAATGTGTGTTCATGTCAGTTTCTAAATATTGTATAAGTATAAGCGTGTACACGTAGGCAGCCCAAATTTATATATATATATATGAATTGATGGCCCTCTAGGCCCCTGGCGCATCAGCTCTAGTTTTGCCAAAAACTTCGACCAATGCAAATGCAAACAAAGTTAAAATAAATTTACCAAAGTAGAAATATTGTTGCAATGAGTAGAAAAATGACGATTACAGTCAATATTCCTGTGGTTATCCAGAAAATCTGCCACGTGACTTCATTTGAATCTAAATGCAATATATTTGAGTATTCTGAATTTTCATGTGTCGCTTTCAACATTACTCGCATCAAGGCCCTGAGGTTCAGTCGGGGATACTTTTATCTAGCTATGGAATACAAATTTTAATAACGGGTTCTCATTCGTAGTAGTTGAAATCAGTAGCAGCAGGTTCAGCCATGTCATTATAAAAATGTATCTCATCACGTAAGGTACAATAACATGACACGGTTCACATAAATCTAATAAATACTTTCGAAACGCCAAATATAACTCTAGTCGTCAGCTGCGGTAACATTTTCCTGCCAAGGCCTTGTCGATTTTTATAGTTTTCCTTGCAATTTGCCAGGTCATAAACAATAAAATAAAGAATGAAAATCTCTACTTTAGATGATCCACTGATAAGTCTATGAGATCTTTTTAAAATTTCTCATATAATACATAATTCTAGAATCAGTAACGGGGTGACGAATATTGGTGATTTTATTGCGTCCGTAGGTTCCACCCTCATACAATACATATTTGCGCACACACTATAAACTATATCAACGTTAGAAAATCTAAGGATAGAGTTGCATTAGAAACTAGCTGATGCTTTATATATATTGAAAGAATAACATAAACAGAATATCTACACATAGCAAAGGGGAATAAAAAGTTCCCAAATAAACAAAGGGATAAATTTTTCAAAAATAGGTTGGATTGGATAAATTTATCAAAAATAGGTGTGGATAGGTTGGACCACAAACATAATACGAAACGAAACTCTATGTAAACAAATACATCAATACAGTTCTCAAAAAATTAATTCTGGAAGAATTTAAAAATAATTTTTAATTTTCAGTTTCAAAAAGCCCAACTAACCTTTAGTTGAAGTTTCTGGTACCATAGTAATGCCATCCGACATAATGCTTGGTATATATTTATCAAAGATTGATTCTGGCGTTTTCGCGTAGCAGTGGTTTGTTATAAAGCATTGGCCAATACGGCATTGAAGTATTTACATCTGATTGTGCAATATGATTCAACCCATTTATGCTGATTAGATTATCATTAAGAATCGGAATCTAAAAGTATGAAAATATATTAGACTTGCAAGTGTATTCTATATGTTACGAACGTTCGAACTTCGAACGCCACAAAAATGATACATCAATTATCAATTTAGTATTGGAGAGATTTATAATTTGGGACCAATAAACAACGAGACTAAGAAAGATAAGCGGTAAGAGCAGTATGCTCCCCTGTTTATCATTTAGAAAGAAGGGTGTGTTTACAAATTACGGGGGCAGTAGAAATCAAAAGCAAATATGCAAAAATATGACAACTTCTATATAGATTTCATTCATAGTATCATATCACCTCTAAATATAAAGCAAAGATAAAAAAAAATTGTTATATTTTTGTATATCGTATAATTGGAATTTCTGGCAACCCTCTTTTGGGCTTACTTTTTCCCCTTCCGTTTTGTTTCTGCTTTTAAGGCTGCGTGTGTTTTTCGCTCTGTTCGAGTTATGTATTAAAGTTTACTGTTACTATACTTTTTGGTGCTTTGCTGTTGCTGGTTGGGGAGGTCGAAAGATTATTTTCAACAGGTTATGGGCCCAGCACGCTTCCGCTGCGCTGAAAGACTGAAAAGTAACCAGTGACTTTTGCTGCTGATTTTGAACTGAATATTGTTGTCGGTCGTTGACTGGTTCTAATCGGGTTCAATGGAGGACAAATGGTCTATTGATAGATTGGATGGGTCAAATTGGACAACATGGAAATTTCAGGTGCGTCATGTTTTGCTTGCAAAGGAGCTGTGGAGATATGTTGATGGCTCGGTTACGCTTACTGAAGACGCTGGTGAAGCAGCAGTGCTCGAATTCAACAAAAAGTCGCAAAAGGCATTGTCAACAATTGTTTTGTCTATCGATCCGTCACAGTTATACCTGGTAACTTCTTTTGATAAACCTAAGGCGGCTTGGGATGCATTGCGTAATCATTTTGAACGGGATACGTTGGCAAACAAGCTATTTTTAAAGAAGCAGTATTTTCGTGCGGAGATGGAAAAGGGAATGCGGATGGATGATCACTTGAAGCGGATGAAAGAAATTACAGATAGGCTGGCAGCTATTGGGGCGCCTATCAGTGAAGAAGATCAAGTTGTAACATTGCTTGGAAGTCTTCCACAGAGCTATTCAACTCTGGTAACTGCTCTGGAATCGCGTGTAGATGGAATTAGCCTAGGATTTGTTCAACAGGCGCTTTTACACGAAGAGCAAAAGATGAATGGTCGCTCTGGAAATGGGAAGAATAGCAATCAAGACGAGTCAGCTTTGGTCGGTTTCGACAAGAAACGTACGTGCTATGGATGTGGGCAAAAGGGGCATATTCGGCGAAATTGCCCCCGTAAAATGAAGAAAAAGTATGTGCCCACTGGATACCATAAAGCGGAAACTATGACTCCCATGCCTGAACCAGAATCCAGTGAAGATGATGATTCAGCAATGATCGGTTCATCTAACAGTGCCCATGGATCGGAGTGGCTGGTGGATTCTGGGGCGTCGCGTCACATGACTAAAGAAAATGAATTTCTGGTAAACTATAGAAAATTCAGTGTTCCGGAAAAAGTGGAACTTGGAGATGGCAGAACAGTGGAAGCACTTGGTGTGGGAAATGTTCACCTTGTGATGCTGTTTCACGGAAAAAAGTCGAAGCGAAGTACTTTATATGACGTTCTGTTTGTTCCGAAACTGGCGTGTAATCTGTTTTCAGTACATTCAGCAGCAAGCAAAGGAAATATCTTGAAATTTGATCGGTCGACTTGCTGGATCTACGGTGAAAATGGAATTGTACGTGGAATGGGAACATTGAATGGAAAATTGTATCAGTTAAATTGTCGACCAAACCTGGAACATAAGGGAATGCTGGTTGACGGAAAGAAATCTGATCTGGATTTATGGCATCAAAGATTGGGTCATCTTGGTGGTCAGCAATTAAAGGAAGCTGTACGGAAAGGCCATGTTTTGAATGTGAAAATTCCAGATGATGCAAAACTGTCATTTTGTGAAGCTTGTGTAGAGGGAAAAATTCAACGAAAGCCGCTTAGGGCGGTTGGTGAAATTCGGTCTACACGGAAACTTCAACTTATACACAGTGACGTTTGTGGGCCAATGGAAGTCGAGTCAATTGGCGGACGAAGGTATTTTGTCACTTTTATTGATGATTACTCACGGTTTTGTGCGGTTTATTTCATGGAGCACAAATATGAGGTATTTGACAAGTTCAAAGAATTTGAAACCCTGATGACAAATAATGCTGGTGTTAAAATTGGAACTTTGAGAACTGATAATGGTGGTGAATACGTCTCAAAGAATTTTGAAGCATATTTGCGGAAAGGGGGCATAAAACATGAACTGTCAGTTGCTCACACACCGGCTCAGAATGGTGTGGCGGAGAGGATGAATAGAACGTTGATGGAGTCGGCAAGATCAATGATATGCTATGCCGGAATGAAAAAGGGAATATGGGCTGAAGCTGTCTACGCAGCAGCATATATCAGAAATCGGGTGCCGACATCTGCCATCAAGGGAAACAGATCGCCTTACGAACTTTGGTATGGAAGAAAGCCGAATGTAAGTCATTTTCGTGTTTTTGGATGTGTGGCTTATGCTCATGTACCAGATTGTAGGCGGAAAAAGCTGGATAAAAAAGCTGAAAAATTGAGATTCGTTGGCTACGATTTGCGGTCAAAAGGTTACAGACTACTGGTGGAAGGAACTGGAAAGGTTTTTATTCGGAGAGATGTTGTATTCAATGAAAGTGATTTTGGTCAAGGAAAATTTGATACAACTGTAAAACGTTCCGATACAAAAGCTGAAAAATCTGCACCAAGGGAAATAGAAGTAGATATTGATGCAGTGGGAGTCAACGAATCAAATGAAGAAATGCCTCGGAGATCTAGTCGACAAGTGAATCCACCAATTAGGTTTGGCTATGATGAATATGTAGATGTTGCCTTGCACGATAAATCATATCATGTTGCGTATCTTGCTAGTCAAATTGCAGAGCCGAAAACTCTGGAAGATGCGTTGAATTCTGAGTGTGCAAGACAATGGAAAACTGCAGCGGAAAATGAGTACAAATCCTTGATGGAAAATGAAACTTGGGATCTTGTAAAATTACCAGCCGGTAGAAAACCTATTGGGTGTCGTTGGCTATTCAAAACGAAGTATACTAGTGATGGCAAAATTGAAAGATTCAAGGCTCGGCTGGTCGCTAAGGGATATACTCAGAGGTATGGCATTGACTATGATGAAATTTTTTCTCCAGTTGTCAAATTTTCATCTATCAGAACTGTGCTTGCTGTAGCACTAGAAAAGAATATGTTGATCCATCAAATGGATGTTGAAACTGCATTTCTAAATGGGAAACTGGAGGAAGAGATTTATATGGTGCAACCTGAAGGCTATGTTGCACAGGGCAAAGAAGATTTTGTATGCAAATTGAAAAAATCATTATATGGACTTAAGCAGTCACCACGGTGCTGGAATAGTGTTCTGAGTACGTTTTTGAAGTCCATGGATTTTCTGCAAAGTTCTGCTGATCCTTGTGTTTATGTACGTATAACCGATTCAATAACAATTGTTGCAGTGTATGTGGATGATATTATCATAGCTGCGGAATCGGTGTTTGAACTGACAAAATTGAAGGAAAGTTTTTCTACTCGATTCAAGATGAAAGACTTGGGTGAGCTTCATTATTGTTTGGGGGTCAGCATCGAACAAGATACTGAAAATAATTGCATACAATTACACCAGAAGCAGTACATACTGGGGATGCTAGAAAAGTATGGTCTGAAAAATTCAAAACCTTATAGTAATCCGTCGGATACAAATGTAAAGCTAAAAAAGGATGACGGTGGAAATGTGGATAAAGTTGATCCTAAAAAGTATCAAGCAATGGTTGGAAGTCTCTTATATGCAGCCATTGCTACTCGTCCTGATATTTCGAATGCTGTCAGTGTTGTGTCAAAATTTAATTCATGCCCAACGAAAATACACATGACAGCTGTTAAAAGAATTTTCCAGTACTTGAAAATTACATCAGACTTTGGCTTGAAATATGTGAAGTCTGGAAATGATCTAATGGGATATTCAGATGCAGATTGGGCTGGTGATCAAGATGATAGACATTCTACAAGTGGAAACCTCTTCATGCTTGCCGGTGGTGCCATTAGTTGGCTCAGCAAGAAACAACCCATTGTTGCTCTATCAACTGCAGAGGCAGAATATGTTGCATTGAGTTCTGCCACACAAGAAGTTATTTGGCTGAGGAAATTGCTTGCTGAACTTGGAATGGTACAGAATTATCCCACAATTATTAGGGAAGACAACCAGGGGGCAATTGCTATTGCAAAGAATCCTGTTTCGCATGGTAGAACTAAACATATTGATATACGTTATCATTTTATTAGGGAGGCAATTGACAATGGGGTTCTTGAACTTGAATATTGTCCTACTGAAAATATGCTTGCTGATATATTCACTAAGAGTCTTCCTAGGGATCGTTTTGAGAGATTACGTAATTGTATGGGCATTAAAAATGTTTAGCCTAATTCGGAGAAATTTCAATTAAGTGGGAGTGTTATATTTTTGTATATCGTATAATTGGAATTTCTGGCAACCCTCTTTTGGGCTTACTTTTTCCCCTTCCGTTTTGTTTCTGCTTTTAAGGCTGCGTGTGTTTTTCGCTCTGTTCGAGTTATGTATTAAAGTTTACTGTTACTATACTTTTTGGTCCTTTGCTGTTGCTGGTTGGGGAGGTCGAAAGATTATTTTCAACAAAAATAACTCATGATATTATCTAATCGTCTCCTAAGACATGATCTGCACTCTCAGACTTTTAATTAAACATTGCTGTGAAGTCTATACGCCTACAGACTCCACTAGTACTCAGGTAAATTTCAAACCATATAAATCAGAAGTAAATACAGGGTGACTCACAAAACAAAACCCAAGTCATTTAGAACATATTCTCAACATAACCTTAACTTTTCTGTTAAGTGTCCTAAATTGATCAAACTTATGGGTACAATCTCACAGAAACAGAAATTATCTTCGAAGTAAGAAATTTATGGGTTCGTGATTTGGGTCACCTTGTGCCTGTTGTTGTGCCTATATTGCAACACTGACACCATAAACTATAGTTGGCGTGACAATTAAATATCTTCACTTACAAGAAACAGATTTTTCGCAACAAATTCTTTAACACAGTAGCTCATTCCTATGCATTTGCTACCTTCAAAATTTACAGTCTCTCTTAAACTGACGCCATAACAAAGTGATTTCGTGAAGCATTCTTGAATAAACGTTCAAATGCCTGACAACACATTAGGACTTCCTTAGACAATCATTAATGAAATTTTAGGCCACACTGTATGTGAGCAATCAAAGCGGTATCATGCTTGAATGTTAGTTAACTTGTAACGAATTGTAATGGTTCACCAAGCGCGGGCGCGAGTAAAATTAAACAACACCATAAATCTCGTTATAATTGATACAAACGCTTATACACTAATGATAAGATATACGTACAAGTAAGTTTCGCAAACACTAACCAGTGACGTCAGCTCAGCATCAGGAGAACTCAAGTTTGAATTATTGCATTTATATTGAACACGAGCTTAAACTTATGTCTCTTCCATGGAAACTTTAGAAAGATCGAATGTGATTCAAAGTTTTATATCACACTTTCGCTCGTGTGTGAAAATCCCGAGTTTAATTGGACGAAACATTACAGACTCGCTTTGCCACTTGACTATACCCATCTTCAATACGCACGGCGATGATGCCAAGGTCATATTAGGTGGCGCTACTGAAATTCCTTCCCACTAGAAGGCAAAGTCCAAGATATTACTACGTGCACATTCTAATATTGAAATTCCATAAGTCAAATAATCCAAGCCATAATTACTTTGGGATATTTGAATTTATTAAACTAGATAGAAATCATAAATATACGACATCAAGGTACAGTTAACCGTGCATAAAACATAGCATGATGGCAAATATTGGTAATTAAAATAATTAAATATTATTTGGTTGATTCTAGAAATTCAAACTATAAAACGTGGCTCGGAAAAATGAAAGAAAATTGAAAAGATCGTATATTTCAATTTTATATTCAAATTTTGGAAAGTGAATAAATTTGTATAACATTGATTTGTTTTACATTGTCATCGTTTGGTAACTTGGTTGGGTAACCAATATAACTTGGATCTAGTAAGTCAGGTAGAAGTCATGACTTTCATGACATCTGTTGTTAGTATTTTTATAATTGTGAGTAGTTGAAGTAGAAGTTTCATCTTGAATTGTACGATCGCTATCTTTGCTAATAATTCAGCAACAAGTTGTAGCTTATTTATAGTTTATTTAATGTATATAGTTTTTTTTGCGATTCCTCGTCAGCTATGAGTTAATATTTGTTTAGGCGATATGTTTAACGTATTATAATTATTTTTTTGCTTATATCACATATTTTTACTACGAAATATATACCTGAAGATGGAATTCTTTGCTAGGTTGAGTGTGCACGCAATGCGAGTAAGTTTGAATTGTTTTCATTCACAGTTTAGTTATAATTCCTTAGAAGTGTTTGTTTAAGAGATTCCTTGTTTGACGCAAACATTTTGCTCTCTCCGTAATGTCGTTTATCTTTGTAGGTTATTCTGGAGTTGTTACAATTAGATTTTGATGAATTAGAGAGGTAAGGAGACCTATGAAACTTTATGCAAGTATTACCTTTACGAGGAAAATTTTCATATTATTCATTATGTATTGTTAGTACAGGTTGATGTTGCTTCTCACATAGATATTTATCAGAATATAGTATTATCTAGATGTTATTATCTAGATAAATAAGTAACCTCAATGGAAAAATAATGAAAAGTTATCCCAATATTTTTGACATAATTTTGTCCTACAGTAGGCTATCAGTGAATTTTCTTAACCTTACTAGTTTATTTTCTTTAATGGTTTTACCTGTGTTCTAATTGAAAGTTGCTTTGTCAATAAACGATTAGTTCCTTTAATTTAAGAGTAATTAATGATATGGTCTTATTCGAACCGACTTCGAAGAGACGTTAACTGAGCGTATTACTAATGGTGAAATAAAAATTTTGGGAATATAGGAATATAAGTTTGGATATTATTATTATTCATATTTGAAAATTGCCAATACAATTTTACTTGCCACTTTTAGTTATGTATAGTAACGGACGGCAAAGATGTTTGGACTAAAGTGCTATACAGTATTTTGCTTCATCGTCTATTTGGAACTTAATCATAGTTGTAAGTATTATTTGCTAGTAATTTATTATGAGAAGGACAACAAAATAAAATGAATTGGTTTATATGTTATCATATAAAATGAGTATATTGCACTCAACAGAGTAATGCAAAATAATTCGAAAAGTTGAATATTTTGTTCATCTTTCAAAAATTTATCTATCTAGTTGATGTTAAATAAAAACTTAATCTCAAATCGAACACGGAAACATTAGTGCTGTCTATTGCTAAACCTTACGAATATACAAAATGATTTTTTTGAAAATGAAAAGACTTTTATAATCGAATTTATGTTCTGTGATACATTACTTCAGAAGTTCTGATAAATTCTCTTTACATTATTTGCCAATAAGAAAAAAATATTTCTGTACGCCCACTTAATTTCAACAACAACAACAACAAACAAGAATTCATCAAAAAAATCTATAGGTTCTCTTTGTATCCAATAATATATCCGAATAATTGAATAGAAACGAATTAAAAAAATAAAAATATTTAATTAATTTAATCTTGTTGTTTCTTTGTAGTGCCATGCACAATTGAAAGCGGTTTAATTGGAGCAAGTGTGTTTGAAAATGCGCCGAACGGAACTCTTGTGACAACTTTATATTTCGAAGGAAGATATGGATATGAACTACATGATATATTGCTAGATAGAGATCTGGATAATTATTTCGAGCTCAATAAAACAGACGGACTGCAAGAAGTTACAATTTATGTTAAAGACTCCACAAACATGAACAGATATCGATTTCCCATTATGCAAGGTGTCAGCTTCGCTGAAATAAATGGATACGTGGCTTGCTATGATATTTATAATCAGGTACACGTTTCAAAATAAATCTACCGCGTTTTCTTAATACAATAAAAAATTAAATATTTTTGTAACAGCAATCTTGGACCGCCTGTAAGCTTTTAATAGTACAATTAAATATCTGATAAACAAATCTCAGAATGAACTTTAGCAAAAATTCGTTTGCTAAAAGTGCAATCGATACATATACTTTTAGAATACAGAGTACCGTGTTGTAATGAGTTTCCTTAGTTTATGATTGATATTTTGTAGCTACTTACTTTGCTCCTCGCATTCAAACTGTGGGTAGTGTTTTGAACATGAGTTATTAGTCTCATCACTTAGAAACGGAACAGACGTTAAATTACGTGACTTAAGATCACTGTAGTTGGACACGTGTACATAACGATCGTTTCAATATTATGTTGTTGTTCGTGTTATTATTATTATTCTCTTTCGTCATGATGAAATCGCTTTTCTCTTCGAATACTGGACCAATTGCTTTGAAATTTTCAGTGGTCAAAGATTGATTTTTTGCCAGAAGGCTATTACTTTTACTCATTTCAAAAATTTCTGTGGAGTTCAAGAGATTCGTATTTTAGGTGTCAGAAAAATAGCGACACCTTGTGACACGTTCATATATTTAAGCACAGCTCTCTTGTATTCAGTAATGTTGCTGCTATTGATGGGGGAAAATAACCCTTTTTCTAAACTACGTAAATTTTTAGTAGGAATCGAACTCTTGACTACATGTCCATATATTTGGTCGTTTTCATTTTGTAAATTATTTCCATTAACCAAATTTGAAACATATAGTTATTGTGGAGTTGAATGGAGATTTTGAACAAATTTACTTCAGCCATAGAATGTCCTAAAATTAAGTTATTCAAAATGATGCAATTCTTAAACGTAAACCTCATCAAAATTGTCCTAATTACTTTTTTATTATTTTAGTCGATAACATGGGTTACAGGAGTACATTTGTTTTACACCAACAATTATCCATCTCAAATAACTTCACCAGGTCAGACATCACAAAGCGAGGTTAATTTTTTTCAGTAACATTGATTTTTAATATAATTTGCTCAAAAGTATTATGCCTAATAGAGAAATTCTAGGAAATTCACAAAAATTATATTTACCTTCAAAAAATAGCGATATAATAGATAACCCCCAAGAAATCGAGCACATTGTTTTACATCTACGAAAATGAAAAATATATATTTAACACTTGTAGACTTGAATTTTTATTTGTGTATGATTTTATCCAAAAATTTCATTAGTTTTGAACGTTTTGCACGAAAGTTTGGTACAATTCAGACCAGTTGTTCCTAAACGACCCACAATGGGGGTTTTAGGAATTTTTAGACAATTTTTTAAGGGGGCGTGAAAAAAAATATTTATTAGATTTGATCTTGCTCGCCTTATTTTAAATATTCGAATTTGTTTATTGTTTAGATATTGCGATTGCATCCACGTACTTTCAACGTGTTTTTAAAATTGAACATACTTTTGCTTTACTGTTATTTGTAACTTACTGTTGAATAGTTATTTTTTGAAGTGGGGCGTGGTTAAGCCACTGTAATAGACACTAACTACATGGCCGGTTTTTAGGGAGGGAGGGGATTCACCTTTAGTATAAATTACATCTGGTGTATCCTTTATAAACTATTTTTTTATTATCAAAACAGAACTTCCCAATCAACACTATTTTACCTATCTACATCACCAAAACCGACAACGGTGATCCAACAACCGAAAGTTGTACTTATTCAATCACGGGTCAAACTCCAGCAGGATACTTCGATGTAGATTCGATCAGTGGAAAATTTTCTCTTCTCAAGAGTTTGAATTATACAGAATACCAAAATCACACAGTTGATATGTAAGAATTACGAGTTATATAGAGCATATATGTATATAGTATATATATTTTATGTACAAGGATTATAGAACAAATGGGGGTTCTGAACAAATGTTAATTCTAATAGGAAGTTTCTATATTTACGTCTAATATACCCTTACTCTATTATAGACTTTCCCTGCGACCTGCCTGATTTATGAGGTTAATAGCTTTCCATTCGAAACTTTCATATTAAACTATACGAAACCACTTCTATCTACAAAGAACTACCTGAAAATAATAAGAGCAAAATAAAAAACATGCATCATTAATTCACGAGAATGGAAAGATTTATTCAACAATTGAGTTTCTGTATGTGCATGATTATACCCAGAATTTAGGGGAGTTAGTCACGATGTATGTATGTAAGAATAAATGATATTTAGATAACATCGATTTTAGTCGTTGCGCAATATACAACAGTGTACAAAATTTATGGGAATATTTTTTATATTTAAGATCATAAATTAATAGGGAAACTCCAATGTTTATATTCTACTTGTTTAATAGGATGTATGTAGAAACAAAACCAAATAAAAATATTGTATTTGAGTGCATATTCATGAGAATACTAAATCATATTTTTGGACACAAACTGTATCTAAATTGTAAATTGTTTTCTAATCGTGTTGTCGTTGTTGATGTTGCTGTATCATTGTTGATTTAAGAATCTTTTTTTTTAATCAGTCAAAAATTGAGATTTTGATGTGGAATTATCTCTTGAAAGATTATTAAATTTATATTATCTGTGAACGCGAGTAGTTTTCTGTTGCATACTAATGTTTTCTATTTTCAATTACATGTATTCTTGTGAATTACGCAGGTTAATTTTGAAAAGCTTGCGTGCTTATGTTTTCGTATGCCTGCGTGAACTAAACATACCTACTTCGGTTTGCACAGATGAAACTTTTACTGAGAAACCATTGTCCATCACTAGACAAATTCGCCAAATACATATTCAGGCAGTTCCCTGGTATTTTGAACTCAGCTAAATTTGTGGTAAATTATCATATCATAGAAATTCAGATTCAGATTTGAATGACTCAAAATTTTCAAGTAATAGTTCTATATCAATTTTAAAGACCAAAAAACAAATAACAGCAACAAAAAAAAAGAAACAATTTAATTTTTCCCGAAATAAAATGATATTCAACTGAGAACAATTGGTTACAAATTTCAGTTATTTAATTCTAGAGTTGCTCTATAACTTTGTTTTCAAAATGCTTTCACATCAGGTATCAAAACTTTTATTTTATTTATTTTTTATTTCATTCCAGACAACTGACAAACACCGGGCCTGATAGCAACGGTGATGAAGTAGTATTTAATGATTATCAAACACTTACAATACAAATAGAAGGCTTCGATTATTCACGACCGATATTCCTTCCTTGTCATAATGTTTGCCCTCCTCTCTATACTACAAGCATGGTCACTAGTAACGTAAGATATATTTTTGTCCTAATATGTAATAATTTTTGTCATTAATAAAGTCACATTATCACAATTTCAAAATTGGCCAAGTTTTATTTTTAAAGGACGAGGCGATAGTTGAATTTGTTAGAATATATCTACAACTTCTCTTCCACGAATTTTACATCTTTTTCTATTGGAATATAAGAAATGGATTATATATATATATATATTGATTTTTTATATTTGATGGGTCAGATTTTGAGTACAACGAATATTTCATTTTTTTTATCAATTCTTTTACCCAAATTGTATTAATAAATCATATATATTAATAAAAACCTTCAATAACCGAAACTGTGATTGAGTTTACTAAGACGAAAACCTTGTCAAAATTTAGCATCAGTGTATCAACTATTTTTTGTTTACAGACATATGATTCGCTAAATATTTTTCCTGGACCAATTATAGCAATAGACGGAGATACTGGAATAAATCAACCAATTATCTATAGCTTCGCAGACGAATTTACCTCAGGTAATACAGTCAATAAATGTATAGTCAGTCATTGGCTAATTTTGACTTGCTTGGTGATCCAAACTTGATAGTACTGATGTTTAATATATGAAATTGGAAATATGACGGGGAATGATAAAGCCATTTTGAGTACAGAGTGTATGCTTCGCTAACGAAATTTTAAAAACTTATATTCTGATCTTGGTTTGTACTATCCTCAACGCTTGCCAAGCCCCGACGTATCAAATAGAATAGATTATGACAAACTGTAGAGCAGTGCTCTTGAACCGGGTATACGGTATACCCAAGTGTATACCGGACCGTGAGTTGGGTATACAACTGATAAAGAGTATACGAAGGGCCTACAGCCTAGGTCAGGGATTTTAATATAATAAATTATAAAAATATTCAAGCGGAGACAACAATGCAAACGCGGCGCACGTGAAATATAAAATGTCATTAACGTAAAGAACCGACCTGAGTTCATTGTTACATCACAAGTTATATAGATAATGCGATCACGTGTCTGGGTTGGTGATTTCGGTTGCCATGCACTTCGTTTGATTTACGTTGAACATTATTCAAATTTACAACTTGCGGACCCTAGTCTATTAGATAGCATGATGATATTGCAGTACAATATGTGCTTAAAATTTAATTTTTATTTAAGCCTTAAATAAACATGTGTATTTGTAAGGTATACAGAGTTCTTGAAAAATGGGGAAGTGAATGGGTAGCATTCTCCTCCGCTGGCGAATAGAGTTATATTTTGGGTTCATGAATCATGCATCAGAATTATGTCAAGCGCGTCGTGTTAATGTAGCTTGATTCACAGGTTGGTTGGTTACTATTAAAATAAGATCTCATGTATAAGCACCTAATTAAATATTCACACATTCAGAAAGTGAGACATTTTATTCTCATTTTGTCATTGACGAGGTGTACGGACAAGTCAGTGTAATACAGCCAATACTCTCAGCTTCTTTGATAACTCTAACTGTTAAAGCAGAACAGACTGATAATCCCGATCGATACTCAGTTGCTTACCTACAGGTTAGTTTCTGATTTCATATAAATTAGATTGTTGGACTTAGCATAGAAACAGAAATTTTTTTATTTCAAAACAATCTGTAATTCTGACATTGAGTTACGTGTAAATAAATGGTTTGTTGGCTGTGAATATTTACTTAGTATTTAGTTTACTATTTCCTCCAAGTTTGATTCATCGCTCGCTTGAAATTCGAAAAAATTGGGCTATTTTTAAAGTAAATTTGCTAAAAACTATTTTATGTTATTTTAAGCATAATAACTATTGTGCCAATCGCTTTAATTATTAGGATGAAATGTTTTTTGGAGCGTCGCTGTTTTTTGTTAATTTGCCCTAAATATAGTTATGGATGACCGATAATTATCATACTTGTAGATAACATAACCTTTTCCATTTTGTCCATTACCCACCTAGCAACGATTTACAAACATCTTCACAATATTAATTAAAAATTGAACAATCTTCGTTTTGTTCAGGTTACAGTTTTAAATAAAGACGAATATCCTCCAGCATTTCTACCAGACATATACGAAGGTGACGTTGTTGACGATGGAAGCCAAATTTTATTTGTGTATGAAAAAGATAGCAATACTTTGATCCATATAAATGTAATAGACGAAGACAATGATCCCAATGTGAGAATTTTTTTCTATATCAACATTGAAGTACTAATCAAGAAATACACATGGGAACAATTTTTGAATTATAAAGTGTCGAAAGCTGTTTCTTTTTTAATTTTGCAAGATTTTACCCCGGACAGATTCTGCACAACCCGTCACTGCTCAGGGGTACATTCCTCCTTTCAAGGGGCACATAAAATTGAGTCTAACAACTAATCTTCACATAACTTCAAATCTTCCTTAAAATATTTTATCACCTGAAGGTAATATTTGAAGCCTCGTATATACTCTCAACTCTTTTGAAAGTAATAATTTCACCGCATCTAATTTTCAACTACAATAACTACTAAGTCTACATTCGCGGTTCACATTACCTATTTCGTCCAGTCACAGCACGCAAGATATTTTTGTGGATACGCAAGCGAATTATACCTTTCTCGAGGGGTACATATTGACATCGAGTTTGACAAATCCTGAGTTTGATCTATCTTATAGAAATACTTACGCTTTGAGTAAAGCAAGATTTTGAGAGGATATTATTTGACTTTAAAATTTGCATTTCTATCCAGAGGGACTAAAATATGTGGGGCATGATATGACCACGAGACTGTCAAATCAGCGACCTAAATATATGTTTATGCAATCTCAAGTAAATAAATAGTTTTTTTTGTTTAGGCTATATTGATGATGGAAATGTCTGCAGCAACACCGTTTAAAATCACCCCGGACGGAAAAGTTTATGTCGAAAATGATCAAATAAACTTTAACCAAAAGACTGTGAGTCCAACCATAGGAGTTATGTGGATTTTACAGATTTATTTTTTAATATAACTTAATAATTCAATTTTAATAACTATGTAGCAATCATTTTCTATTACAAAATTTCAATTTTCGGGTATTCCAGTCTTGGATTCGAGCAATACGATTCACATATGGCTTCGCAACAATCGACCATGATCATCAGGCACGATTACTACCTACTATAGACATTTTTGAAACAATATATTGCTTAATTTCAATATTCTAGGATTTGAAATTGCACTTCAAGAAGGAGGCAGTTTTTAATTTAATTTTAATTAAGGAGTTCATTTATTGTAAACAAACAGCTTAATAATGTTCAACGGTTTATTCTTATTTGGTCTATTGTATGGCGTTATTGAAGTAAGAAATTATAAGTCAAAATTCGCCAATGTATATACATTAGAAATACCAGGGGAAATTTTTCACAACAAATTCCTCTTTTATTCATGTGCTGCAGTACGAGTTTCAAGTTACAGCAAAAAATATGGACCCTGACATTGCCGATGACAACAGATATAGCACTCAGCCAGCCACGGTTACAGTATGGATACGAGGTAACCTTTAAATTTGGTACCGTCCCTCAATATTGCAATATTTATTTTATAATTTTTATCCCAATGCGCGCCATTTGGTGTATACTGACAAGTATAGCCTCACCAAATTATCAAGTTGTTGGACATTTGGAACCATATGTTTTTGTTACGTACCAGAACTTGCCTAATTTTAGCCTTGTTCGATGTCCTATGACTAACGAGAGAACTATTGTTGCGCAGTATTTGATGGAAGAAACTCTTATATTAGGCTATTTCAAGAAAAGTTTTCAGCCAATGTACTCCGTTGTCTGGGGTCCCTTGGCCCCATATTTATTTGATCAGCTTTGTAAATAATTAACTATGTCCATAGATACGTTGGATCGTATTGACTTTTTGTATCAAAATAGCATTTAATTACTGTTTATAACTAGATTGCTTATATTTAAGATCCAGAACCAGAATCAAAGAAAACTGTGACTTTAAAAACTTTTTGGATTACAACTGGAATACTGTTGCTTATTCTACTAGTTACAATACTTGTAATCGTCATATATTTTATAAGGTATTTCGATTTCATCTTTGATTAATTAATTAATTTCGATGTATCTTGTATTCGTAAATGTTTCATCGTTTACATTATTTTGCCTTCTCTTCTGGTCTGTTTCAACATTCTGAATGACTTTGTAAGATATTTAATATGGTGCAGCGACATAATGTGCATCGACATAATCCATTCAAAAGAGTGATTCCCCCTCGTCAACGTCAATTAAATTTTTGACAAAATGTTTGATTTCAATCTTGCGTTACTGGGTATTTATCTACATTATAATTAGACACGGAGTGTACATATAGATCGTTTTTTTTTTTATCGGAATTGGTTTTGTTAGAATTTTCTTCTTGACCGATTGCCCTAAAATTTTGAGTGGTTATCGATTTGTCTTTTTTCGCGAGAAAGCTATGAGTTTTATTTATTACTAAAATGTCTATGGACCCTATTCAATCTGATATTTTATCCAAATATTCGCTATATTTTTTTTCATTCGTTGGAACATGGTTTATAATTCGCCATTTGTGACTGCTGTCTAGATTTTGCAAAATCTTGTGAATTTTACCAAGTTGGAAGGTTCTCGATATCAATGACGCACTGTTGGTCTCGGTACGGAAAGTTACTGTATAAGGTGAAGCAAAATTGCTTTGAAATTTTCCGTGGTTGAGGATTTTTGTGTGCGTTGACGTCGTCAAATTGAAAATTGCGCACCGTGCATTGTTTCCGTTAAATTCTCTCGCAGTTTTAAATTTTACGGTGTTGGAAGTAGAAGTCGGATTTGAAGACACTGAATGGTGATTAAAAATAAAATTTTGTGAAATAACTCTAAAATTAAATAACAATTCATTGAAGAACGGTTGAATACGGAGGGTTTTTCCTAACGGCGATAATTATTTTTTTTTGCAGTTAGGATCTAGAATCGTTGTCGAAAGTATAATCAACACGCAGCCGAGAGTTGTAGTTCAAGTCTCATTTTTTTTTTTTTTGAATCAGGATTCGAAATATCTACTCGCCTACTTAATTTATTTGTTAAGACAACGAACTTATTTTTGAGTAGAGTTAAACGTTGCATTAAAACTTAATCACTATTTAAGGACAACATGTATGAAGAACAAAAATAAAACTAAGAAACCTCAACAACAGACTTCTCAACTTTCACCAATTGAGGCAAAAATGAAATTGAGGCCGAGAGCAACTTTGCCGACAGAAGCAAAAAAATTGTGAGAAAAACAATTATATGCAGTTTGTTATTAAAAGTGCAGTTACCAAAATTTGTGTACTTAATGCTATTATTGGGTATACAAAATTTATTGACCAGACTTGAGTTGCATTGAAGTCATTATTCGTCAAATGCTAAAATAATCTAACCGCCAGGGAGACTTAGTTCAGTGATGGACTCGACTGAAGACTCTGATGACTCTTCACACGACTTTTAACATAGACCGTTTATCAAAACTCAAATTTACTAGAGTCATTTAAAAAACATGTCTCTGACTCGTACCTCACCAACCACCAGTAAAACTCCCTCATTGATCACTGATCAGATTCGACTTCGGAATTACCTTGTCTCAAAATTGGGGTGATACGTGACTCGAGTTGACTCGTAACTTCATCCAGTGGTATATATCACATGTGATGCACAACAATCTAAAATCTATTTTGATCACTTTAAGTCACCGAATAAAATTTGATACAATAATATTTGTATTATTCACTTCAGGAGAAAACGTGAATATCGACGGGAGCCAACAAGGGATATAGATTTAAATTCTTCTACACCTTCCAATGATATAGACGCAGAATCAAGACCTGAAGAAGCGCGAACGCGAGCACGAAACGTTGGAGGAAAACGAAACAATGTGGAGCAAATAACACAAGTCCCTCCGCGTCCAATTAAACCGTTGCCGGGAATGCAAATTCACAGGCCAAGTGATGTTCCGTTATCAGATTATACTAATACACGCCAAACGATGTCAGCAGGTCATTATAATAACTCATTCGACACAATTTCAAATGGGTAAGAATGTTTATTTATTTGCAAATATTACAAATTTTTCATTCAAGCAAAGTATTTTTGCACATAAGGAAATATAAATGAATCCCATGCCTTAACCTCAACCAGAGGAAGATTCCGGTCCTTCGAAATATGTAAAAGTAGCTCCTACAGTGTCTGCTTGTGTAAATCTTTGTTCGAAGCTGACAGCATTGATATGTTTTATGAAAACCATACAAAATATCAGTACAATTGTAACCTTACCAAGAATTGACCCTGAAATATCCAGCTTGTGAATAATTTTGGTTCTTTTCTTTTCACAGCTCGGATTACGAACCACCTTTTCCCGCTGCTGATCACAATGTTAATTCACGCAACTCACCTAACAAAGCGACTCTTAATCTATACAATAACAAACGGCAAGAGCAAGTTTATGAAGTGACCATTTAAAATCTCGCAATGAAACAAGATTTGAGCTAGAAAGCGGGTTCATTTGACCCCCGATCATTTGAAAAAAAACTCTAATTTCAGAAAATATAGACTTCCCTTCAATTTAAAGCGTGACTGCGTGACTCCAACTTCTGATACCGACTTATGAAATAAATAGAAGTACCCCAAAATATATGGACTCTTTAGTGGTCTTAGTTAAACAGTTCGACTCCAATAATAACTTTTTTAAGGGTAGCGAAATTAAACATAGATTCCACTCCTATGACTCTTGCCCTAAATCCGGTACCAATGTCAGAGGAAAGCTCCAATAACCTACTCGGGGTCCACACAGCCCAGCGGTGTACCTATTTTCATGGTTATCACGATTAAACTTTATGTCATTTTCTTATTGGACACGTTAGTGGACATAACGATCGTTTTGCATTCTATGCTGACACTCTTCTTCTTGTTCTTATTTGTATTCTTCTTGGCATCGTTATGAAAAATCGCTTTTCTCATTGATTACATTTATCACCATTTTCTTTGAAATTTTTTGTGAGTAAGGATTATATTTTTTGCTCGAAGGCCATTACTTTTATTTATTTCAAATATTCCGGTGAGCTGAATGGGATTCGTTTTTTCGTATGCTTTGACGTCATCCGAATTTACCACTAGGTGGCGCTGCGTGTCTATATTTTCATGATTATCATGATTAAACTCCATGTCATTTTCCCGTTTTCTCTCTATTTTCCCCAATTTTCGTATTTTTTTATTTTTGTATATTATGGATAAACTAAATGGAATAATTCTAGAGTTTTTAAGATTATGATTAAACGCGTGTAACGCTGCCGAAAATATCTGCTAATAATGAAACATTGGGTGGGAATTGTATTAACTTTATACAACTTTACGCAAAAAAATCTCGACAATAAGACAACGGTGCTGATGAGAGTGTTTTAGGCGACACAAGGCGGACTAGAAGATATTATGTCTATTCTTAAGACATATATCTCAGTTGCTAGGAATACTTGGGAGATGTAAAACTCTAGAAAATCCAATTTTGCTTCAATTGAGCGTTTTATTTAAAACAGTTTTAATAACCATTTACCGTTTAGTTTTTAGCCAATATAGCGCAAAGATCCGAGGAGAAATGTATAGTTCTGAGCTCGAGTTTGTTAAGTGAGGTATTTTATCAATTCCCAAAAGTTTTATTGTTTTTTTCTATCCAGAATGTGAGCGGATTCATATTGTGTTGTTATTGATAGAGAGAATAATATAACGTGTGCATGAGCGGAATATCCTAACGGTTAAAGCATTAGAGTAAACTTTTGCTGATGATTTCGTTTCTGCAAGACTAACTACTTATCCTTCTTCTATGCTTTTGTGACGGAGGATCCGTATGCATATAATGCAAGGATGCTGTAGCAAGAGTAAGAGTAACTATCGAGAGTCTTGCTGCACACTAACACAAATATATTTATGTAACGTTTCGTCTGTCCAAGGTCAGACTTCTTCAGACATACATAGTTCAATTATAGCAAGAAAAGCGGTTACATACATTTGTTGGCATTTCTGGGTGCACATCTCGTGGCCAATTCTCATGCTCAACCACCACACACTGGTTGTAATAATCTGAGAAAGCAATACCGAGCCCAAAGAATTCTGGTCTTTACATGTTGTGAGATAACAATGTAAGATTATCAAGGCCTCAATTCGTGGCAAAAAAATATAGCAGACAAAACAATTGTATTAAGTGCTTAATTAGCTCAGTAAAAAGACTATATACGATTCTAATGGCAAATAAGCCAAGTATTACAATGTTTTTAAAATAAAAGAATTGTTCCAGATACACTTATGACATATTGAGTTACAGAATGTGAACGTTGCATTATTTAGTTTTCTACGCTACGCTACGTTAGGTCTAACGAATAAGGCATCCTGACGCAAACTGATTGTTTAAAAGCAGTGATATCACACTAATACACAAACATGACATGCAAAATATGTTCACATGCTTGGAGAAGTTATATTGAGCAAATAGTCATCACAACAGAGTTCTTTAGTTCGTGGCTAGATTTCACACAAAATTCCATTCACGACTTTGTCCGGGTAGAAATCCCACATTCCAACTGAACGACTTTCAGGATTTGAATAAACTTTAAATAAGACAGCGGTTCTCTCGGAAATTCTAGTTGGGTATCGTGAAGCCCAACGTACATATGTTGCATTCGTTTTATCGGATAAAACTAATCGAGCTGGGGGCTGAAATATAAATTATAAAAATTTCACATATTTTTAGATATAATACTGTTAAAAATTGACATAACCGTACGAAAAAGTTTAAATATAAATTTCGCAAAAAATCGGTTTGTTGAATGGTTATTTGGTAGATTTGAAAAAAATAAAAAAAAAATTGATAGACTTTTGGATCACTTAGAATAGTTATCCTCATTCTTGCTATAGAATCCTTGCGTTATATGCATACAAATCGGTTGGTGCAAAAGCATAGGAACAGGACAAGTAGTTGGTCCCATCAAATCCAATCAGCAGAAGAAAAGATATGAAAGAATTTTTTTTTATTTATCCTTGAATGAAAAAGGTCAATAAGACAAAATACGTGGCCTCTAGTTACTTTTTATGTTCAAGAATGTGAATAACTGAGAGTTTATCGTCCTAGTTCGGGGTTTCTCCAAATTTATTCTCGCTTTTACTTCTTAGCAAATTTGTAAGGTGAAATTTTTTTCTCAAAATGTGTATACTATAAAAGTTTTCCTTGAGTGAATTGTGTAAATGGGCACCATGGTAGAAGATTTCTCTGTATCGGAAGCACTATGTTTTATAATATTATAGGACAGCGCCTAATAACCTTTTATTGCTTGCTTAAGTTAGTAGTTTTGGGTAGATCTTCCGAATCGCGAGTACATGGCCAAGCCAATTACTGAGCTAAATCTCGCACGCAGTTATCTCGGTACGAGTCTGGGACATTGGGTAAATGATGAAAGTCAACTAAAGGGTGATCCTAATCACGAGTCGAGTCTACCATTGAGCTAAGTCTCACTGGCGGTAAAGTTATGTACAATTCCGAATCATTTCACTGAGATTACTTTAGTCACTTCGAGTCTTCCTGTCAAGTCCCCCCGACAGTGTTAATTAGGCAGGCAAAAACACTGCGATGCTCCATGTCACCAAGTCTAAATTTACGTCTAATGCGCTTAATATCTCAATGGCATTCACTTTAATTATATTTCTATTATATACCTGTCGTTCGTAATCCATTCCAGTCCAAAAACCTTCGCCCTCTCTTTGTATCACAGGAATGAGATATTTAATGACCATGTTAAAATGCGTTGCATCACGTATGTGAGCTGCTTCTCCACCGATTATTTTGCAAAGCATACGCCCTTCTATTGCGGTCACTGAATGTTTAATCACCCAATAGCATCTGTCTTTGTATTTTACTGGGCATAAGGCTGTAAAAAAATATATAATTGTTTGACGTCGTTCTGAATTGACATGTACAAAACGTATGTTAACGCTTTTGGCATTATTTAGTGTTACAATATCGTGGTCGTTAATTTTCAACAGTTTGCGCTTCGAATAAGGTGGTAGGCACTAAGTTTTAACTTGAGATAATTTACTTGAGCTGCCAACGATGCCAAGCACGATTAACAAGTTCATAGCGTCCATAAACACCTTTGTAATTAAAGTATATATATATCGGGAATAGAAACATCGACGAACCTCTCAAGTATTTAGTGCTGTAGCTTCCGGCACTTCAATGGTTGCCTTATCGTACTGACTGCTTCATTATTGCGTCAAGCAGCGTTTACTGAACATTAGCAATGCGTCATATTTGTATACAGTATCAGAAGCTCTTGGCATTACGGTGCTCGCCGTACCTCGCTCAGGGATCAAGTAATTTTCTTCTGAGTAAGAGCGCATAACCTTCCTTCAAGCATTTATATAAATATATAAAATAAAATATTGTAAGGAAAGAATATTCATTTTCCTCGATTTACCTCCCACTAGTTTATTGTAGAGTGCCATATTTGTCTTCAGTGAGGAAATCTCGTCTTCAAGGGCTAAAATATAAAATAAACATGAATTATATTAGTGCATTATATAATTATTGGAAGAAATATTTTAGCATAACTTAAATCAGATATTAAGACTTTATGGGAACTTTTCATATATCTCTTATTTAGATGTATATAATTGTATTTGAATATCGCGAAAGTGGCGTTTATACCAATGCAGATAGCCAGGCAAATACATAACTTCGTTTTGTAAGTTTCATATAATTTTACAGCTAGTAGCAAGATTTCTATCATCCCCTGAATTTAAGAATATCCCATGAAAATACAATACTAGGGAGAATACTAGTTTATATCATAAGTTTGAAAACCATCCAATTTTTGGCCTTCTGTCTTACATGGGGTTTACAAGCTTTCACGATTTTTTAAATGTTTGTTGTATTTCTTGTCATAAAGTCATTAAAAATAGTTTTGTAGATTTCTCATTGTTACACTTACAACCCACTTTATCACACCCTGAATGGGGCATTGAATTTGTGCCCGAGATTTCAAACCGCCGATGGCAACATAGTCAATTCAACGCTTTTAACAAGCATATATCGTACCAACTATGCGGCTAGTGTCTGTTAGTGCAGCGAGGTTTTTCTATATCAAAATCCTCTTTATATTCAGTAACACGGCTTTCTGGGACGTGAGATCAAAGTGGCTTCGAGCTTGTGAGCGGGGGTGTTGGGAATGAATGGTGCATAGTACATACTATAATTCACATGTAAAACTTACTACAAAATAGAATCTGTTCACAAAATTGCTCATTGCTCTTTCTTACTTTTCTCTTGCTGAACCTAACAGCTGTTATAAGCTTACCTTCAAATTTTTCTTGGATCATTATTGAAATTATTTCGTAGTTAATCACACCGGGCTTTCCTCGCGGTCCTGGAGGTCCAGCAGGCCCCGCTTTGCCAATCCTCGCCATTTGCGTGGTGTGAACTTGGCTCGCTGATGTGTCACCTCCTTCTCGGATGTTGCAGTACTCGTTAACTTGTTGGGCTAGGTAAGCTAATTGGAAACTCTGTTGGCCATAGGCTAACAATGCACAACAGAATAAAATTAACAAACAGACGGAAAACCTCATTTCAACTCTGTAATCAAAATAAAAACAAAGAGAACTCCGACTTTATTGAATGAATTGAATAGATATATTTTAAAATAGATGCTACATATGTTTGCTCCAAACAATAGGAAATTCTTTGCAGAAGATAAGCCGCTATTAAGTCACATCATGTCTCAATCGTTACTTTCTTGAGTTTCAGTATCTCTTGGAATTTCAGTGATCTTCCGCAACTTTGCTCAGAAATCATTCTCTTCTACTCTCAACTTTCAGTCTGAGTAGGTTGTACTGTATGTGTAAAATCTCGTTACAGTATGTTTTGACATTTGATTCTTGCTCATTGTGGTGGCGTGAAGTAAACGCAAAAGATTGACTGACAAATTACTTATTCAATCGAGTATGAGACTTGTAGTTGTTGGCAAGCTCGTCGCCATTGCATGTAGCTTTGGAACGATGCTCAAATATTCACTTTAATTGAATTAAGTATACTTTGAAAAACTTGTTTTTACATGTTCAAACATCAACATACTTGTACTGTTCTTCAAATAAATCAATTCAATTTTATTTTCCTAGTGCAGAATCTCGTTTGGAACGCAAAGCGTAAAATCGGCGTATACCAAAGCTCAAAGAAACTTGCAATTCTTTCAAAATAGGCGACAGCGTTTCACGACCTCACATTTTTTCAGGTAAATATAATTCTTCATACTGTGCGGCAAATATTTTCGAATTTTGCATTTCAAACACTCAACGCAAAAAAGCCCCGGGCTATGATTAAATCTGTTTTGTGTTGTCCATTATTTTAAGATGCAAAGTTCAAAAACGTACGCTCCACATAACAATTATTATAGTTGTATTTTCTATGCATGTATCCAAACAAAGACGCGGACGAACTTGAGCAAAAATAAGTTGTATCTTACTATGCAAATCTTGCTCTGATAACAATACTAATAAACTTCAGCGAGTGTTTAAGTTTAAAATCTTTGATTAATCAGGATCAAATAAAATCAGGTTATAGCCTAATTTTGAACGGCTTAACAGCTTCAAATAACATAGAATGAACTATCATAGTTTTATAAAAAAAAAATCAGCACTAGGTTCATTATTATGTCGATTATAATAAATACATAAATCGGGAGGTTCGTATTTATAAAAAATCCTAAGAATTACGCAAATTATAAATATCGATTGCAATGTAAAATTAAATATGTCGTTTTTAGACAAAAATGGGTATAGGAAGGCAAAATTAGCAATTTCGCTTGTGTTTTATATCGATTATCACAATTCTAAAATTCGAAAATATCGTATTTTTGAATGAAACGAACTAAACGAAAACAAAGTGCAAGACTTGTCTGAATCCTAGTTGTGAATTCACAGTATAAGCACAAAATAGAATGTTCCATAAATATATCGATAGAGAACAAAGCAAACGGCAAGTCAGCCACTCAAAGCTTACCAGTACAGGACTGTAACGCAATTGTCATTTTACAAGTTATTTGTCTCAGATGCAAACTTGAATGGGTATTTGTTTGTGTTTTGCTGTTAATTCATAATACATATGGATTGAATCAGACACTTTCTCAATAAAATCAATCCGTTACTTCATCCATTATTATTTTGTTTTCTATGTAAACAAGTTCATGATAAAAATATACAAACTCTTCTTTAATATCCGGTAGATGGCGCAAAAGATTCACTTCTAAACTGAAGTTTTGGATCAAAATCCAGATGCCAATAAACAGTTAGTTTCATTGCGCCCTGTAAATTGAAGATAATACGAATGGAAGGTCATTTAAGAATTTGCTGTAACCCACTCCAAATCCAACTTTATGGCATTCAAAATCATATTCTGGCTTCGTCACTCAACTCACGAATATGCAAGTTGTGGCACTTATTTAAGTCCGTTTCCGGGTTCAAATTCATCTTGTTCTCTTGTTTTAGTTTCAAATTTCAACATTGATGTTTAACAATCTAAAAAAACGGGAATTTATGTTCTGAAGCACGAGAATATTACTCGAACTCAACGACTTTGGGAGAAACGTACTTTGTCGGCCGTATATCAAACAGAAGTTATTTAATTTCCAAATTTACTAAAGGTAAGTTAATCCAACCGGATATATAAAAATTTATTATTTACACTATGTGTGTCATTCTCCAAATGGACAAGACTTTGCATAATCTCCAATCGATACATAGACAGCTACGACATGTTATTGTTGTAAAACAGGCATTTGTCCGTGGTTATTTTTTCTTCCATCTAGAATAATGGATAACTAGGTAGTTATTTCCATATCCGAACTGGGCTGGTATCTAGAAAAAGTGCAGTAATTTGCCATTTGGTTATGTCGTCCCATCGACTTTTCTCCGTTTTATATGAAACTAATATTAGTTTTTGTTGTGTACAAGCAACGTGCATAGGCATGAGATTCCATTACTGAGTTAAATTGACCTGCCAATACGTTCCCCAAGCATGAAGTGTGAACTGAGCTACAGATATACAGGGTGTCCATAAAATCTTGAATTTTTTAAAGATTGCAAAAGGAATTTATCGATAACATATATTATTTTGGCTCTCACAAATCTATTGAATGAAGTAAAAATTCCAAAACAATTACTGGATAAAAACCTGGTTAAGATATATTGAGATCTGACTTCATAAAATATTGAAATTGTATAAAGACCTTATGGATACCCTGATATGTTAGGAAGTTTCAATGACCTGTCAACACATTTCCCATGAGACCCTTTACAATTACTTACGGATGAAACAATGTTGGCGAACCAGAACTATACGACTGTCAACACGTAGGATTATGAAAGATCACTCAATAAATTGAAATAAAAAGTTTAATATTCCTTTTCAAAGTAAAAATTATTAACGTACTGAATAGCAAAATTATATGCACGATTAATTTAACACAGATATAGTTATTTAAATATTTCATGAGTCGATATTATTAGAAATAATAGAATGTCGCTGTCATTTTTGCTGCACTGCTGTGGGTATCATGAACCGCACCATTTATGATAAAACGTTAAAATACATGTTGTTGACTTTCGCATGAGTGCGGATGGATAGATTAAATTTGTTGACACAGCAACTGACGGTTGTAGGCAATGCAAAACCAGGAATAATAAATTGTTTCTAAAAATAAGAACTGTTATATATCGGTAGTTTATGTACAAAAGATTTTGTGGATCGAACAATCTAAAACGTTGTATAAGATAACTATAAATGTGAGAAAATAATCTCATTTCTTGTTCGTGGTATTACAGATCAAAACATTTTTTAAGAAATTTCGCTAATACATCTAACTGAAGTTTGGAACCCTAAATTTATAGTATATTCCCTCCTTCATAATATGTATTTCACACCTCCAAATCCCACTTATCACCCATGAAACAGAAGAACGTTTAATACAATATTTATTTTCAAATTAAAAATTATTAACGTACCGATTATCAAAATAATTTGCACATTTGGTATATAGCCATATTTAGATATTTCAAACTTTATATGAGCGGGTATTATCAGAAATAAAATCATATCGCTGTCGTTGGTGTTGCGTTAGTGTGTACATATGAATAACAACATTTGTGATTAAACGCTTAAATGCGTGTTTTTCGGGTTTCGAGTGAGTTTGGGAGTCTGGCTATAGAACTTGACTATATTAGCATCGAAAGTGGATTATCAAGCAGACTTAATTAAGCCACCTGCCCTCCATTTTAACCAGGGTTAAATAATTTGGCTAGGTAATTACCGAACCAGGAAAAATGCTTATACAATTTACTTTGTGGAACGAATATTTAGAAACGTATTATCTGAAAATATCAATGATTGTTACATGTTAGAATATGATCGCATTTATCGTGACACACATTAAATCTTCATGACATCGGACCAATACGTCTTCATTTTAGCTTTTTATTAAGTATTATGCATTCCCGATCCCAATAGGGAAAGGCTTATTTATACACACAGAATTGGGCTATGGGAGGCAAATTTAGGTTTTATAACAGTATACGCAATTTATTACATTTTCGGGCAGCTAGCTGTTTACATTGGGTAGTTTGGAGCCCGATATCTCTGGCTTTTAGTGCCAATAAAGTCGAACCTTAAACGCTCAGCAAAAGCTTCCGGTTTAAAGACAGTGTAAAAATAACATTGCTATGTGATAATCTCTATATGGCATTACTGATAAATTATCCATGAAATAACGTGTTCAAAATAAACAAAGAAAATTGAAATTATCCCGCACTATTATAGATGCGCTTAATATTACATCAATAAGAATAACAACATCTCTTTTTAACGGAATATCTGTGCTATTTCGTTGAACGAGAATATGTTTATCATATTTATTATTCTATTACTATCTCTTTCAAGTACCTTGTGGCAATGACCTCATATAGATAGAATATTTATCACTCTCATACTCTGTCGTTCAAGTATCCTTGTCGCAACGGCCAGATTGAAAGTAGACAAGAATAAAGTACCCTTAGTTCGATACACAATATCTTAGTAGACTTCCCACTGCAGTAACTTTACAATTTACGACAAAGGCAAATATTGAAACGAAATTATTCATTGACAAGGATATTTACAAAATGTTTTTGTTAGTCGATTTACATTTATTCAAGCATCCATTGCCCAAGTTTTGCAAACATGTTTAGACTAATAACCACATCGATATTCAAATTGGCAGTGATCTGAAGAATAGGCTATTTTTTTCTAAACAGATGTACAACTTACTTAATCCCATTCAAATTGCATGCTATACAGATCAAACGAAGGTGGGAATTTTCAATTTTGTTTTCAGATATTCTAAATGGATTTTCCCGCAGAAAATGATAGTATATTCTCAAATGAATTGGTAAATGCTGATATCACAAATTATTAAAAACAAACTCAAAAACGGGTTTTTTAAATATTTCTTATATACAATACGTGAAATTAGAATATACCTAAATTTGGAATTTTGTTAAATTCTACAAGATCTTCGCGATTTTCGCTTTTTGCACTGCAAGACTGTTTCTTTATACTAGAACAGTTTGTATTATGTCATATCAACTTCAGTCATTACACTTCCACTGGGTGGATTGCCTTGAGAAGTATCATTTCTATATACTATGCGTATATCATCACAGCGCTTATGCTTTCCTTGAAGCAAGCCTTTTCCAGAACCAGTATTAGAACATTGGACATCATGATACTGCTGGTTTCTTGCTGGAGATTTTGCAAAAGTTTGACAGAATAGTACTATCAGGAATATGAATAATACGGCGAGAGCAGTGACCATCCCTACTACCACAAATAAAGGAAAATGATCTTCAGTTGACCCAGTAGTGTCTATTAAGGGTGTGCTTTTGTTTGAGTCCGATATATCTGTTGTATTCATATCAATTATTGATCTGACATAAGTGGGTGATAGTAATGTCTCAAAAACTTTTCGTTTTCGTTACAGTCAATTGTTGTTTCCGACGAGTTGAAATTTATAGCCACTGGAATGAAAGAAAAAATATTTATGTTATTTTATCAGCCTAATAATAGCATTCATCAAAGCAATAAACTATATTTAAATCTAACTTGATCAAAACTCATCGCGAGCTAGACTGGGTGTCCAGTTCGTACTGGTGGTCAATTACAAATTACAAATGGATTACAATGTATGTGAACTCGGAGGTAAAATATTTTACGAAGATTGAGAGGAATATCTCTACTTAGTGGCAATAAAATAACGGTAATCCCGTAGTATGTGAACCAATATGGCGGACACCGGAACGTAGTATATATATATGTGTACCAGGTGGTAATGGTTAGGCCATAATTTTATTCGAATGTTCCCTATTTTAGTTCTATTACGAGTTCGGGCACTAGCCAATTGACTCCCGTAGTATATGTACCTAAACTTATGGCCTAACCCACGTATAATACTTTCCGGTATCCGCCATCTTGGTTCACATACTACGGGAGTATCAAAATAACTACAAGGTATTGCTCAAAAGGAGCATATTCTTCCAATTTAGGTTTTGAAATCATTTGGGATATTTGCTAAAATGATCATTTAAATCAGCGTTTCCCAACCTTTTTTGGTCGCGGACTATTTTACCACCGGCAAAAACCTTTGCGGACTCAAGGTGCGTTTATTGCAACCGTACCTTGTGTGAAGAAGCAATAAAACCGAACACAACAAAATTCTAACGATTTTCAAAATCGTGAATTCGCCGCAATTACGCGTTCATTTAAAGAGCCGACTTTTTTTAGTGTATAATTGGTTTTTCTGTCGCACAATATTCAATCATGACAACCACGAGAATTTAAAATGTCTTTCTATTTTAATTGAATTGTGTTTTTGGTAACTCGCGGTTGCGTCGACCTGCGACAAGATGAAAGCAACACTTCTTTGGAATGCCAGGGCAATCTGCGAACATAATAATATGAGAATATATTGCCCGATTATATTTAGTTTTGATACATATTTTTTGCAATCTTGCGAATTTGTTATCGCCGTAGGAAAAATCCTACTATCTGCTATAAATTTACAGAGAGTACAACTTGATTTGAAACTTATTAAAAATATATTTAAAGTATATTAGTGAATCAAAAATACATATTCATTGCCTTGCTTCATTATTAATTAAATTGTAATCATTTCATAATCTGCAATGGTGTTGACGAAATAAAAGCAATACTATTCAGAAAATATCATGACAATCCGTGGACACAAAAATGCGTGGCAAAGAGCCCGAATATGTTTTGTTTTGACTCGTATTTTTGTGAATTCGACAAATCTGAGCTGTTCGTACAACAGTTACGGCGCTCCAGTACTGTACGTACCAATGTGGAGGCAGTAAAGCAAAGAATTCTAAGGGGAAATGCCCTGGTACGCATACTACGGTAGCACCCGAAATTTCGCGATTTGCAATGTCAAAAAATGCCGCGGACCATCATAAAACAAAACTTATGGTGTTCTCGGTTTTACTTTTAGTATTTTGTATTGCCGCTTTTCAACTTAGAAAATTCGGGTTGCCACCACCTACCAGAAAAATTTTTTTTACTCCTCGTTGTTCGAACTCGCGCGAACAACAACCATCGCGTATGTCGACTCTTGTTTTCATCGGAAATCCGCAAGTGCGTTTTGAAATCCAATCAATCGTTTGATTGAGCGACGCTCAAGTGACCTGTCGCGTCACCTGTTACCACATTTTCGAATAGTAAATTGCTATTCTAATAGTTGAATATTCGAATATATGTCCAGTTCTACTCAGTAACCAGTAATTCTTGACTCGATTAAGGTTATGTGATTAAACTTGCTTTTTATGTTTAATGTGAATTGTAACGTAAATCGTAACTGCAGATAGTTAGGTTTCGCAAAAACGTGAATTTCTGGCTTGTTGCAAACTCATTCAAACACTTCGCGGACTCATTTGAGACCGCGGACTCGGTTTGGGAAACACTGATTTGAATAAATATATTAGATTGACTATACCAGAGAAAACAAGTGGTTTTTCTTTATGATCGTGAAAAATCGATCGCTAAATTTTAACAAATATTTTACTATGAAGTGAATAAAAATATATATTTTTCTTTTATCCTAGAACTTTACCAAATTGAAGAAACATGCTGAAAAATTTAGCAAATTTGCGGATCTTATAATATACGCTATACTTTTTGGACACGAACCGCATGGAATGTTTTACTAAAATGCTGTTAATTACATTTTTTTTCTTCTGGGTGGTATGGGGCTAAATATTTCACCCCAAACTTGGCTTTATTTTACTTCGCATTACTTAACATTTTTATTCCTGATCCCAGAAAACCTTGATCTGACGGTTAAAGCATTAAACTTGACTGTGGTAGCATCGCAGATTACACATTCAAATGTATAAATCTCATACCCTCAACTCAATGTAATAAACGTGGTAGGCAGTGCTGAACTAGGAAGATCCGGTACTTTTAATAATATCCTTAGATATTAGTAGCTGCTTATATATGGCCTTGTTCAAAGCGAAAGCGCATGAAAATTACATTGAACCTTCATGTCCATGCACTGGAGCATTGCTCACTTTTTTTTTTACATAAACACAAAAACGCTATTCCCTTATCGGCTTATGATAAAATTACCTTCAATTCCGCAGGATTTGATCTCTAAATTCTTGTTGCAATTGTCACAATCTTCAATAGAACATGTAATAGTAATCCCAAAATTCCATCCGATAGTTGTACGCATATGAAGAAGCTTAGTTGAATTGCAGTATACTTCGGTTTTAATATATTAAATCCTATTATGCTAATCCATGAGTATTATCTTGGGAATAGAATACATATTTTGATGCTACTATAGCGTGAGGTCAACCTCAAGCTGGTATTATAGCGTAAGGTTTACCGCAACTTGTCGTGAGATCTACATCAAGCTAGTACTATAGAGTAAGATCTACCACACTATAGCTTGAGATATATCTCAAGCTTGTATCATGGCGTACGGTCTACAACTGCATTTCCCATTTTGATAGATATCACTTATATATACATTTAATTTGGCGATTTATTGCAAGGATCTGACATCAATACTTATTCGGCAGACTTCGCACTGCATCTGTGTAGGTGACACACAGCAACATGGTAGCACCCATATACCGAACGAATAAAATATTCTATAAAGCATCGTATTCGCAATACGAACCGAATTGGATCCATCAGCCCGCCTGACTCTGTTAGCACTATATCAAATATGAATTTACTGTGCAAACATCTTGAATATATTTTTAAGTACCAGATGATACTGAATACGATAAATCGATAGCAGACAAGCGTTCAAATCAATAGTCTCTATGACAAACGGCTAAACAAATATTTATTCAAATTTATCGCATAACAATGTAAACAACTTAGTTACTCAGCTAAAGATAATTACTGGAATTTAATGAGATAGAAGGAAACTTATAACTTGCCTACACGAGAAAGGATAACTCGCCTACATGAGAAAGAATAGCCCAACGACACAGATAAATCGACACACATACCTGTATGTCATGTCGCCTTCACTTGCGGTTTATCCCTAATGAGCTGTTGGTACAGCTGCCCGTCAGCAAATATCTTACATTGCAAGAGTATATGGCTCATTGTTATAGCGTTAGACCGAGTCGTATTGGTGTTGAAATTATTAATATTAGATTTGAATCCAATGCCCAAATTTAAACTAGTGATATAATAAACTGCGTTCTAATGGCTTACCCAAAAATTATCTTTCGTTTTAGTCGCTGCTTACATAAAACTATATACGGACTACGGAGCGATGGGCTGAACAACCTTATGAATAAATTATATACGAGTGAATTCAAACATTTCGGGTTGTTTGTTTCATAATAAAATAAGTGAATATAATTTTCTAAATTCTTGTTAATGGTAAAGCACAGGCATTAAAGTTGATGATTCCAAAACAGGGATTGTATGTTGTTTGCGATTCCATCACATTGGTTAATCTAGTAAGTCATACCACATATCATAAAATTAATCATCAATAAATCCTTTCAGTATTAAAAAAATAGTCAACGCTCATAACGAATTAATTCGACCGTCGTGGTTGGCAATCTGATATGAGGGAATATATACATTAATTTGCAGAGCTAAATATTTATATAGTTATAATATAGTTGAGCATGGCCACACGCAAAATCTTAAAACAGAACAATCGCATTTAAGTAACAGTTTCAAATTTCAGAATTATAATCGATATATAAGACGCTAAATCCCATATTCCTCTCCGAGCATCGCGTGCACAAATAAATATGCACTGGTGCCTACCGATATGCTACTATTATTTAGTTTACCGAAGTCTTTCTAGTTTGGCATTGTCTATCCAATTTATCACACGCTAGGTCGAAATTAGACCTGAACCCGAGGTGTTTAACCTGAGGCACATTCAAGTCTAACCCTTCAACCAATAGGCCACCGCGCCAAACTAATATCACAGAATCCTGAAATCTCTGATATTTATTCCAATATTCCTTGCAAAAATTAAAAGGAGTTCGTGGTTTTCTACGCTGTAAAGAGCATAAAAAAGGATTTTTGCGAATTCGAGTAAACGTATTTACACTTTTATGTCATATACTTCGATTCAAAACAATTTCAAACATCAGTTACGCATTTAGCATATTTTATTATTTAACGTTGGTGTCGTAATGAAATGCCCATGCAAACAAACCTATTGCGAAAATTGAAAAACACAATTCCACTTGGAATTCCAATTGAATTATACGGCAGAAATTGTTTTGAAACATTATAACAGGGGTCGGGAACCCATAGCTCGCGAGCCATATATGGCTCTTTTGGTGACGGCATATGGCTCCCAGAAAAATCTATTATTCTAAGATTAAGCTTACTATTGTTAGTAGACTTCAAACTATTTTATGGCCAAATTTGGCAAAAAATTCCCAATACGTTTGACAACGCGGGTCCAGCGCATGTCTATGTTATGTAAGAGAATTACCAGACAGGCATTGTGACAAAACATGGGGATTCTGGAACATATATTGTGACATCACAAAGCGATAGAGTTTTAAAATTCTACGGAGATGCCTAAACGAAAAAGGGTGATGAGTATCGTAGATTTCAACTTGGGCTGCATGTGAGCAACCGTTCCAGGCCCGCAGCGACAACATGCAGCATCAGAAGTCACATTAAATGTATATTGAAATGGAATGTGTTGACTTTTGAGTAAACGTTTCAGGCCTGATTAAGTGAAGAAATGTTATATGGCTCGCACGGAAATGCAATTGAAAATATGTATATTTTAGGGCTCTCTTGACCAAAAAGGTTCCCGACCCCTGCATTATAAGTAATTAGGTAAAATAAACACGGTTTTATAGTTGTAGATGTAAATGTTATAATTACGATTTTCTGTAACTAATCAGTACTCACTCTGTCTTATACTTGCACATGCTATGTCCGATCTAGGGCTGTGCATTTTCGAATACCTGATGATTTCAGAATCGAATCGAATATTTTTTTCGAATTGAATTGAATCTCGAATACTTGGGAGATATGAAATTGTATGTAACTTTCTTATTATTTTAGGTCATCCAGACACATAAATTACTGAAAACATAGAATACATCACTAACAATAAAAAAACACGTTTTCATCGATACCCCAATACAGAAAAAAGTCATATGTCAGAATTGCGTTAAAAAAATATGGCTTCAATGAAAAAAAATTTAGAAATTTACCTCGACCATAGGCGGATAGAAAAAACAAGATGGCGGCAGCTCGAAAATTTGCTTTAAACCGATTCGAATAATTTACTATTCGATTCGGATATTTGTTTCGAAATGCCCAGCCTTAGTCCGATCCCGTTACCATCTTCAATACCCAACACCTCGACCATTATTTTTGATATATCAAAAATAACAGGCGTTGAATCAATATTTACCTTCTTGACATTTTCAACTTATATTCCAGACAGAGTTCGGCATTATAAAAGATTAAATTAGGAAAAAAGAATTGAATTATATTTCCAACAATTCTTATAATTTCCAACTTATTGATTATTCTAAACTTTTATATCCCATAGGAGCCGTTTCCGTAGAATTCGTAAGATAATTGAGAACACAGAATTAGTTGGTATACTCAACCCTATCAACTCAGTTGAAAATTTAAGTTGAAACAATACCATAATAAAGTTTTCGCTAGTGAATAAATTTCTCAAGTTGGAAGATTTCATCAAGAATATCGGACTTGTGGGATTTCTATCTTTGCTGGTTTTCAATTAAAAATGACTTGAATTGTTTTATGCTTGGTGTCAACTGTCAACAGACACTAACAGATATTTCTAAGTTATCAGTCTTATGCACCTCGACCATTACATAATTTAGCAAAAATATTAGGCGCAGAATAAATTTTTAATTTCTTCATTTTTTAAACCATTATTTCACGCAGAGTTTGGTATTATAAGAAAAAGTTGGAAGATATTTCTAACAATTCTTATACTTTCAAACGTATTGATTAACCTAGACTTTTATATCCCATAGGAGCCACTTTCGTAGAATTCGTAAAATAATTAATCGAAAACATAGAACTAGTTTAGATATTTAACCCAATCAACTCAGTTGAAAATTTAAGTTCAAACAATACAATAATAAAGTTTTCGCTAGTGAATAAATTTTTTCAGTTGGAATTTCACAAAAGCTATTAGATTTGCGGAATTTGCTGTTTTCTTTATTAAAATTAACTTCAATTGTTCAATAAATTCAATTCAACCTACCATTCTTATGCCCCCCGACCATTAAATAATATAGCAAAATTGATAGGCGTAGAATATATTTCATAAATTTATTGATTATTCTCAACTTTTATTTCACGCATGAATTATAAAAGATTAATTAGGAATGCCGAAAATAATTGAAAACATAAGTTCAACCAATACACTGATAAACAAGTAGGAATATATTTCCGAAAATTCCCGATTTGTGGGATTTCCATCCATGCTGTTTTTTTTCTTTTTAAACTTGGTGTCAACTGTAAACATATGTCGACTTATATTGCTGACTTAATATAGCTATCTGAGCCTTGGTTGTCTGTAGGTTGTCACTATTATCCATCTCCGATAAGAATTCACAATACACTCCTATCGATGGCTCACTTTGAGAAAACATATATAAAATTAAATATTCACTCCATTAAAAATCTATATAAAAAAAGTTTCAAACCAGGTTTGTGCCCCGACATTAATACATATCACCCTCACTATCACTATCACCCTCACCCTAGCATTTAAGTAGCTCTATTATAACGCTTGCTACGATACAACATCTGTGAAAAGTGATTTCAGTCAAACCCGCCTGGGGTATTACGTGTTAGATGGTCTTTCTTCCTAAGATTTAATTTTTGTAGACAACTTTTCATTAAGTTTTAATTTTACTTATCTGGTATCGATTATCCTGACGTTTAAGATCCCACGGGAGACGTAATAGCCTGCTCACAAATCATCGTTGACATTGGCTCAACGTAAATATAAATTTAATTAATTTTGAATTGAACCAGTGGTTTATTGGTTAAATTTGTAAGGTAGAATTTCATCGAAATAAATGCACTTCACATGCTTACACTTCACATGCTTCACATGTTATTTTTTTTTAAGTTTCAAGTGGAGATTATGTTTGGGCCGATACTAACAAAAAAATTGTTTATTTGCATTTCGAAGTGGGTTAAAAGTTGAAGTATCTCAACTAATTCTATTCATGTCGTTCTAAGGGTGTGTTTGACCTTCTGCAAGTTTGCTAAAGACTGAACTAAACGGTATCTTGAGATACTGCTTGATACTGAAAATGGTTTAAACAAATAAAATTGTTCATCCACATTTAAATTAGGTTTAAGTATCTCAAGGGGAAGTATCTCAATTTATTATATGTTTTCCATTTCAAAAATAGGTTCAACTTTCTACAAACATTCTTCGAGACTGATAAAATACAGTCTCTTGAGATATTGTTAGAGACTGAAAACGGTTCAAACAAATAAAACTGTTTATTCGTATTCCGTGGTAGATGCAAGAAAAGATCAATTATTTCTAAGTGCATGTTTCACCCGTTTTACCAGTATGTTGCTTCTGGAATACCTTTTGAACGAAGGTTTTTATTAAAAATTAAAGAGATGATTCCAACAAACAAAGTTGTTTATCAGCATTCCAAAGTAAATTGAAAATGAAAAATACTCCAAACTGAATATATGTTTACTATTTTCGAGTATGTCTTGACCTTGTATATATGAGACTGAAAAGACTCTTAAGATAATTCCTGAGACTGAAAATGGATTAAACAAATGAAATTGTTTATCCTTCTAAGTGCACGCTTCAACTGTTTCACTGGATTATTGTCTCTGAATTCCTTATGAGCGAAGTTTTTATTTTTTATCGAAAATGCAGGACCGAAAGTGGTTCTATACCGACATAATTAAAGTTCGATTAAGCATTGGATTATACTAACCTCGCGTCGAGGTACCATATTTACATAGTGTTCTTCTACAGTGAAATGTAATTCTATTTCTCATATCAAACCGTATCAGTTCAATTAAGGACGAGTTACATAAATAATGTTCCTATTTATCAGCATCTTAAAATAAACATTTAATTCTCCCAAGGCTACAATGTTTATAGTCCCTAATTCTGGGATAATCCATTTTAGGAGAGGATTAATCAATCTATTTTCAGCATTGTGAACGTACGAGAAAATGATGGTTCGCGAAAAATAGCATTGTTGAATTTTATATATAAAAGGACTGCGGCGTCATATATATTTGGAACTTTTTATTGCAAATGATTGCACTTAAAAATAGTTTAATATAGTATTTTGCTATCAAAATGTTAAAATACGTTGATTTCAAATATTCTTGACATGTGCTTATTTTAAAACTAAAACACACCGGCCGCATATTTTATCCTCGACGGTCATTGGGGGGCAGGTTGTGACCTTCTGCTCTATAGTCTATTCGATTACACTATTTTATCTCTATTTTGGGGCTGTGTTTTTTTCATTGTCTTCGTCCCTTCCAGGTAGTTGGTTTGCTTTAAAATGTTGCGAGCGGATATTTTTTCATATATTCTTTACATTGCTGCTATATTGGTCTCGGTGTATACAAACTGCACTGTAGTGCTACTCTTGATAAACAAATCACATTTAATTAACTGTAAATTAACGCAGCCATCGTAATTGGGATGAGGTGATATTCTCTTCTTGTGGCTCCCAGAGAGCCGCCCCTTGCCCCCTGAAGGACCCGAGGACACGATTTGGGAAACCTTGGTTTAGGGCAGTGGTCCGCAACCTTTTTCAAGTGACGGACCGGTAAAGCCTGACTAGAAGTTTGGCGGACCACCTTTATACAAACGGACTAAGCCCATGCAATAAACTATACGCATTAGGAAATCGATGTTGACAATATACTAAACGAGAATATCGGTCAAAGACCGAAGACTTATCGATCGAAAGTTAGGGGATCCCTTAAAACAGCGCTCTTACTCCATAGTGACACCTTGTATCCATCACTAATTAATTAATTAATAACTCGATAATTATACGACATAATTCATCCAAAACCAATAGGCTTCTGGTAGGACATATATATAATGAATGCACATGCGAAATCTTGAGCAGATTCAATCTCGCTTTCGTGAGATATCGCGTGCATCTAACAGACAATCAGACAAACAGACAAATACCTATCAACATACTTTCCGAATAAAATCGATAAGTAAAAACAAAAGTTATGCTATTTAATGCGATATCTGTATTTGTTTGCTGACTATTAACTGTTCCCATATTGGAGATTGACACACGTAACGTGTTTCTTACATCAAGACTACTTGGATATTTTGTTACTTATCGATTTTAATCGGTAAGTATGTTGATAGGTATTTGTCTGTCTGTATGTCTGTTAGATGCACGCAATATCTCACGAAAGCGAGATTGAATCTGCTCCAGATTTTGCACGTGTATTCATCATATCTCGGACCAGAAGCCTATTGACTACACTACGGTTTTGGGGATCCCCTAACTTTCGATCGATAAGTCTTCGGTCTCTGACCGATATTCTCGTTTTTATAGTTATCAATATTAAAAACCAGGCCTCACAATAATAAGATTTCGGGAAAGGTAACAATGCCTGTAAACCTTCTGACTCTGGTCTGGGTATTGATTGGTGTTTGTTTTGCCAAAAAATATTTTTTACCCGAGGTGCTAACTTTATAATTAACCGGATTCTGAAGTATAGAATTAGCACTGACTAGGCATTACCGGTTAGCTACGAGGCAATAGTGGAGTAGTCACGTTCTTAGCGAGAATTATTTTGTTGGAGATATCTTATACGGACTGATGAGAAACATTCTTATACGGGCGTAGTGGAAACAATTGACCCAGCATTATTGCGACATACTGACATGGCAATTGTTTGTGAAGTCAGACATGCTGCTCAAATGCGTTGTGTTTGTCTAGTTTGCTGTTGGGTACTGCTTTTCAGTTGTAGGGTTTGTGGTTAGATTGTATAGGTTTTATTACGGCCTTGTCCGTTTTTGTGTCACCTTTCTGCGGACCGGCAATAATCTTTCCGCGGACCGGCGATGGGCTGCGGCCCGGTGGTTGCCGACCACTGGTTTAGAGCATCATTTTTTAAAATTATTCACCAAGATTAAATTCCAAAACTAACTCCTAAATACCAATACCGCCAACTAGCGGTCCCGTCATGTTTTTAGGGAATCTCTAAAAAAAAAACGCTGTAAAAAATTAAAAGTGCACCAACAAATTTTTTTTGTGCTGAATTGTTACTGACACCCAACTATCTTTGCTTTTCATCTTGGAGACACAAACTACTGAGACTCAAAAACTCGAGTTTTGTTGCAGGAGGCCAGAACAAGTAGTTAACTTTAGAGATCTCGAATATGCACAAGTACAAAGAAACTGCTCTCTACTTCCATTGAACCCCACATCGCTACATGAGAATGATATTCATAAAACATTTCTTCATCATGTAGAAATCGAAGGCAATGTGAGGTGGAAATCTTAACGAATCTATACATATATATGGTTGACAATATTTAAACTTTCTATCAAACACACATTGGTTCAAATCCTCGCCATCTTGATTTTGTTACCAACTACTAAAACTGGTTGACATTAATATTATTCAATTTACAATCAGATAAAATCAATCGCTGGAATTCTTTTGTTAGATTTCGCAAACACTTTACTACGATTGAATCTCGACCTTCAAACTAAAGTCTCACACACACTGGTACTTTGGTGTGGACGTGGATGTTATTCCGTACCACTATTGCCCGTACCAATTGTGCCCAAATGGTCCATGTGTCGTTTTCCAGAATAAATTAATTTTATTAGCAATATTTGATCCTTATCGAATGAAATTTGGATTCCATTAGCATGAAAGATTAAATTTTCCCCCAAAATGATTTTGTATTTCATACAAAACAACTTAATATGTTCTTCTCACTGAGCTCATCTAATTTGGCGACGTAAAACAAATATAAATAGACCTAACTTAAAAGTGTGGAACCGTCAATACGATTTTAAAAATGTCAGATATCTGCAGATAAGTTCTAACCAGTTTTACAACCTCGCCTCGCCAACTCGCAATACTAAACTAAAACCTGGCGAACCAAACGAAAGATTCAGAAGACCACCGACCTCGTTAAAAAAATTGTAATTTTCAACCTGAGGATTTGATAAAATGGAAACTAATGTAATTAACTAAGCGTGGTATTTCGTTTGTTCATATTGGTGTACATTTACTACAATTTGAAATGGTATTTCTTGAGTTGGATGTTGTTTTTATAAAACTTTTATGTCATGATGTGCTGATATGTTTGTAACGGGTTTGATACAGAAAATGTTTATTTTTTATAGTTCAGGTATCCAAATGTTAGATGTTCAAATGGAATTGTCATGAATAATAGATTAATCCCGGAAAAAGGATGACACATATTGTGTGTTGACAAAATACCTATATTTATTTTTGCTTATATTATACAATAAAAGCATTTAGCATTAGTAAATGATCAATCCATCTTCCTATAAGTTGCGTTAAACACGTATATTGAAATTAATATTTATAATTTTCTTACAGTGGGATTTCATAAGGAGTGCGTATACATCGACCACAATGTCTGAATACTTATACTGATACATAATAATGGCTACTATTCGGATTTTTTTTATTCGATTCATCATCCCTTGTCAAATTCATTTGTGGTCTATCATAGCAGTTGCAATTGAAATGCAAGACAAAATATCACTCGTCGCTTGGTCTTTTTGCAATAGCCTTTTCTGTTCTTTGTTGCGTAAAATAGTTTAGAGTCAAACTATTGCTCTAGAAATCATGTAAAGCACTAATGTAATGGTTTGGATCGTGATGGAGATGATTCTTATACAAATATTTTTGAAAATATACACAAGATTTTTCGTTAAATAGTCAAAATGTATCAGAATAACTTTTCAACATGCTAGGATGTGGGAATCATTTTGATTAAACAAACTAAAAATATTCACATATAAGAAATGATTTTTTATTATTTTGAAACAAAAATTTGAATATAAAATGCTGACAGGCAAAAATTAAACCAGGTGACGTTGAACGTAAGTTAAACTATCCATAAATAATTCAGAAAATTGAAAAATCGCAACATTTATGTTGGAAACTTATTTTAATTTTGTAATAGAACTTAAATTTGAAATAAAGACAATTAATATTGTGAACTGTGTGTATTTGTCGTTGAACGCAATTTATCAATTGTCATTATAAAACATCTATTTTAAATTTATTTCCCCATTGCTTCAACGTTTGTCCACTTTTGCAATAAGCAAAATACGGACACGGTCCCAATTCTAATTGACTTAAATGTTCAAATTACGTTTCAAAATTGCTGAAATTCTATTTTGTTCGCGGTTGGAGGGGAAAATTGTGTTAGACCGTTTAAATTAAACTACAGCGTAAAAAAACGTTTAGAATAGAATTGTGTCTGTCAATGTATTGAAATTTTGAAATGTTCGAATTTGTACCTGAATCATGGAGCTGATGTGTGTTTCAATCAGACTTTGTAAAACCGTGGAACATTTAGTAGTTGAAATATTTATTTCAATTTCGTAGTTGGTAAACGGATATATACACTTTTCTTACAGCATTTTTATTGTTAATAGATTGTAGGTTATTTTATATCGATTATAGAATATACTCAATTTCACTTGAGAAAACTGTCCATATTTATTCATTTCATGGCATAGCAGATTATAGATGTTGATTCTCGATAATAGTTATTTTAGAAAATCCAGTAAATTATGAGTAGTTATCCGAATTTGGAGATGAGACGGATCAAGCTTTCAGCGATTTTCAGTCGCTTATACAAACAGAACGAAGTGTTTTTACTAGGCTTGTGTTAGAAATTAGAACTGGTGTGAAGCGGAAAATATAAATTTTGCCAGTAATTCAAATATATATATAGATATATGCATATACATATGTGATTGTGTCACTCTGAGTATATATTTATAATATTAGCAGTGCGATGAAGATCAAAACGTAGTCAACACGGATACTAAATGAATACTAAGGAATAATTAGGTTTGATTAACTAACAAGACCTCTCGCTCCAACTGAATATTATAGAATATTTAATATATTCTTATACATATACATTATACATATTCTCAATTTGAAAAACAGTATGCATCCGGTTCTAATACATTATTGAGCAAAAAATATTTTAGGAAATTAGACATAATAAATTTCGTTTGCAAAACTTTTTGTTCCATTTTTTACACAATAATATTTATCTTTCCTTCGACTCAAAGAGCATTAATATTTCATAGGATGTGATTTTTGCAAAGAGCCGAGTCACAAGAATACCTTTCATGCATCGTCAGTTCATTTTAAAACTGAGAAATTATTTTAAATGGGAGTGAACAATATATAGAATTTGTAATACTTCCTGATTGTTGAGTATTATGTGTGACTTTATTTGTTACCTAAATATAGAGAAACAAATTTAATTATATTATCAGCTTGGAGATGACAGTGGCAGATTCAGGAAATTTGGATGTTGATCAGCAGTTTGATTGTAGATCAAATGAAAGTGAAAAACCTATTTTTATTTGTGGAATTTATAGTGTGTATGATTATTATTATTACCCCTGTGATGTTTAAAACTAAAATTTTATATTTTTCATTTATTTTCATTCAAGCTTGAACTGTAACTCTGAATGAAATTTTTCATTTGCTTTTGTAAAATACAGTACAAACTATCTCTCAATTTTCTATGAGCACTATTTGTACAAAATGACCAATTTTTCTCTCAGTGGACACAAAGCGTAGCTATGGATTGTTTTGCTCGATTGTTGTCATTATTGTTGTTGTTTCTATGGAGAACAATCATTTTTGTTTGCAAATGATGAACCAATTGATTTTAATAGTATTACTTGGAGGCTTTTTTATTCATTTGTTTTTTTCAACCTTCCCATGGTGCACGATATTTAATTTTTAATTCACCAGAAGAGTTTTCATCAAATACGAAAGATTTATTCACTCACGCGAAGATTATTGTACTGGTACCAATGAGCGACAGCCGTATATACATATTTGAGCATTATTCTCTTTTAGGTTTTTTGGACATCCTATGAATACAAGTTTTCAATTCCATATTATATAACAATATTCTAACCCCTAGATCTGAGTTTTATTTTTAAACTTGTGAAACATTTTCCAAGTCGATCGACTCGAACTAAAATCGAGAGGTAGAGAGCAAACATATGCTATAAAGGATACAGCCAAAGTTAATAAAATATTCATATTTATTTTTAGACTGCAATCTAGAATGCCAAATTTAGACCGCCTAAATCTATGGCAATCGTTAATCCAATCTTCAAAGTCTAACTTGGTATATATAATCAATGAAATTGTAAGCTTGCGTTTTAAATTCTTAGATTTAGCGCCTCCAAAGCGCTTAGTTGAGTCTCGTAAGATTCCTCAATTAATTATTCATTGCCGTGTCATTGGACTAAAATCTTAGGACGAACCGTAAATATGGATTAAAAGTAACATGATTGTAGCTTTCACTCGGATTATACAAGTAATAATATAATGTTCAGAATCATTTTTCGTTTTTATGAGCAATGTAAATCGAAACCAAGGACAATTTTAAATTTATATAAAAACGATTATCCAAAAGGAGTAATCTGCTTAGTGGTCGGAAGATTCCAAATTCGTTTCACATACAATGTCTCAACAGTCGATTTGAAATTTTTCCATGTTTCAGCTCAAATATAACTCCAGAAATATTTTGAATTGCGATTAAATTTAGTTTTGGCGCAAGACTTATCGTTTTCCACTTTTGCTTTTGTACCACTGTAAATAATGTTCATGAAATGTAACATTTTACGTCACACTTACGTGGCCCGCCAGTCTTGGTGGGCAAAGTTTTAGGAGATACATATTCTTAAAATACTGCCAAATATATGATATGTATCTTAGTACAATAAAAGCAGTAATGGAAAAGTGCCAGGGCAATTGATACACGGTTCGTGAAATCGAAGCAAGTGTGGCAAATAAAATTGAGGTAAAAAGAGACATGAGTGTGTAGTAGGCTGAGGCAACACAAAACTGACTAGAGTCAAATCCAATAAAGCATTGCACAACGGCTAGGTATTGATTAACTTTACAGCGCAATAAAAAGTCCAAAGATGGAATTGCGAATCAGTTTACAACAACCTAATTTGACCCATGGCATTGTAAACTGTTACACCTTTATTACTATTGTTTTTATTGAAAATTCCATTTCCAAACATCAATAATTTATGAGAGGTTACCGCGCGACAGTCTTCGGGATGTAAAAAACTCAAGCACATTTTGTTTTAACCAGACGGTTCAAACGATATTAGCCTTATGAACAAGTATGTTAATTTTTGCCGGGGGATAATCTATTTATAGTTGAAGTTATCTTGCTCTACGCCAGATGAATTTATCCAGGTGAATGATGTAATGAGAAAAAAGATTACGTTCTTGATTTGTCGTCGTGTAGTATTTGAATAAATATGGTGTTGATAAATTCATATAGCTTGAGAACGTGGTGGATGAGATTCTTTCATCTTGTTGATATATTAAATTATAATTACTGTACTCTACATCAGGTATAATAAATTGTTCTATCTTTAGTCAACCGGCACTCTGTATTTTTATCATTTTGAAAAATGAAAAAAAGTTTAGCAAAATTGTTTGTTGAATTGAATATTCTGACGTTACTTAAATAAATGTCGTGTAAGGTTTATATAACTTGAGGGCGTGGAGGTACTTTTATCGTGGTATTATATTGGATCAGAGAAAATTTTTCACATAAGAAATGGTAAGTTGTTCTACCTTCAGAAAACCGGCATTCTGAATTTTTCTTAACTATAAATATTTGACATATTATTGTGTCCCCGTGAATGCTCAATTACTTTAATTACCTTGAAAATTGTATAGCAACTCGTTAATGTATGACACGATCTTGCTTAGGGTTAGATTTGTTGATGTTGTTTAAATAAATATGACATTGGTATTTTAATACAACTTTCATCGTGTCATTATATCGGTGAATATTTTAAATAAGAAATATTAATTCATTTATAATCTTAAATATCTGGCTTTCCCGCTGTCCTAATATAGTTTTAAAAATAATTGAATAATTGTGTATCATCTCGTTAATGGATAAACGTTCCTGTTGAGAATAAGATTTATTAGTGTAATAGAATGGATTTCGCATTAGTAGGTTCATACAACATGGGGAGGTAGAAAACCTCACATTGTGTCATTATATTACATCTGTGAATATCGTAAAGGGGGGGAGTAAACTGTTGAACCATTAAAAAATCGGCACTCCATAGTTTTGAAAAATCACGTATATTTGACATATGTCATTACAGACCTAATCAACTTTCATTAATGTGGCTTTGAACTCAAGTAATCTCGAAATTACTCTAATTAAAGTAGCGAAACGGATTTATCTTATAGGGCAAAAATTGATTTGGTATTTAAAATATTTTCCAAGAGTTTGGCATGGGATATTCAAGTATAGACGGGGCTTAGTTTCTGGATTTAAACCCAGTATTATCTGGTTCATATTTTGTCTTCATTTTCGAAACCTACAATAGAGTTATAGTGAGACGTATGGTTTTATATTTAATTGATTTTCTGTTGAAATGAAACTGACTTTGAGAGATTGAAATTTCCTTGTCACAAAATAAGGTATTTTAATCAATTGAAAATAAAAATGTTTTGATTTTGTCAATCCTTTGACAATACCAAGTACAGCAGTAAATATTTATAATTTAACCCAAATAGATACAATTCAAAAGTGTCTAAAATGTTAAAATAAATTACATGATATATTTTGATATTATGGCATTATATTTAAAAAAAATGGTATTCATAGTTACCAATTTTCTGGTTATTGTATTTTTTAAGTAATTTGATTCTATATAAAATCTTGTGACTGACAAAAACAATGCACTGATAAACGTGTAGGCAACAGTGAATTATGCTAAAATTCAATCTTAAATCGGTATCACGGCTGATTTTGGGTCGTTGTCGTTATACTATTCTAATTTGTTTTGCGTTGTATTCAATATCAGTGCTTTAAGATATTTCTATGGTCAGGTTACTGATTAAGATTATATATTATTAGGTTTATATTCATGTTCTAACATTTTTGGCAACCTGAATAGTAAACACTGGTATGTAGATATTTGATTCTCCTGACCAATTTCTGTTTTTTTTTCGCGGATTTTAATTTGAAACCCAAACTCATAATAAAGTTGGTATGACTTGCAGATTCAATATCGCATTGAAATATTGAGTTCAAATTCAAACACTAAAGAGAACACATCAATTATACGTAAATATATACGAATAGTTCCAAAATCACAAATAAACACTCTAAATTCTGCCTATAGGCGTTTATTTACAGTTCCGCATCTTATTAATTATTCATTACCACAGCTTCAAATATATTTAGTTTTCACTTCTGACACAGCGGGGTGTCATAAAGTAAATTAAACTTGTTTTCTAGCTAATCCCAAGAGTTTGTTGGTAATATGTTGGTGTTGATCATCTTGCTAAAAGTATTTATATTTTTCATTCAAAAATCTGACCATGACAATAGAACCTGGCGATTACGACATTTTATATTTATTTCCAGACACTACGCTGAGTGTCCACATATGCCACGAAAAAAAATCGAAACTCGGTTACGAACTCCTGTTTTGAAATATATCAGTTAATATAAATGCATCGTCGTCATGCCCGAACTGGAGGGTTTCCTGCTGCGGTGGACATATTAACACAAATGAATTGACTTTTATATTCATAATATATTTCATTAATTAGACACCTATATAAGATGAAAATTTCATATGGTTCGTTGAGTTCTGTTATAAAAATTATTTTCACCGACGTCGACTCTCAGGTCGGGGCTGGTGGCGAGTTGCTATCATTTTGATACGCATATTGCGTAAAATGTTTGTATATGATAAATATTATATTGAAAAAGGATTCGGAAAAAGTTAGTTGAAATATATATACCAAAACTGCCAGCATATATATCTATCAATGTATTGCTTTTATTCATAACATGAGGTTTTTTGTGTCTATTAATGCTTATTGAAATCTTTGCCGCAAACACAAATATACCGAACGCGGCATTTAGACATCCCATTTTCTAAATTAAATTTATGAAGGAGAAGTGAACGGCGACTTCATGACTATTACAGTCGAACATGCTTCAGAATTGTTATGTCAGCTTTTACAAACTTAATTTTCTGTTTACTTTGGCTGGTGACTAGATTTATCTGTTATTGTAATATTCATTCAAAAATGAAAGAACTGTTAAAGCGAAAAATTCAACTCAAGATCTACGTAAAATACAATCAAGGACCTATGGTTGGAGTTACACCGCCTATAAAGTGCTTATTTGCACTTTTAATGCGTTGAACTGATCCTAACTCCTTTAATTATTTATGAAATGTCAGATAATTCAAGGGTATTCAATTATTATTATCTATAAATCTTAAAATGGAGTTCGGGGACGTGCTTGAGACCGTCTGTTTTTCTTCCTTGGGATTTTCTCTTATTGCGTGTTCTCTAATTTTTCTATTTTCTCGAAGTAATCTTTTAACGAGTCCCGATCTTTTAAACAAATTTTACAAACGGGTGAATAACGGGTAACTATTATCGCGCACTAATTAAACAGCTGAGTTAAAAAAAAGAATCACAGAACGGAATTTTTAAGTTTCATCTTTACGAGATGTAGATGAAAATTCTTTGCTAGGCAAGACGACAACTTTTTTGACCCTCACACTCTTCGATTTTAGGACAGCAGATTTCTCATTAACGAACTTGCTATTTTGGTTAATAAAAAATTCATTGTAATATAAATAGTTTAAAGAGATTGGAGATTAGTTAAAGCGATATCACCTTTCCAACCTTTATTTTGAAATGTCATTCAGTCAGTCTGAGTTGTTTTATTTTTCCCTTCATCAAAAAAATTGAACATTGACACAATTCAACAGTTTCTGTGATAAATATAGAATAGACAGGAGTTCCTAAGAACGGATTGCTTCGTCATCGAGTCCATAAACTCGTCCTACTCTTGTGGTATTCCTACAACGTGTGAAAAATAGTCATCAATAGTGAATAATCCGAATTCAACATATCGAGCTCCCATAGGACATTTGGAAGCGCTAATGTGTCCTTTTAACTGTTGCACATCATCGATCAATAAACGATTAAGTCAAAGGAAATTCTAAAAATGAGTTTTTTAGTTCAGTTTTCCAACTGGTGACTATATATTCGCGGAAATAAATTGTTTTGCATACACTACATGGGTATAAATACCGAGTAATACGAAAGATGAGTTAATATATTACATAAAACAAGAAAATGGATGGAATGGTTTCTCATTTGTAGAAAACCTCCCAAGAGATATGTAAGTAGGGTTTAGAAATTTAAATCTTGAATTACGAGTATTTGATAATGATATGACGCAAGTAATGTAAAAGAGATTAATCGATTCGCAAGCATTATGAAACACTTATTATTACGGGAACCTCGACAGAAAATTGCCGTAGCAATTGATTGTTTAATGCTGTAATAGGTATTAATTTGCCCTTCTATTGGAAGGGACAAAGCGATTCAGTTTATTGTTTAGAGAATTATGTTTATATCGACTGTCAAGCGCAATTTTGTATAGTGCAGATTTTAAAATGATATTTATCAAAATAACGGTTACAGTATTTGCAGTGTAATAGAAGGCAAAATCAGAAGCATCCGTATTTTTAATATTTATAAATTTAGAACATTTTATAAAAAAAATCGATTCAGTTTAAGTTTTTGTTAATTAAGAGGTCTGTTGTTTATATCAAGTGTTCATGACAACTTGCAAAATTGTGTAATTGTGTTTTATGAATGATATTTATTACGTGACAATTAAAGTAATTTCAGTCAAATTGCTGGAGGTAAAATTAGTGCCATCAGCTGTAATATCTGTAGCGGTATAAGTATTTTCAATACCTCAAATTCAGGAATTGGGAGATGTGAAAACTCCCTTACGGAATGAATATCATTTAATGTATTTCAAACGAGGTAGGCATAATCAAACAAGTTACAACAAAGCAGACCGATGAGATAAAAATTCCAGATCTTTGGGAATTATTAGAAATAGTTCGATTAGCATGTATTTGTAATTAAATAATCTGAATAAAAAGTTCTCCGCCATACTGTTATGATAGTGCGATTCGCATATAGATTGATGGGTGTAACATAATAAAATGTGAAGTGTCGTTACTAGGGAAATTGCTGATCTTACTTAACATGAGGCTAACAATAAAAATTTCAGAAAAAGGCTTTGCTTGGGTAAAAATTTATAAGCCCCATTCATTCATTCATTTACATGGGTATGAGCAAAATTGTGTATTTAGTGTTATGTATAGAAATACTTTTGCAAGATATTTGAAACTTTTCCGTGATTGTTTATTAAGATACTCTTTTTTATAGTTTTCTATATGAATGATATAGTAACTGATATAAGAACTATCTGTTCTTAACTTTCTTGCACTTGAATAAAGGATAACTAACAAAATCTTACTTTGAACAGTGTCATAATGGATCATAGTGCTTTAATGGTGAAAATATTCACGGCTCTTGCGGTCAATCAGATATTTTGTCACGGAAATATATTCTGCCCAGATAGATGCATATGTGGGAATGTTGGAAATTTACTCACCGGGAATGATAAACAATTTAGCCAGAACGAAGCACCATCGATTAAAACGGATGATGAGAAAAAATCAGCCTTGAATATTTTACGAAAATACCACTGGGATTATTATCTACATTCCGCGGGATTTTCCATCATTTGTCCTTCGCATAATTTCACATCTATACCAAAGGTACTATATTATAAACCGAATGTAAGTTATAATTGAGGAAATCATTGGGTCGTTTCAAATTCGATTAATTTATAAACAGTGTCAGATGAAGTGTTTTATTGAATAATTCAGTATCGTAATTGCTGTAAAATATATATGTCGGAAATTTTGTTCAGCAAATGTGTTTATCAATAAAATAAAAATGAGGTTTTCTATTGGACATTAATTTTGTTTTTTTCTATATAATGTTTACTGAGCTTCGTTCCAGAAATACGTTGACCCCACTTGCGCCCGCGATTATATATGATCCGGAAAAAAGGGGATCAGGAATCGATTAATCATTACTTAGATAAAATAATACAAGCTACTATTGATGACGTGCATTACATTTCTTATTTTTCTTTGGAATTCGTCAAACAGGACGAATAGCTGCTTATACATTATCAAATGCTTCCACTTAGCTATTCTATTGACATTAATTCTAATTGAGAGTAAAATCCAAAAATGGATTAAGACAGAATTTTGATGGGCAGCCCGATCTAAGTTGCAATTCGATAATAAGTTAAATATTTTTTTTTCAAAATATTCCAAGATAAAATCTTTCGTTCAGTGGTAGAATACAGGGGTTTTGGATTGGAATTTCATGATGCCTTGCGAACCCGTTCATTTGTTTTTACTTAAAACTTTATGTGACCACACCAAATGGTTTACGTCAGCGGTCGGCAACTTCAGCCTTTATACCTGTTACTTAAGTCGTGCAAAGACAAGTCGAATGTGGAAATGTCGTATGCCGAAATCTCTTGTAAGCTAATTTCCATGCAAGTTATCTAATAAAAATAAATTGTTTCTCATCCGCTTACTATTAGAATCAGGTAGTTGGCTATGCAAACCAAACACATAAAAAGTGCTTGGCACGTGAAGGTGCTAATTGTTCATAAACTGGCACGCTTAGTTTGAAAGGTTGCCGGTTTACGTGCACCGCAGCCCACAACCAGCATTGTGTTTGAAAAGTTATGTGTTAGACTTATATAAAGCGTGTCATGCTAACGCAGCTCACGTATAGTGACATAGATATATTTTAGGATTTGTGAAAACCTCTTGTTAGTGAGTTCGATACGAAGGAAACCCGTTATTAAAATTTGAAATTCCATCTCTGGTGAGATGTATTATCATCTAGTGATATGTGGTAATTTCTATACAACTACATTTGATGTATCTTTTAACTAAAAATAGAAATATGTGCGAGTACTAAACATAACGTGACGTCTCTGCGCATCATCCCGAAAGATCGTTAAATATATAATAAAATTCCGTATGCGAAATATGATCAAATTGCTATTGTCTGTTTGTATTTAGAATGCTGAACGTATGTCCGGATCAACTCATCATATGACGTCAGTTCTTGTGTTACGTCACGGACTTTTGAAATGCATTAAGCGTCATGATCTGCCAACCAACCTTCAAGTCGCAGATTTCTCTAACAATCAAATTACGCACATAGACAACAATGTACTGAATGGATTGTTACATCTCCAGGTATATTGACTTCATGGTTTGAATAGCATGAATATAAAAAAACTCTAATGTTACTGTACGTAATTTTCTTGAGTTGTTCATTATAAAATTGAGAATCCAAATTAATATCAAAAAAATGAAATAAGATATATATACATTAGTAATATATATTTGAAATACAGGACTTTGACGGCAGCGTATCAACATTGGTACACACTTTATACTTTGTCGTATCACTCAAGACATCCTACAGTTCAGTTTCACTGAAATATTTGTTTTTTGATTTAATTTTCACATTATAATTCATCGATGGAAAAAAAACACATAAAACAAATGAAAATAAATTGTTTTTTATACTTTATTATTTTGCAAAATAATACCATCAACGTTTTAATGCACCTGTTATTTTTAAAATTAATATATCTATTTTAAGATGAGTTATAATTTTGCTTATATAGGTTCTGAATCTTCAGCACAACTCATTGAGTCGATTTTCTTTGTATGCGGGAATATTACCTTTACCTCGATTGCGTTTGAAGCACCCTGTGATCTTAGTGAAGGAAAATCCAATCCAATGTTCATGTGATCTTTATTACATAGTGACACAGCATTTGGGCAGAGAAGACTCCTCGTGCTTGAATATGAAAAACAATGTAAAAATGAAAGAATAACTTTTTCAATTGATGTGATACTACTCTTTATTTTGTACATAATTTTATAATCAGCAACAACTTTCTTATATAGTTGCCACACTATTTGAATGTTGATTTCTGTACTTTTGTGTGAACTCGATGATTCAGAATTGTTGGCAATATAGTCCAAACTCCCATGTTCTCGGAGTGCATGCACTATTACATCAGGAACACTCTGTAAAATAAAAAATAAAATGAGGTCAACAACAGAATTCAAATGAACAAAGTTTAATATAATATTTATTAAAGCAACAGTTTCTTGATGGGAAAGAGTTTGCAATTAGATAATGTAAATTTTCACACGTTGACAACTCCATAAATAATTATAAATTTCAGCACGAGCAAACAGTCGGTAATTGTACTAGTTTTAATTAACCTACGCTGGATTTATCTAATATCACGCCCATTCTTCGGTCAAAATAAAAAAAAGAATAAATAGGAAAGAAGGTCTCTCGTTTTCACCGTGACACTCAATGGCCAAGATTAATAATCTGACGATTGCACGGAAAATGTTAATCAAAATAAATAATTATTAAATTATATGAAATTACATTACAACCTTTTTTTTTGGGGATTAATTTGTTTTTATTTCCGTTTTAATGATCATCATGCTTTAAAATGCTATTTAAAATACAGAAAGCTCAGATGCTCAATTTTTGAAAATGTAAAGCGTCAAGTAATCTAGTAACGCTGTTTTAATTCTGTAATTGGCCCATTTCCCAATTGAATCGATCAATAGTATACTTCATAAATTTTCATGCTTTACATTATTCTACCTATTTATTGCCCATCATGTCGTAGGTTAAGGTTGTAATATTTAGGAAACGAACGTTTTCGTGTTCCAAAGACGAATTTAATTTTAAATGTTCGCCATACTATCTTTAGAGTCAAGACGAAGAAGAATCCAATGCAACCAGTACTCAGGATCAATATTCAAGTAAGCATTTGAATTATACGACAAAGTGATAAATATTTAATCGAAAAATGGTAAAACTCGAAAAAGGATGCTCCTGAAGTAAGCGCACCAAGATGTCGCATAACATGAACCCTAACCTGGTACACAACCTAAGTTCAGGTGGTGCGCCATCCTGGTGCGCATACTTCAGGAGGTTCGAAAAAGAATTACAAATACTTGAGAAATTATTTAATTGCGATTATAGATAGGAAAACTTCAGATTCGATTAGATTACGTTTTTACCTTAACGCATAATTTCATTGCCATCAACAGTTTCGCTATATATATATTTCTTTGTGTTTCATCTTTAGTAGAAACAAAAGCTGAACAACAATACTTTCAATCAGGTTTTGTAAGTACCAATCGCTAACCATTTCCATTCATTGTCTTTAGATGTTCAGATAACAATGGTTCCTCTACTTTTTCTACGTCACATTGCAATAGAGATGGTCTCGTTCTGCATGAATCCTAAGGTAGAAAAGATAGTCTATATAGTACAAATGAATGCAACTTCAAAAGTCACGATTCAACGTTTTATTATAATCATATTGCTGCTTATCTCTTGTGCGATTGATTGTGTTTCAGTGCAACTAACTATTTATCTTTCCTAATTAAGTATATCGCTGGTAGGCTTTCTGTTTGTAAAACACAGTTTCACTACAGCCCAATGCTATACACAATCGAAAGTACAATGTTCAATATTAGAACATAGTTGCCTCATAATGGTATCATTGTGACTTCGCCTCAACACAGTTGTCGTCATGGTTACTTAGATTGTTGTTGCGCGGAGTCGTTTTTTGTTATTTTTTTGTTATTGAAACGCGCGACTGCAGGTGGGCATGGCTTGACGTATTTATTTATTTTCAAATTCCTTATTTAGTTCGACTTCATGATATATTATTTTCTTGTTAGACTTTCTCATGCGTGCCGCTGATGTTTGATTATAAATTGTAATTTGAATATCAAGTGTGCTTTGGGTATGGTTAGAAAATAAACTACTGATTACTGATTTGAGCCAGTCGGTGCGCATGCATTTAGTGAGAATGATGTATAAAGAGTGAATGCTAGCTAGATTTATGAGTGATTAAAGAGTCTTGCCACAGACTAACACAACTACTATGTACACTAATGCAATTATATTTGATAAAAATATAATTGTTTATCGTGCGGCAAGACTCTCGCAATCACTAAGAATACTTTTTGTAAGCAAAATTTGTATATTCAAGTTTTATCTGTTCTTTTTCAGGTTTCATTTTCCCAGTTTTTTACATCACAAGAAGCCGAATTTCAAAGTTTCATGGAAGACTATGAAACAAGAGAGATACCTCCTCAAGTGAATAGACGACGAGATTTGTATCGAGATTATTTTTATTTTATCAAAAACAAAGATGACGTCGAGAAGAAGGAAGCTGATCTAAACAAGTAAACATATTTTATTTGAATTATGTTCAAAAGCCATACTACGGATAAGTGTTGAGTTATGAAGTTTGAGAAATTGAAACATACTGTCATTCCTCTAATCAAATACACATACATAAATTCAGATTCAATATATCTTCGCTCATAGCTAGATGGGTTTGTGGTCTGTAATACTACATATGTTTGATTTGATATTTTAAGCCTTAATGCACATTCCATTTTACGACAAAAATTATAAATTTTTTGTAAAATGGATTTTTTATGATAGTGTCGACCTGAATTTCACTATTTTCATCATATATCCCTTCGCTGATAGCTCTTATTTAGGGATACAAAAAAGAAAAACATCTTGTATCATTTAGCTCGCCAGTTGTAAGATTCTTTCGTCGTTACTGTTTCTACTTATAGTTTAGGAATCACAATCCCGCCTTTAACATTTCTGAATAGCAAAAATCGGATATAACCCAAACCGCACAATGCTACTCTGATTGGATGTTGCTGAAACTTTACACTAATCTATTAAATAATAAAATAAAGTTAACATTAAGTGTTGTTTAATTTTTTTTTACCAGGACTGCGAGGGCAAAGAAATATCGGTCCTGGACAATTGATTATCCATTACTGATTACTATGTTTGGTTGGTTCCTCATGGTCTTTGTCGGACTCTCAAAATTCATTAAGAGTAACTCACTGGATTATGAAATGCATAAAGATTATTTATTGAAACTAGACGAGCAAGAGAACGAAGTTGTGGGATCGATACGAACACCGAAGAGCAAATTATTACGGGAAATGACGATAGATAGTGGGAGATGATACAATACAGAGAATGCGTTTATTGAGCAAATGTCTCGAAGCCACAAGCGAAAGTTTTAATTAATCAGAACTGATTCACAACAAAAGCAAACTTTCTGCAGTGAAATAAACACAAGACAAGCATTTGTGTGTTGATCTTAGACTTAAGTCTATAAAAATCTACTGTTCAAAGAATCGTTTCATATGTATTGAATTCGAAAATTTCTATTTATCTTTGTAAAACTAGTAATTTGTTATATTCTGCAAGTTTCAAAAATGTATAAGTAAACTGGCAGCAATTTTGATTTTGCATGTTAGTGACTTCAAAATATTCAATTTTTAATTAAATATGCTTTTTGAATGCGTTCATTTTGAATAAAAATTGAAAATAATAAGCCATATTCACAAAATTTTGTCATTTGTTTTATTTTAATATATTTAAATTTACCATAAAAATATTTATTTTATTTGTTGTAAGACATGAGTCACATTGGTTTATGAGTTTTAACAGTGTAGCTATCTATCTATCGTTTTGAATATATTTTTAAATTCTCAATATTGTTGTACACAGCTTCTATATGCAATGAAAATAAATCAAACTTCTACATTTTTAATATTTTAAATAAAACTAATCATCTTATGCGAGAAGTGATGAATTTGCGCAGATAACTTTACTTGCCAGTCACGTATATATCACGTATATCATCTATTTAGGAATATTCAATTATAATTTCTTATTTTAAAAATTTCCATTATTTCAAGTTGAGCTGCGCCATTTTTGAGTGTCCACAGTGTAGTCAGCTGGCGTAAATTGGATCTCTACTATGATCTCTATTAAGCTAAGAAACTGCAATTTTCCTGTCGATGCTTTAATCTCGGAAACGTTATCCAATTATTCCTAATAATATTGACATTTCGGACTAATGTAGTTAAATCTTCTATCTATGTTCCAGACTAGGCAGGACTAACTATAAATTGTGCAATGTTTGGCAAAAGTAATTTCATTTATTCATGTTATTGACTAAATAGTGATATTACAAATGCAAGTGCCAAATACTTCTCCTCTCATAAAATATTCAAAAAGGAAATGTCACATTTCTATCTACTGTGTATTACTCATATTTTGTTTACAAGATCGTAGACAGGATTGCTAAGATGATTATCCAAAAGCAAGGAAATCATGAAATATTTAAGGCTATTTGAAGAAAAAATCGGAAAATAGTCAGAAAAAATTGAATTACGCCATAGTCTAATCTGGCATTAGCAATGATTGAATGTAACGTTTATTAAGCCTATTCTATATTTGGTTTATATTAGACATACAGTGTACATACGGCTTGTTTTGCTAAATTGTTGGGATCTTATGTACAAAGCCCCTGCAACTATTGCAAAAATGTGAGATTTGAGAAAAACACCCCCACCACGTTTTAAAATGAGAAATTAGTAATTATTCAGTTGGGGTTACGATTAGCGTTAGGAATGATATGAAAATTTGATTTCTAAGCGCAATCTACATTTCTGACCAAATCTGAATAATCCTAACCATAAATGAATAATTACTAACTTTCTTATTTCGACCGTTGACGTGGGTGTATTTCGGCGGGGGCTTTGTACAAATATCCACTTGTTGTTGTCGATGTTCTGAGTGGATGATTTTGTTCGAGAAATATCGCTTTTTTAGACATAATGGCCCAATCCATTTAACTTTTAAAAAGAAATATATTATTTTATTAAAGATAGAATAAGTTGCTAGAGGACTACTTTATTTTTTTAATTTCGTTAACAAAAATCCTGATGCTCCACTCGGAGGTATACAAAGTTAATTCAAACTTACTTCAACCTATTATACCGTTTAATTGCATGCATCCGCATAGATGCACAAGTGAAATGAGGGCATCAACTTTTAACCTAACTGATCGCGATGAAATAAACTGTTATCATTCAAATAGAGTCAAACTGCACTAGTGACGTATAATATATCAAACCGGTTCACGTGATCAGTTGCCTATTTTTCGAAAATAATTATAGATATCTTCTATATCTCACTTTTTTAAAAAGATAGAATTTTTTACTAAAGGTAGGAGAATTTTTTAAGAGACTACTCTTATTTTAGTTTTTTTAATTTTGTTAACAAAAATCCTGATGTTTCATTCGAAAGAATACAAAGTTAATTCAAACTTACCTCAACTTATTATACCATTTTAATTGTATGCATTCGCATACATGCACAAGTGAAATGAGGGCATCAAATTTTAACCTAACTGCTCGCAACAAAAAACTGAAATAAACTGTTATCATACAACTAGAGTCAAACTGCACTAGTGACGTATAATATATCAAACCGGTTCACGTGATCAGTTGTCTATTTTTCGAAAATAATTATAGATATCTTCTATATCTCACTTTTTTAAAAAGATAGAATTTTTTACTAAAGGTAGGAGAATTTTTTAAAAGACTACTCTTATTTTAGTTTTTTTAATTTTGTTAACAAAAATCCTGATGTTTCATTCGAAAGAATACAAAGTTAATTCAAACTTACCTCAACTTATTATACCATTTTAATTGTATGCATTCGCATACATGCACAAGTGAAATGAGGGCATCAAATTTCAACCTAACTGCTCGCAACAAAAAACTGAAATAAACTGTTATCATACAACTAGAGTCAAACTGCACTAGTGACGTATAATATATCAAACCGGTTCACGTGATCAGTTGCCTATTTTTCAAAAATATATATTAGTTATCTTCTATATCTCACTTTTTTAAAAAGATAGAATTTTTTACTAAAGATAGGAGAAGTTTTTAAAGACTACTCTTATTTCAGTTTTTTCAATTTCGTTAACAAAAATCCTGATGTTTCATTCGAAAGAATACAAAGGTAATTCAAACTTACCTCAACTTATTATACAATTTAATTGTATGCATCCCTATACATGCACAAGTGAAATGAGGGCATCAACTTTTAATCTAATTGCTCGCAACAAAAAACTGAAATAAACTGTTATCATTCAACTAGAGTCAAACTGCACTATTGACGTATAATATATCAAACCGGTTCACGTGATCAGTTGCCTATTTTTCGAAAATAATTATAGATATCTTCTATATCTCACTTTTTTAAAAAGATAGAATTTTTTACTAAAGGTAGGAGAATTTTTTAAAAGACTACTCTTATTTTAGTTTTTTTAATTTTGTTAACAAAAATCCTGATGTTTCATTCAAAAGAATACAAAGTTAATTCAAACTTACCTCAACTTATTATACCATTTTAATTGTATGCATTCGCATACATGCACAAGTGAAATGAGGGCATCAAATTTTAACCTAACTGCTCGCAACAAAAAACTGAAATAAACTGTTATCATACAACTAGAGTCAAACTGCACTAGTGACGTATAATATATCAAACCGGTTCACGTGATCAGTTGCCTATTTTTCAAAAATAAATATTAGTTATCTTCTATATCTCACTTTTTTAAAAAGATAGAATTTTTTACTAAAGATAGAAGTTTTTAAAAGACTACTTTTATTTCGGTATTTTAATTCCGTTAACAAAAATCCTGATGTTTCACTCGAAGGTATACAAAGTTAATTCAAACTTACCTCAACTTATTATACAATTTAATTGTATGCATTCGCATACATGCACAAGTGAAATGAGGGCATCAAATTTTACCCTAACTGCTCGCAACAAAAAACTGAAATAAACTGTTGTCGTTCAACTAAAGTCAAACTGCACTATTGACGTATAATATATCAAAGCGGTTCACGTGATCATTTGCTTATTTTCAAAAATAATCGAAAGTTATCGTTTATATCACAATCATAAATTAGTTATGAATGTTGTTAAGATCCAGCGCAGCCATTTAGAATAAAAGATCGGGTAAATTCCCGAAACCGATGACGAGTGACAATGGAATGAAAAGAAAGTCTGACCGTCAAAATATATAAATAAAAATAAAAAATATAAAAATAAAAATCTGAAAATGGCCTAAATCTGAAAAACCTAAAACTATAGGCGTTACAGATTTAAATTGATTATGACTACCTACATCCACGTAAAGATGCGGTTGTGAGTAATTCGACGTCACAAAGTAGAAAATATAAAGAGAAAACATTCGGACAAACTTTTTCGATTGTAACATAGTAATATAACATAATAAAATAACACATAATAAAAGAACATATAATATATTTATAAATTTATAAAAAGATACATAATTTGCTCTTATCGGTCGGCTCGACTCAGTTGACAAAAAGTACGGTATATCATTGGAAACATATCTCGAAGCCGTGCATTTCGCGTGACACTTTCTACCAATTGAGTGGAAAAGCAAATCTTTTGTCAACGTAGACCAAGAGTATAAAAGAAATCTCGAGGCTTTTCATAGTTATCTTCACCGCTCTCAAAATGAAGATTCTCTTTCAATCATTTATCGTGAAAATAATTCTAGCTTTCAGCACAGCAATACTTTTCAAAGGTCAGTTAAATTTTTAGGATTATGATGATTTTCTGCTTATATCTGACAAAATTTTAAAATATCTAAATTGGTACGCCCGAAGTATGTGAATCAAGATGGCGGACACCTGAACGTAGTATGTGTACCAGGTTAGTGATAGGCCATAATTTCAGGCATAAATACTACGGGAGTGACTTGGCTAGTCCTCGAACTCGTTATAGAACTAAGAAAGAGAAAATTGGAATAAAATTATAGTCGAACCCTAACCTGGTACAAATATTACGTCCAGGGTCCGTCATCTTGGTTTACACACTTAGGGAGCACCCTTAAATTCGCTTATGATTGACTGGGAATTAACAACATAAGTGTTTGAATCATAGCTGAAAGAGCATAAATTTAATTACTACATTTTAAAATTAATGATATTATTATATAAAGTTAGGCAAACGTTCATTTATTTAATTATTTTGTATTATTCATTAAATTTTAGATTTGCTTTTATGAATGCCAAATTATATTTACAAAATATAATAGGCTCGTAATCTAGCTTTTAGTGTGCAATAAACAAATTGTTATTCACAAATATCAAGAACTATCAGCTTCAAAATCATTTTGTCACTTTTTGGATTATGTTTGGTATTCGTTAATTAATAACTTTCGCATGTCACGTTTGCAATGCAGTGTAATAGAGTTCATTTTCCTATCACATTTCTGCGTTCAGAATAGTGTAACATAGGTTGGTATAAGGTCGTTGGGTCATGGCATCTATTTACTCGAGTGACTGATGCGCTAAAAAAATACCGCTTCATAAAAAATGTCACTTTATTTATCATCGAATTAATATTTTTGATCAGTAGTGTATCAGCTGTGGCCGATCTTGTGTGCAAGACATATACCCGAAATTTCGAGCAAAAGTTTAGGATCACTTCCCTTATAAGAAAACCTTGGCTACCATTCCTGAAACCCGGCAATTTATATCTTGAGTTTATATCTTGCGTAACCGCCCATACACTTCACTTTCACATTTCATACAGTACTCTTGAAATGCTATTTCATCATTACTATTTTCAATTAGACTGAAACGAGTTCAAATGAGGTCACGAAAGGTCCAAATGTCATGAAAATAGGGTCTCAGATGAACATGAGAGACCAACAACAGCCCCTTCTCTATGAATACAAAATTGGAAACCTGTTCTGGATTTGAGTAGATATTACCCAAAAATTGTAATCGAAGCAAAAATGCAAACAAATAAATAAAAAGAGACGGATAAATAATTGAATTTTTCCGGTTATGAAACTTTGAAAAGAACGGTTCTATCGCGTAATGTAAAAAATGCATTGAAACTCTTTTCTGCATCAGCAAGGCAAAAAAGCGAGCAACTTAAGTTTGTGTAACTTAAAATCAAAAACATTGCGTTTATCACGAAATCAACCAGTACCGAATGCGTTCTGGCATTCGTACTTACCACTCGAGATGCTACTATGACAATCGCAGAATGAACAGCAGAGCTTTCATGAGTTGCGACAATGGCATCGTTTCAACCAACACACCTTGAATGTTCATGAGATAGATAGGTATTCGAGAATCGGATTGCTGCATCTAACTGGAACCAAAAAATCTCCATAAAGTTCAAAGCCAAACTCTATGGGGTCAAGAGTAACCTGAGATGACGTTAGGGACACCATCTCATGTGTCTTACGCTGTGCTGATGTGCATTCTAATGGCATGACTTATATAAGGTAGGGTTCTCATCAATTCTTGCTTTGAATGATGATATTTGGAGCTTTGGAGCTTGTCCATTGTTTTCAAGCTGTCTTCTATCTTCCGAATTTGTTCGATAGGCTTCTGCATTGTCTATAACTTTTTTCTCAGCACATGAAAGTCTCTAAAATATTGATTTGATTAGCGGAGTGTTTCTCATGGGGTATGCATCTCATGTCAGTTTCCTCCACGGCACTGTGGTCGGATAACGACACTGTGGCATCAGACGCCTTTGACCAACAAGTAATGGAAAGGCCGTCAGCAAGTTCGTAGAAAAGGCTCACGATGACTTGCAACGAATATGAAAACGATTTTTTTTTAAATGGCATCTTTGTTAATCAGACATCCAAGCATTTCTATAGATGCCACAGTCGCTCTTCTTTGACGCTTAGAATTTTTCAACGATCTTTCTTGTACGAGGCAAATTCTAAGTCAATTATTATAGCACCCTTCGTTGAGGAGGCATTAAATCTAAAAAGACAAAAATGAATTTGAAAAATGCCTAAATCTTTTAAATTTTTTAATTAGAAGTTTGCGAATGTTTGTCATAACGTCAATGATGTAGTAGGTCGTCGGATCACTTGGGTCATTTGGAACCGAATAGTTCGCGGACGATGGCACTTTTGATTGGTTTAGTCATAAATCCTTTTGAGACAAACAGAGAAGCATCTTCTTTCCTAATTGCTGCCTTGCCCTCAATTTCTGTACACCTTTTTTGGAGTAAATGTTTTCAGGTTAGTACGATGAATAGTTTCAGAAAGTCAAACTGTTTTATTTATGAATCTTTCAGTTCAAAGTTTTTTGTATAAAACATCAGCATTTTTTTACATTGAGAAATTGTTCTCTGACGTTGATGGGCATAACGTCGTTACTGAGGAGAGGATGTTGTGCAGCCTTTTCTCTTTAGAGGGCATTTCAAACAGATTTTTGTTTTTCTGTACGACATTCTGGATAGATTTCGTGCTAGTTCCCTCATATGAAGTCCCTGCCTTACTAAATTCTCTCTTCACCTCTAGTTCATATGAGGACTTTTACTCTAAAAGTCGAAGACTGTTAAGAACATTTCCATATTTAGCTGTCCTTCCGTCTTGCTTGAAAAATGCTTTCCATCCCAGAAACACTTCTTTCAACATCCGCATCCCTCTCAACGATCGGACATAAATTAAAATCCTTTCAAGTTGAGATTTTATCGTGTATGTTTTGTAGCACGAGTTACTCAGATGATATAAAAGTTTACTCTGACACACAACTTTCAGTCGCTTGCTTTCAACGCCTTCCTCAATTAATGGTGCATCCCAAATCAACTTACGTTCCTTTTCGGTTCCTACCGTTTTCTCAGTAGAAGTCTCGTGGCAGATTATACATTTTGAATCGCCCACATTCTACTAGAACGGTCTGGTCAACGACTTCAGTCGACACGTGCACGGGGCCATGTTTTCCGCGACATTGGACAGACTGCGTCCGAAGCCTAGCCTACTAAGGTCAGCTACCAAGAGCACAACAATAGGTGTGTGACATGTTAATTTGTGGCCTTTTGTTCTATTTCACCCAAATAATATGATAGTGACAGAAAGAGGGTAAAGACATTTCATTTATGCATAGCAATTGTTAAAGATAATACAGATGGTATACACCTTGATCTGATCCATGGTGTCATTTTGTTATCTATCAAAGTGGTAATACGATTTTCCCTTCAGATTTTTGTGACCTTTTGACCTCTGGTGACCTCAGTTAAACTCGTATTACTCAAATAAATACATGGTATGAAATATCATGCCAAGGCTAATAATTTGTGCAATGTGCAAGATTGTTGAAATGAAAAACTAGATGTATGGTCGTTTACGCAATGAATAAATTCTAATTTCTCGCTGATTGCCGGGTTTCAGAAATGATAACCAAGGTTTTCTAATAGGGGAAGTGACCCTCTTCAAAACTCTTGCCCTAAATTTCGGGTAAAAACTTTGCTCACGAGATCGGCTACAGTGGATGCATTACAGTGGAAGGAGTTCGTGATGAATAGTTCATTATGAAATGAACTTTATTTTATTATCCAGCGCATGAATACTCGCAGTATTTCGCATACAGGTGTCGAACCTATATTATAACCTCGCGTGCAATACCGTTGTTGTCTCTCTGTGAATATGTTGTTTCATTTTTACGTCGGCTTTTTCGAATCGAACTCATGTGACGTCCTTTATACTAATTTTGCGTTTTATCGTCACGCCACCCGATATAAGTTTAATAAAACTCAGTTGAAACAATAGAGAGGTCCGTTCATGTCATTAAAACTATCTCAAAACTATCACAAATCATTTGTTTGTGTTTCTTTAATTCAAATTAAAAACTATCGATTATCTGATCGGCAAAGATAGAAAATGTTAATTTTAAATGCCCGCACAAGGCATGGAATTTCGTGAATCCATCGAGTTTTACTTACAGACCCGAACAAACATAAATAGAGTCGTAATGATTTCGAGCAGACAAAGTAGATATATTAATGAAACTCCGTCCAAATCAAGTTGATTTAGATATCATGTTCATTTCACTTTTGAGAGGCAAGAGATTTACAATATGGTTACTTTTATTTCCCTTTTTTTTGTACAGGAGAGAAATGCATGATACCGATGCTGTGTGACAATACTCTGATATGGCAAGGATTCACGTCTTGCGAAATGGTGACGCATTGACTATATCTATTTATATTTTAAACCGCATGTATATTTTTGAGATGTTTACTTAAATAATACTCATTGTGATATCTAAACAAATTAAAGTTTCTAAATAGATTGTTTTGTTTCCAATTTGGGTTAAGTCAAGAGAAGATGTTACTAATTACTGGAATAACAATGTTTTTATTATTTTATTACATTGTGAATAGCAAGATCTTTGTGTACAGCAAATTTCATGGTGCTGAAACTATATTACAATTTTAAGGGCTCGCATATAACTTGTCCCATTATTAATATTTAAAATAATGTTTCCACGTGTTAAATCATTTAATAAAAAAGGATGTATTATCAACAGCACTAAAGAGATTTTCAAAGCTAAACAAATAATGAAAAACTAGTTCGATGTAAAGGATTGGTGTTTTGTTTAATACCTCTATTCTATGTAAACATTTCATATCAATTCGGTTTCAATTTTTTTACAGAACGAAGAATGGGTAAATCAGACGAGAGTCTTGGAAGGTTAGAAGTAAAGGAGAGTTGTGTCGAATAGAACAAAATGTCCGTACAAAGCTATGAGCCATCAATGAATGGTTAAACAATACGAAAATCAATTAGAATTATGGTGGCAGTAACGCGCCAGAATATGCAAACCCGAGCAAGACTCTAAGCAGTTTGAATCAATTTGACAAAGAATTCCTCGTGAAAATATTTCTCGAGAAAATTCGTCGTGAAAATAGTTTGTTTAAGAGTCCCATTAAACCCGATTTGTCTTCGGTACCTTGTCTAATTCCCTGAATATTTCCGGGTCGCACGTTTTTAAAATTAGTGTAGTTTAATTACTTTGAATTAGAAAGTAAACGTCATATTTGAGAACACAGACTGTGCAGTTTTACAGTTGAATACTAATGAATGCAACATTATTGTATGCATGTAAATATAGAATTGCGTGACTTGCGTAGAATGGCTGTATAACTTTATTCGGGTCATTTTGACATCAACAGTAAATAATCATTAGGATGTTGAATTTTCTCCAAAACAAAATCTCCTTGAAAATTGTGATTTCTCGTCTAATGTAATCATACTTCATGATAGTATTAAAAAAAGATCTTTTATTTTAAAATCAATTCGAGTTGTATATTGCAGAAAAAATGAAAATGCTGTCCAGTTCAATACTTCAGTTACGAAATATTTTCGAAAATGTTTCTGCATCTACTGGGATGATCAATCCTTTTGCAAATACCGACACAATCACAGCGTCTGTTGGAATTCCAGTTCAACACGAAACACTATTATCAACCGGTTCTACTTCTAATTCTTCAGTCACATATGGTGAGAATCAATTTTATTCGATTATAAATCTGGATCTACAACTATTTTACTAAATTGTTATTAAGGTTGTTGAAGGTATCATTTTTACTTTTCCTCATTTAACCTAAAATTAGCTTTTTAAAATTTGTACCATAATATAAAGCCACTGAGCACAAGCACTCCTCTAATTTTCCCTACTATATATCAGTCGACGACCATTCCTTGATTTGTATTTTCGAATTCTGAAGCCGTAACTGTGAAAAGTTTGTAGAAAATACATTACACCGTTTTACCTTTGTCCTACATTGAACTTTGATTTTATTCTTGCGCTTTTCTTCGTGGATAATATATTCATAAGATAAATAACTCATAGCAAAATATGTATTATTATTAGAAGAACTATCTTAATATGTGGTTGCCACGTTTTTCTTATTTTCAAATACTGATTATAATAGCCTTTTACATTGATAATTTTATGAATTCGAACAGATCATAAATACAAATACGACTCATTTAAATCGATGCTTCTATTCTGATTTAATTAAATATAGCCATACTTATCATTCTGTGTTATAAAAGGATTTTCTTGTTTACTAATTTCAAATATTTTCAAAGCTGATTCTAACATATATTTACAATAAATTTTCATACTCATGCAGAATACAAAATCGTTCCGACTTCTCAGTTCAATATTTCCAATCCTGTTTCAAATATAACCGCGAAGGATCAGTAAACAGCTACCGTTCCATCTTTGTCTACTTCGTTTTCCAAAACTACAAAGGACACAAAATCTAACACGAGCACCTCGCATAGTAAGTTGCTTTAAAACCGTTCTACCAGTAAAAGTTATATCCAGTGGTTTGATTCAAATTCAAACGTTTTTTTTTGGATATCAAACTCACTAACAACAGGTGCCTTATGTCATAAAGTGTACGTATATACAAAAGTATAGACATATTACGGTATTCGTCAGTTGTGGTACACGTAGCCCATCTGATTAGATAGCTCAACGTCTGAAGAAGAAAAAGTTTCCCAGCACTCTTTATATCATCGAATTAATTAATTGAAGTGTAAGGAGGAATTGATTGTAATTCAACTCACATTTTTTCATTATATTCAAACAGTATTCAAAAGCCGGTATACTAACCCAGCGACGACTCCTGCTTTGGTTATAACTTCACCCGCGACAACTGTTCGTTTAGTTTCTCATTCTATCACAGAAACAACAAATGACACAATGTTGGACGCGAGCATATCACAAGGTCATTCTACTTTTACCGAATTATTTTTATTTAAAATTCAACTTGACACCCATTGGTCTTCTCATTTAATCAAGAACTTCATCAATTTTTTCTGAGATGCGCTCTTGCATCCAACATCCACCCTTCACAAACTACATAACACCCTCGCTAAATAAACTAATGTGATACTGTACATATCACTTGGGATATATGGATTTTATCAACCTTTCCAGCATAGACTTGGCTGATATGCATTAAAATAAATTCAAAATAGGCAAAGTTTTGTGCACTTGTTCTGCCATTATTGTTAGAGTAGACAACATAGGTCTTCTAAAGAGCATGCGCATAGTAAACATATAATTCTATTACTTGATGTTTTTATTCTATAATGTGTTATATTATTTTATTCATATCACATTTAGTAAGCGTAATTATGTAAACATGGCATTTTATCTAATCACTACACTATGTATTTAACCAATTTAATATTGTTCATTCAGTGAGCATGAATTACTCAACTACAGATAAACAGAACATTACAGCATATTATGATATTACTAGAACGACATCGACTAAAACTGTCGAAGAACACACCACCATGACAAAGTACACCCCTAAATTCACGACAACATCAAGTATTGTATTTTTTTATTAATTTATTTTTTTTTCATTTAAAAATGGGGAAAACAACAAAAATTTACTAAATATTATATTATTATTATTATTAATTGGTACATAAGCTATGAGTCGCGTATTTGTGTGAGACAATGATATTTCTTCTTAGATATTCAAATGCTTCTCCCGTTATGACCTTATCTATGACTGAATGTTTAATTCGAGGATCTGTTAATAAATAGATATTTACGAAAAAAAATTAGAAATTTCCTAAAATTGAAAATTTTACAGACAGAGAAGTTATTTGAAGGCACAATGAAATACAAATATAAATTATTTCTCTCTCGATATATGTTATTTGACGATGAATTGTAAGACTTTTAAAAATGATAAATTTTAATAAATAATATGATTTAATATATTATTTTTTCAGATATGTTGCAATTAAATTTACTTAGTTGTCATTAAAAAAAAGAATAAATTTTATCAATCTTCTTTTCTACTACAAATTTTGGAAATCAAAGTTTAACAACTGTTTTTCACAGAAAAATGTGATGTTATCTACAATTCAAAATGCTTTCGATCAATTGTTTCTGAGAATATTAACGTGTCGTACAGTGATGCAATAAGTATATGTGCAAATAATTTAGCTAATATTTATGACAATGAACACTACGAACTGCTGCTTAATAGTTTACGCAAAAAGATACCTACGGGAGTGACATACATTCGTGTTTGGACAGGCCTCACGTACGAAGTTAGTATGGCACTTTCAATAAGTCTGAATAATAATAACTTTTCATATAAAGAATCCTAGAAGAATTTAGTAGTTTACATGACATGGTCTAAAGTGCGTTACCGGTATCAAGAACCCTCCGACTTTTGCGTAGCTCGCAAATTCAAAACTAAAGACAAAAGTCACTCGCTCGGCTGTTTAAAAACCGTGTTGTCATTAAAAAATTGAAACAGAGATATTTTGGATGAAATATCAGATCTTATAGAATTTATAGAAAATTTAGGAATTAATAAAAGTAATGGCCTTCGAGCGAAAAACAATCTTTAAACACTGAAAATTTTAAAGAAATTGGTGCAGTAATTAAAGAGGAAGGCGATTTTTTAATAACAACAGGAAGTAAAGAATGACTAACAATATAACAGCAACAAAATGACAAAACGATTCATAGGTCCACCCTAGGTCTAGTAAGTAAGTCCTGTTTCCCACGGAATTCTGGAGAAATTATAGATTATTGTTCAAAATGAAACACAAATGTAGCGTGATAAATAACGTTGTTGCTATGATATTGCACAAATAAAATCCGATTTCGGTATTGTAATTCGTGTATCTTTTATTTGTAGAACGGTCAAATATTGATGTCATCTGGTAAAACAATATCTCTTCCGTCAGAATTATGGTATCCCACTAATCCAGTGGAAGGTGAATCCCGTGAAACATATGTCCACATTCTCCTTCGTGTCAACAAGAATCGGAATAGCGAACTTCAGGGAATGTTTAATCAACAACAAACTAAGCAATGGCGAGGCGTCATTTGTGAGACATGAGATTGTATAAATACTGAAAATACTTTTTCCAATTTATTGTAAAATAAATTTCACTACTAGCTGACCTACTAGATATCAGTAACAGTAGCAATCGTGTCGCTAGTTATATATTCCAGTATGCTCCACAGCTTTTTATTTTAGGTTTTTTCTTTCCAATTTTCTAGGTGGTAAGTATGGTTGCTTGTCTGTAGGTCGTATTAGAAAAAATATGAGTGTGCACCGCAAAAAAAACGTTATATCTTTTAGCAGCACTCGGATTAACATATGTCAAGTGCAGTATGTTAGGTAATGTTTACGTGGCATTTAACCCATTTTTTCGCATATGCTTAGTTTTTTTCAATTTTGTTCCAAGTGGTGTTCTAAACATTATATGTTCGTGTTCAAAGAAAGATATATGAAAAACAGAACATTTTGCAAATAATTCTTCGTTGATACCTCGTACGTTTCCAAAAATTGAAATGAAGTTTGAATATTTTCTCGGGCAAGAATAAATTTTCAGTATACCGACAAAATCAGTAAGATAGTCAATGCATATCTTAAAACTATGACAAGAATAATGTATACGTTGGTCTAATCGAATTACCGAATAAAAGTCATTATTTATAGATGACTAATAATGAAACATCATAATTTACAAGTAAAATATAAGTTTCAATATATTTTCAATTTATTTAATAGAATCTGCGTATTCTTCTATAATAGATCGCGTAGATTCCTCATTTTGTTTCCCTCAGAATACTTTTATTTAATGTGATTACTTTTATCATCATTGAACATTTTCACCTTGTGTTGTGTAGAAACATATAAATAGAATTGCTTAATGTTCAATAAAATTTTTAACACTATGTGGGGTCATTTTGAATTTTCTTGTTATCAATTTTCTGAAAGGATAATGTAGGATTTTGTGTAAGGATAATGTAGTGTAAAGTAAGCCGAACGCAGCGTAATACTACTCCATGTCGGGTATGAAGAAAGCTATCCACCAGATAGTGAAAGTATTCAGCTTTATTTGTCTCAATATACATTTTTACATAATTGTTTCAAATCCAATATATTTCTATACAAATCTAGAAATAAATATCTGTGTTTTTAAAAACGATTTATTTTGTTTATATGTTATAAACCTTTTTTTTTACTTATTATCCCTTCTATATTAGTTGATTTTGATTCGTTCAATCAAATTTCGAAGTTTTTGCTCTGGTATTTTCAATGAGTAATAGCGCGGTTACTACGCAAATTTTTGATATATCGAGTAGTTATCATACCCCCGCTTCACCAGCCTAGATGAACTAAATAAATGAAAAGCAATTTTTTATCTTTCGTGTAATGGGAAAATGAAATGAAATGATATAAATGAAAAACACTATGAGGGAGATATTCTCCAAATATAAATTAGGCAAGTACATCCTGGTATCATATTTGCAGGATGCTAAAACGATTTATTTTACAATTATCAAAACTTGAAAGATTGTTACATTTTTGAATATTTAACTAGAGTTTTCACTCAAACGAATTGTAATAAAATGATTAATAGGAAGTATGTGAGTGTTAGCTTCTTGAGAATTAGAAACTCATTATCTAGTATATATATATATTAAAATAATTGCTCTGATCAAAAGTAATTACTTTTGGGAATATATTCCTATACCGCTTTGCTATTACCTTATTACTACCCATTTAACGTGGATTAGTGCACAGGTTCCCAAAGTGCTCCGTACGGGGAACCCAGGGGCTCCGCCAGCTATTCGGTTACTTTTCAAAACACTGACTTGACTTATTTTGTAACTGTTCTAATAATGATAACAGCTTTGATCAAATTTGACAACAATATAGCCTCGAAATATAGAAAAAAAGGCGGAATTAAAAAATGACATTATTTATAAGCTGTAGCGCAGTCAGGATTTTTAAGAGGAGGGGGGGGAGTAATCGGAAATTTCCGCGCAACATTCTTTGCGATTAAATAAAAACGGATAACGAGATTTCTGTTGCGTAAAATATTCAATCCATGACCGATGCAAGCTTTAAAGTGTCTTGTCGTAATAATTATGTGATTGTGCTCATCGTTACTCACGTTTGATTCGAGATTACTATTAGAATTACTAAAATGAAAAAATACTATTCTAAAATAACATAAAATCCGTGATAAACTGCCAACTATAAATAAGGTCGTATTTTTGCGATCTTGGGATTTATCAAACTAGATTTGTTCTTTCGCACTCGAGATTATTTTTAAGCAAGATATCGCCGTTTAAAAATCATAGGGTCTGGGCAAAATACGATTGATTGAAATTTATTTTATTGCATGCGGCTCCGCCAGTAGTTTCAGAATGAAAAAAGGCACTTCGCGCGCACAATTGACTGTGTTTCGATTTCGCAGTTACCGGTACTATGATGAATAACCAAAGAAAAAATAACATATCACCAAATTGTGCAATTTACGATGCCTATGAAAGCGTTTTTAATCTGACATTAGTCTGCTGAAACCTAAATTACAGTGTGATATTCAATTCTAAGTTTTAATATTTTAGAATGCCCTTTTTCAAACAGGAAATTTGAGCTGCGGATTTACCTCTTTATTACTTATTATTTTTATCATTTCCTCGCCGATGACTATAATATGGTAACATGTTTTTCACATTGAACTCATAATTCCCCACGAGAACAAAAAAGCTATTATCGTCGTCATTGTGGAACAATACATATATATGCCCAGGAAAATTTTTCATTTAGGGAGAATACACACCGGCGTAAAGATGCAAAAAAAAAAGAGCAATGCTGACGAAAGCCATTGGCAATTGTAACAAAATACAATGGCGCACGTTATTAGCGGCTTTTTAAGTCTTCCAAAAATGTCAAAAAAGAAAAGATTCGACCCCTAATTTATTAATATATTTGTCAAGAGTCCAATTTACAGCTTTAATATACATAATTTATCTTAGAAATTTAGATTTATTTATAACTTGTATTAACCCTATTAAAAAGGTTTAGCATTTAAATAATGTAAAGTACTTTTAACTTACTCAATAATATTAATCGGAAAGTAACAATCATAACATTTCTTTTGGGGCTCCGTGAATAATAGCCAACCTTTTCAAGTGCTCCGCAACACCAAAAGTTTCAGAACCCCTGGATTAGAACACTGAAATCAAAGAAGATATTACACAAAAAATATTCTAATTAGAATCTAAATGTATGTACGAAACCGGGCAAGTATATTATCTAACGTTCTAAATTTTTTCGATATTAAACAAAAATTTTTTACTATAATTTCAACTTTAATTGCAAACAGAGTGTTTTTACTTTCATAGTATTTTCACGAATTTCATGAACTCAACTACAAAATGTATGTGACTGTATAATGGTTAAATATCCAAATGGTTTTGTATACACTTTCAATTCTTAAATATTTTAATTTTAATTAACTAGTCCAAATAATAACGTGTTGAAAATTGCAAAAATAGTGACAGAATAACAAAGAAGTATTTAAACGCTCTAGTCTTGAATGTTGCGTTGCATTCGATCCATTTCAAAGATTAAAGGCTTTTGTTTTAGTTTTTAAATGGTGAATGGCAAAGGATGAAACAAGCGTTATACTTTTCATATTTGGCAAATGACTCCGGCTTGTTTGTTGTCTGATTTGTCGAGATAATAGTCTATGTATCCGACTCTGTTGCTTGCAGGATTTGACTCTGAACTAAAAAGAATCGCTGTTCTTCCTGTTGATGCGTCTGGATAACTTGAGTGCCAATACACGTGAGGTGCCAAAGTCCCATCAGAAAGTGTAACTTGTCTAGTCTTGAAAAAACACGGATAAGTTTTATTGAACGCGTCTGCCTTCCGCAATGGTTAAGACCAATTCCGATCATTGTAAATGTAGACAATTCATTAAAATGTGTAACTAACGCTATTTTAAATAGAAACAAAAAATGATGAAAAACAACAGAAAACATTTTAGTGTTTTCGTTTGTAAATTACATATAAAAGTTTGTATGTACATACATATAATGTGACTCATCTAAAGTTTACGCAGAGTAATCGAATACTTGTTCAGTATCGCCGAAGCTATAATAATAGAAGGAAATTAGACCTTTTAATTTCACAAAGGTGTAATAAAAGCCACGGCAATTCAGAACTCGAAATTATCAACAAACAATTCCGCCATTCTTATATCATTTTTTCTTATATTATTGCGAGGTAACAAATTTTCCCATCGAAGCCTGCTTCAATACAAACCTTGGTATTAAAATTCATTCCTGTCCAAAAGTGTTCACTATCACTTGCTAGAGTTGCCAAATATACTCTGATTTTCTCAAAATGAACTCCGTCGAGAACGTCAGCAGCTATCCCACCGACAGCCTGGCATAATGCACGTCCTTCTACAGCAGTCATTAGAGATTTAATGGCCCAATAGCAGTTACCATTATGTTTCATTGGACAAAGACCTAAAAAAGATGAAAGAATTCTTTATTTTTTGCAATAAAATATCGAATTTTAAGTATCTTTGTAATATTTTATGAAATGTTGAATACATTGCAGACAGCTGATGAATATCACCGAAAATTTTTTCTTTGAATACGATGTCAAATACGTGGAGCAATTAAAAGGGAAAACATATTTTAGCTCTTCTTTTTTCCGCACGCTAGATGTCGCAAATGATCTATCCAAAACTTTAGAATATTCATCGATATTTTTATTCATTGTATATCCCTTGTGACGTTTGCTATTTTTACTATTTCCGTACTCCATGGTTTTAAGTTTGTAATAGAGTAAAGGGAATTTACGACATTTAACATAAAATATCGAAGATTTCTATTTAGGAGAGCAAAAATTAAAAACAATATGGTCCCAATTAAATAATCGTTTTTTGATTGAAATTGTACTAAAGCACACAGCCAAATATTGGCTCACCTGTCTTCATTCTTTCACAGACATTCAGTTCACTTCTTATTTTTTTTAGCTCGTTTTCTATCACTGAAATTATGAATAAAAATGTTATTAGGAGCATGTTCCAGATAGGCCTCATCTTTGAATAAAGGTTAAAACAAAAATTACTAGTATTTTTAGCACAATGTTAAATTTGAATTATTCTGCGAAAACAGTTGCTGCTATCTAATTTATCGATTGCAAATATTATACTTGCGATTCCAACAGAATTAAATATTATATTAGTATTTACTCAAATAAACCAGCAATCATTACGGAAACAGCAACTTTTTGAACAACTTCCGGGTGTAAGCCGTTGAAATATTGAATACTTATACTACTACTCAAATAAGTCACTGATGTTTGATAAAGGCTTTTTGTGATATATACAGCACATTATCAAAGCTGTATACATAAATCCCATACCTAAATTCACAATAAACCCGAGTTTAACTTAATCATAACAATCAAGCGTTAAAGGGTTTCGAAAGCATGTCAGAATTATTGCCGAAGACTCAACTAGACACATTCAAGCCCCATTTTCACCTTTTGGACCATATGCGTACATATGCATCGTTTTTTTTATTGGTGGTATTGTATCCTATAGCAATACTTGGTGTTAAAATGATCTTTCCCTAACTAATCGGATTCGATTTTCAGTACTTAAATACGGAAATAGTAGCAAAAAAGCATTTTTTAAATTTTTCCTGAGGCCTACTGAGCCCGATATTTCCATCAAAATTTTTCTTTATATTTTATCTATTTGGGAACGCTGTTCCGAAATTAGACCATCGTGACCACATATATGAGCATTGCTATATTGGTCATAAAATTTTAATATCAACGAAAAACGTCCAAAAACTTTTTTATGAGTTTCGCGTTTTTTTTTTTGAATGCCCTTCCATAAATCATACCTGTTATTTTTTGCTGTACGAGGTCCGCTACATGGTCGTAGTCTACACTGCCGGGTTCACCCTTTATCCCTTGGGGGCCGGTCGGCCCTGCTTTGCCAACTCTTGGGGTAACGTTTTGCATATCACGTCTCTCTTGAGATCTGCTATTTCTAATGTCACAGTATGCTTTCATTTGTTCCGCTATATACGACAATTCGAAATCTTGCTCCTGCGCTTTCAATGTGGACGCCATAAAACATACGACTAAGAAACGAAACTTCATGTTTTCGAACGTATTGATATAGAGAACCATTACAACAAATTTTTTACCAGTCTATATGCTTTGCTAAATAATAATTTTTAAATTTGAATGTTAGGAAAAGAGATCGTTAGTCTTTATTCAAATACAAATCGAGGACTCTTGGACTCTCACTCAAACAGCAGGCTTAGATCAGTTACACAACATGCGTATCCGATTCACGAATCAGTGTGTGTCATTGTGGATATAAGAACGTTGATTTAGCCTAATTATATGCGAGTATCACCACTATAGTCAGATATTATAGCCAAGTGATAGCTTACAGCTTAAGTTTATTCCAGAGCAAAAAGGAAAATACGTCATGCAAATACAGCAAAACTTAAAAATTTCATTTTATCACATATTTCGTAAGCGTCAAAGAACAGGTATATAATTGAGCAGAGGTGTGCAAACTGTGAGCTAAATTCGGCATAAAGAAAAAATAGTGCGGCCCGCGGATAAGCGCCAATTTTGAATGGTGTGCGGCATGAGAAAAGAGTTTTTTATTTAGTTTAATCTGGTACGTGCAAGTAATTCCGATCTATTTGCAACGCAAAGCCTATACCTGAGTCCAATTTATCATCAATGCCAATGATGTTACAATGTCTGAACAGCTAGCTTGTGCGAAGCCAACAACGCGAAACACAAAGCTGTCACTTGCTGAGCAGCGTGATATTTACGAAAAGTGCAGAGTATACGCTAATAAATTGGTAAAAACGGGTAATTACAGGTTAGGCATGTTGGTGTTGTCTAAATTCAGTCTAGAATAAAACAGACTTAAAATGAAAGTATTTGGAAATAAATCTTGGCGATTTTTACCTAAAACATTTCTACCAAGATAACTTTCCATATATGAAAACACTCGTGGCCTCAAATATTACACTTTTTAGCTCAACATATTCGTGCCAACATTTTTTTTTTGAAATGGGCGTCATGATTTCTCCCTATCGATTGGTTCTGACAGACGAACACTCTTCGAAAATGGACCTCGAGTATCTAGAGCTTTCAATTCATGACCAGCAGAAAATTCCTCATTGGATTTGGTTAAGGATGGTGTAACAATAAATTTGAACAACAGTTTTCTTTATAAATTTATGCGTATTAACTCGTCATTTCCGCAAGGACCCCTAATAATGCCACAAGATCAATAAGAAAAAAGGCTATTTTTTCGTCCCCACAACTACTAGAAAGTTTATGTTAAATAAAGGTGCGGCCCGCGGTTTCACCCCTGGCCCTTCTGTATTAAAGATTGCACACCCCTGTTATAGAGCCAAACTTTCATGTTAAATGATGCCACATCTCACAGCTAACAGCTAACTATCGCTAGACTGAATGCAACTTTTTGTACTTCAAATTACTCCCACATGATATACAAGCTTTCAAGTAGGAGTTGTAAAAGCAAGAATGAAACAGTGAGCGACTCCTTGTACAACATGACTTATTCTTATACTTCCAATATTATGCCAATAGCGACTGAACTCAGACTTGACATGACAAACGTATTCTATCGTAACACACAATATTATCTATCAATCTGCATTTTGAGTTTATTTATCGATCCACTTAATTTCCTCACTTCGTGCAAAAATAAAAGACATTCACATTACAATCAAATTTGGCCGAATAACTTATTGATTTTAACTTGACATATGATGTCATTTCGGAAGCGAAACAGATTATGTGATTGATTACAATTCATCGGCTTAGCCATGTCAGGAGTTTACAAAGTAATTTGAAAAACTGTCAAAATGTACATTTTACTGTATTTAGTCTATGGTATATTTAATGGCAAATCTATCAATTTATTGTAACAGATAAAATATTTAGGGTTCATTTACTTACGTCCACTTTTTCATTTAGATTGGAATGATATGGCAATCTATATACTATTATATTTAAAAAATGCTTGTAGAACTTTATGACCAAAAAAGTAAAATGCATCATTATCATAAGAAATATACCGTAAACCTATTGACGACAGTTTTCAAATCTCGGTTAATTTTGCTCAAATTATTTGAACAAATCACTCAAAAACATTGATTCCCCATATGTGCCTATTATATCTTATTTCCTTTCGACTCAAAAGTTTTCTGTTTTTCTGTCTTGCCTCAAGTTTTGCCTGATATGAACGGCCTTGTGGGCGTTTTATAAAGAACCCATGGCATCAACAAGATGGAGATACAAATTTTGACGTTATATGTTGCCTAAATTATATAAACTCGTCTCACAAGTGTATATTATAAACTTTGCAGTTCAACTTGTACGACAAATTTGTCTTATTACAAAATACTTGCTAACTCGGGTGCTTGATACCTTTCTGAAATTAACGTAATGAATGAAGTATAATTTCCTGAATGTGAAACCGATTTGAAAAAAATAGTATTCATTCGCCGAACAATATAGGAAATAGGATTTTAATTGATGGTTGTATGGTTTTTGCTACAGTTTTCTGACAATAATATTGGGTTCACTTCTTCAAGATTTGGAGAGCAATTAAAAGCTCTTTTAGGTTGGCATTTTATTAAATATATATAAAGTATCAACTCTTGCAATTATCGAACTATTACATAACACTTAATCGATATATTAGTTACATTGGGACTGAACGAGATCTGAGTGGAAACATGCAGGGTGCCAATGGAGTCCCTTTACAATAAAAATTTTATGAATCAGTTCTCAATATATCTTGACCAGATTTATCGTTTATTAAGTTAGTAATTGTTTATGTATTTTTACTTCAATTACTACGTATGTGAGGGCCAATACAATATATGGTGCCGATAAATTCCCTTTGCAATTTAAAAACAATTTAAGACGTTATGAACACCCTCTTTTTTGGACATTTTGTTGAAATTTTGTTGAAGCCATAAACCTTGAAAAGTAAATTATGCCACTGAATCATGAAACTTTGAGCCACATCATTGTAGCCACATTATAATACTACGTTTCAAAGAAATGCGTGTAGTGTATACATTTGGCGACAAACAGACTATGCAATTTGCTTGGGAATCATTTCATAGTTAGGTTAAACTAGGTCGTGAAAATGAGAGTTGTGTTATTCTATTGTTAGCGAGGGCATGACGGAGTCAAATGAAAATTCATCTTGTATTTTGTATGAAACTGAATCACTGAATCATGAAACTTTAAGCCACATTATCAACAGAAAGCATATTGAAGGCCATTGGGAGCCATATTATTTGAAGAAACCTTTTATGCGCAAATTGTCTTATCATATATCTTTTGAAAGTAGTGACTTTAATCAATTACTTAGGTCAGGTGACAAAGGGTCTGCACTGACAGCCCAGTCGCAAGGATAGGAATCAAAGAGGCAAAAAAACGTCATTTGTATTATATTTTCAAAACTTAATATGTGAAAAAAGCTTATCCTTGCTTGTAAGCATCAAGAATTAGGACAAATTGAACAAGGGTATACAAAGTATAGATATACAAGGGTATACAAAGCATAAAGATATACATAGGGAAACACAATAAAATACGTAAAAAATACAACTGTGGAATATTAGGTCAGTTATCTGAAGCTAAAATGCTAATCATTATTGAGTAAATTAAGCTCTTTGCAATAATTCCATTAGTTTGAACCTAAATGTTAAAACTTCAGCAAACTATAAAAATTATTTCCCCTTATACGCCCTAAAAAACCTCAACCATGATTTATTTACTTTGAATCTATTGAGATTTACATACTTACTACCACTATAAGTACATTTATAAGTGCAGGTTCTCCTTAGTATCGAACTCATAAACAATATTTTCAGTCAAAAAACATAAAAAAAAACATGGCAAACTTATAACCTTCAGATAGAGGATCGGGTTTGCTATTTATCACAAAATTCCAACAACCTGTTCGTGTGGACCTATACGAGCTCAGCCCACCACTGGCTATTACTGACAAGCAACTGTGAATAAATCATGAAAAGCGAGCCAGATCCGGCCCGTGGCATCTTTTCATCCGACCCGCAATAAAACGAAATATTGACAAAATTTTCTTTCAAAAGACTTTTTCCCGAGAATCGACTTTTTTGTTTATTTCTTAACATTAGTCAATCAGCAAGATGCGGAAAATTGACGTAACAGCATCCCTTTTCGCATCCGCTTAGCCAAATTTTTAGTCGTGGTTGTAAACAATACTTCGTTCTTGCAATTTCGAATGCTATTCGTTAGTTTTTTGTTGTGTTTCAAAAATGTAGGTATGAATCAATATATCAATCAGCATTTTGCCTTCTCATGAGTTGTAGTTTAATAGAAATAATCAAATGTTAGTCTGAAAATAGCTGTAATAAAATAGGCCAAAATTCTCCGGTAAAATACCGGTATGCAACGTTTTCTGCGCAAGATGCACTCATACACTCATTGCGGGTGCTTTCGGTGAAACTGTTGCTGCGTACGTTTCTTGTGCTAAATTGAACGTGGATTTTGCGCGAATAGTACTGTAATCTCTTGCGTACTGCTCCAATTTCACCTGTCATATCAACTTTTGTGCTGTTTTAAATGCGAATATTCTTGACAGCAATGTTTTGCTGACAGCTAACCTCAAGATCGTTGTATAGATCTAGAAATCTTGTATATATATTTGTTTTGCTATGATGTTCTCGGTCTATATTCTGCGACAGATAGAATTCAATATTCAAGTCTTCAGAAATGTAGATCTTATATTGTTGAATAAATTGAATGGATTCCCACTTTTTGGTAGTTTGTTGTATTGAATTGACAACAATATTTGTCCGACCCGTTTCAACACAAATTAAGTCATAACTGGCCCGCGGTCAAAAAAGTTTGGTGACCCCTGCATTAGATCAATTGGATCTTAGCATTTCTGTCAGTAAAGTAAAGAAGTTTTAAAATCAAGTTCTGGGTAATTTATACAAAGTGCTACATTGTTTCCGCGTACAGTCCATCATCGGCTTCTGGAGCAGTATCATCATAAATATGTTCCGCGCTATCGCCATGGTGCATTGAAGAACGAGTTTGGCTTGGTTGGTCATAATTCAAACTGCAAAAACAAGGTATTTAGTTAGCTTGAATACAGACTGTATGGAAGATTTAAAGAATCCGATCTATCCGATGCATTTCTGACACAATACCCAGCCGTCCCAATGATTGTGATATGTTTTCAGTGAGATTTAGAACCTTCAGCCCACGATTTCCCTTTAACATGCATGTTTAGGTGTGAATGAGGGCGCTCAAGAAGTATGTTCACCAATATGGAGGTAACCAATTTTGCTAGCCTGCATCACATCAAGTTGTGTGAAGGGACGAAAGCCTATGAGCAGGGGGATACTCACTTGACAAACAGAGAAAATCACGAACTTGTAATTGAACTAAATTAAGGAAAATTGAAATCCTTCTGGAGTTACAATTTGTTACAAAAAAGCATGGCTGAATTTTTGTATCGCATCAAATAAATAATGTTATATATATAATGATAGTGATATCTATATATAATAGATAACATGTATTAAATAATCTCTGTGATAACAATTGTTAGTTGCCCACCCTGCACCTCCATATGGAGCATCATAGTCGTTTTCCGGTGGCTGAAAGGCTGGATTGACGTGTTCCCCATTATTTCGACCACGAGATGACGCTGGAGGATTATAACTTGTGTCTGGTCTGTATGTTCTATTTCCTGGAAGATTTGGAATTTCCGTTTTCCGTGTAGGTTGTTCATACCGAGTTCTACGTTGATTTCCGTGATTTGCGTTCGACAATGGTTCTTGAGGACGTGTCGGCATGTAGGGTGGATCGGCTTCATTGTTATGCTGTCGACTTGGAGGTGCGTTGTCTAAGTTATCAAAACTGTCGCTGCGCTGTCCTCCGGGACGATGTTCTGCTGAAAAACAAAATAGGTTCCGATTCTTTCTATTGTTTTCTGCTTCAGAAATTCTTCTGTTGGTATATACATATAAAATGTACATATTATGATTTGTGCTTCATTTTAACCAAGAATAATATAAAAAAATTTGCACATGTGATTTTACTGGGCGCAGTGAATTCAAACCAAAATAAAGTCACTTAGATATGGTTTTTAAACCAATTACATGGGTACTATTTACTTATGGTATGTTTACGTATAATCCACTCACATTGTGATTGTTGGTCCATTAATTGACAGGTTCTTGTTATTGTTAACTGTCTAGTACTCTAGTCTGTGTTTACTGTTCAGATCTGTTTACTAAAACTTGGTGCTATATTCATTGAGTTTGAATCATCATCTTTTCCAAAGGTTATAAAACTCGAAATATATGTTCTGGGACAACCTCATTTAAATGTAAGGAAACTGGTATAAACATGGTTTGTATTGTGCTTGATTTACTGTACTTCTTTTATGAGTTATCTTTTTCATTGTTTGCCAGATAACTATGTTTGGCTGTGTCCAGCCTCTTGCTGGATTAAATGAATTTTGCAGAAATCTATTTGTTTCATTTTGGATGATAGTAAATAGACAAGGGTAATTTGGCAAGGGGGAGGAAAGAAAAATGATTTACATTTAAAAATACAACCCACATTTTCTAACTGAAGTCTGAATCTAGCAGTTCATATCCAACTTTTCGGAGATTTAGAAATACATGAATACAAGAATTCCAACTAACAATGGCAGGATACTTAAGAATTTTAAACAACTCAAAAATAAGTAATATTCAACGTATATTGCTTCCCACCTGGCACCAGCACTGCTTAGAAAATGCTTTTTGATTAACGTTTTTGATTTATCCGAATTCCCAATTAAAATCATATCATTTCGAACAAAGAATTTAACTAGAATTCCCTATTTTTTTTCAAATGTTTGATAAATTTTTCAGATGGATCCGAATAGCTAATTATAATCATATCATTTCTGACTTTCTGACTTGACTTCTGAATTTTTCTAGAATTCTCAAATTTCCCTCAAATAAACAAAATTTTGCCTAAAATCAGGCTTTACTATACTTAGAACATTGAGCGGGTCACGAATAATTTCACACAATGCTTTTGATGTAATTATTGTAATATTATATAGAATGAAGGTAATGGCTCAAATTATATAGGGACAACATCATATCAGGTTAATATTCTGTGCTGAAAACAAAGTGAAACTCACGGGTGTAGTTATTCGGCGGAGCTCTGTAATCGGCTTCTTTTGGGGATGTTTTCAATTTTTTGTTGATTTTTCTGTTAAAGTAGAAATTTAATAAATTTGTCTCACTCGACTTATTGGTGGTTACAGAACGCAACTATTGATTTCCGTATTGCTTACTATGTCATCGCTAATAAAATCGACACTGAAAGTTGAGTGTCTTTTTAAATCGGCGATTCACACTTCGTTATTTTATGAAAAATGTAATAGTAAAATTGCCGAAATGTAGCAATGCAAATTTTTTTTAGAAAATTCATAACCACAACGACCAAGCTATTTATTGACAAAATAATACTATTACTAGCAAAACCAAGAAGATAGGTGGTTGCGATCCGGATGGTTGTTGGCGTGTTGAGAACGAAAGAGTCCAATAAAATTGCATTTTAACTATGTTAAATTTAAAGTACAAATACTCAATACCAAACCCAAATTGTACAGAATTATTTTGAAAATGATATAAAAAACATTGTGGTAAACATTCTCTTGTTACGGTGTCGCCAAAAAGGTTTCGTGTGCATAGATAGATCAGTATCCACGTAGATATATGAGACATCTTATCTCATCTTCGACACTATGTTTACACAAAGATTGTCTTGCAAAATTGTTGCTGATATTGGAATAAATTATTAGTTGAGCAATGGATTTAAAATTTTTAGAAACGAAAAAAATTCGAAGCAGTTAGAAATTATCTTTATTGTCGAAATTCTCAAGTCCTACGAAACCAGTTATTTCAACAAAAATTTTATGGTAAATAACAATGCATGGTAACACTTTTATATGCTTATATAAACAATTTATATATTCCTAATTCAATATTTTTTAGTATTGTTTTGATGTTTTAGAAAATAGACAAATAGAGACAAAAATCCATGAGTGGGCGATACCATTAAACTTACACGATAAAAAATATGAACACGCCGATTAAGACGATCAACGTCATCCCGATGATACAGACTGCTATCAAGAATTCCTGTCTGGTTGCGAAAGTTTCTTCAGGCGGTGATTCTAAAGTTGAAAAATTAAATATTGTTGCATTTTAGGCCAGTTCAACTTATATTTAAATGTATATTCAAAATTTAAAACGACTCTAATGAGGCAGAAACAAACTTCTTCAGACAAAACAATATATAGCTGCAAATTTGGAAGGTTAATTCAATGTTATTCTAGAAAAATTTAACAATTTTGCAGATAGGTGGGTTAGTTTAGAGTTATATTTTGATTTGTCTAAAGAAGTCGGACAATGATCTAGCAAAATCTAACAAATATTCTCGCTATTTCTTGGAAAGACATACATTATGTTATTCTTTTTTTCTTAATAATACTATCTCGTTCAAGCAACCTTTTAGCAACCGACGCATACAGATCCGAAGTAGAAAGTAAACAAGGAGAAAGGACTTGCAGTTCCTTGCACGATACCCTAGGCTGCAGAAACATTAGGCGGTGGTTTACCTATTATATGTAGACATCATGAAATTTATTATATAGTTGTAAGAAATTTTGTAGAATTTTGTAGACGATGCCCAATTGAACTCCCCGTTTCCAAACCTTGGATAGCATCTCTATTTTAATAACATCAAAGCTCCAGTATTGTTTCAAGCAAAGATTAATTAATAGAATAGAACATGGCTACTAAAATAGTTGACCGCGGTCCGAATCCGTATTTGATTTGGACCACATCTGATTTTTTTAATTTTGGATCGTTGTCCCAACCCTGAATATGTTAAAATTTCTTTCCATTAAATGCAAGTTTAGACAATACCAATATTGCTATCTGGATTAGCGAATTATCACTAGTCTGCCGGGGAAGTTAGCATTAATGGATGTCAAAATATAATATCTGCAAAGAACGGAACACAGAATTGAAAGTTTGAATACAATCTTTGATTAAAATAGTTGATTAATTATGGAATAGAACATACAAAATGTATCAATCTTTTGTACAATTAGATGACACTGTTCCAAACAAACAAAAACAGATTCTTATCCTAAATTTTCGCGGATTTTTTAGAATTTATAGCTTATTTGCGTAAACTGCATAGACAGAGCAATGAGTAGCATCACTTGGACGTGTTATCGACGCCCAATGTAAGTAGCTAAATTGACTCGAGTACGCTGACAAATTATCCACAAATTAACACATGTTTAGCGTAGTTTAGTTTGGATAAAATGTGAAATTGAACATTTCATTAACTAGTGTATACCTTTTACTACCAAGCCTATTGATCGCATGTCTTGATATGTGTCATATTCATCTCTGTTGCTTGCTGAGCACGAGTACATACCGCTATCTTCAGGTTGCACTCCTAAAACAAAACAAATTCTTTACATCAAATATTTGTTCAAAGATGAAAAATAGAGGTAAAGTGCGCTGTGACGCATTGTAAATGTATTTTGAAAAAGGTCGGTTTAACCTTTTACCTTCTTGCGATATTCTTTATTGCATTGTATTGCAATAGTCTAATTCGTAAAACTAATTTTGTGATAAAAAATCAGATAGTTATAAAATTTCACTGTTTCTAATTTGGGGTGTTGGATTTGCTGGTGAGTATTGACGTGATAAATTGAGTCATCTTTTATCAAGGACTCGGACTGATTTGGGTCATGTAGATAGAATAAAAAAGACTCATCGCCAGCTACACGCCAGTGAAACTTAACCCGAAAAATGTCTCATCTTTCTGAATACCCTAGCATCTTACATTTAAATGATTTCAACTCATGATGATTTCGAATTGGACGTTTTAAGAGCTAAATTATTATTCACCCTAAGAAAAAAATTTAAAACATTCTATTATTGAAAAATATTATTCAATGGCTTTGTTGACTCAGGTATAAAACCCGAAATGAAACTGATATGTTTATATTGTGACGTCTGAATACCAAGTGGGAAATTTCAGCGGGATAAGCGATCGATATTCTTATCAGGTTTCTATTATATTTTTAAAATAAATCATATTTATATGTGAACGAGATTTTAACAGGGTGGAAATTTTAAAATTGTAAAGTTAAAATGAAAAACACTAGCTGTTTCACGATTTATCCTATTTTTTTTTGGATGATGCTATGTAATCGCCAGTTTCAGTACTCCCGAAGTTTGTGAACCAAGATGGCGGACACCGGAACGTAGTATGTGTACCAGGTTAGGGTTAGGTCATAATATTTTTCCTATTTTCCTTATTTTAGTTCTATTACGGATTCCGGGAATACCCAAGTGATTCCGTACTCCGTAGTATTTGTACCTGAAATTATGGTCTAACCCTAACCTGGTACACATACTACGTTCCGTTGTCCGCCATCTTGGTTCACATACTTTGGGAGTACCCTAGTTTCTCGGCAGAAAGGGTACAACTTTGATCTTTTCAACATTATGTGCAAAAAGTAGTATTATTTAAACCCCACTACATATGTATCAGTTTTCAAAGCCTGTTTGGATCAAAAGTATGTGTCACCTGTATAAATTGCCAATGTTTAGTTGAGCATAATACAATATGTTGAAGTGGAAATCTAGTCGAAAGTTAAAAATTGTGTTTTATTATAGGTTGTGCTTTGTAAAGACCGTTGCGTAATGTAACGTAATGGGACTGAATAATTCAGACAATACAGTGATACTCAGTATTAGTTGTGAATGCCATTGGTAAATATTGACCGTGGGTACATTTGAACCAGTAATTACTTTCTCTTTGTTACAGCAATGCACGCACAAGGATCATTGAACTGACCCTAATGTGTGTTGAACAGCGGTCAAATATTAAAAATGCCAATGCGGAATGAATTTAGACAAATATTTATCACAGTACTTTCTGTTTGGCCACTCACTTAACAAAATATATATATGGCATGAAAAAAAAAATTTTTTAGGCAAAATCTTGAATATTGAATAATTTTGCTTAAACGAACGCTTATATCGATACTCGAATCTTCTAAAAATCTCCCACTTTGAATTCTTAGAAGACAAAAAAGTTTCACAGGAAGACAGACAATACCCTAATTTTAACGCTCACCATATAACTCAGAGTGTAATAAATTGGGCAAATAATGACAAACTGGAAAGATCCAGGCCTTCCAATTGATAGTATCTTTCAAACTAACAGTTCAGCTGTTAAAAAACCTTGTTCAAAGTGAAAATCATATGAAATTTTCATCTTCTGTAGTAAGTTATAATTTTTTTTAATCGTATTCAGTAACAGTTTACAATCTACAAAAGTATACACGTTACTTACCTTGTACTTTCACCAATGAAAAGGAAACTCAGATTATGTAGTTACTAAAGTTGTTTTATACTATTACACAAGGCTTACTCACGTGTGCCGAGATATATGGTGTCTATAAAGTCTTAATATTTCTAAAAATTGGATATGGAATTTATCGATACCATATATTGTTTTGGTTCTCACAGATGTGTTAAATACAGTGAAAATACTTAAACAATTACTGATTAGAAAACAACAAATCTGGGTAAGATATATTGAGGACTGACTTCATAACACAACTGAAATTGTAAATGAGCTTTAGGGACACCCTGTGTAACGCTGTGTGAGAAAATACAAATTTTTGAAGAACGGGAATCTTTCTGGTTCGGCATTGCTTACACTATTTATAGCACTTTGAGTTAGGTGGTAACCTGCGATGCCAACACAATCAAGCCGAACGCTTTAGCCGCCGGGTTTTTGTATCCAAGACAATTATTCTTATTTTTAAAGACAAAGTGGCACGGTAATTTTCAATGAAATTCAAGTACAAAGACTTGCATTCATTAGACTTGCATAAGAATTAGTGGTTGTTTTTTGTTCTGTATAACTTAGTATAGTAACCAACCTGTTTCAGGGCGAAAGTGTAGGGTACTGCTTGATTCATTTTTAATTTGATATATTCGATCTCCTATATTTAGAGTCGAAACTTCGACGCCCGAGAGCAGCCACGTAACCTGGAGAATATAAAATTAAAACAAGTTTGAAAACCAATTATTTTTCCATTAAAGGGAGCCATAATTTTTACTCGTGGATAGCAAAGCAAGTAAATTTTGTAGAGCAGATAAAAAAAGCTGATATATTTAGCTGAGCGTTCGATAAAAAATCATTTAACACTGTGAAATCAATAAAGTGTGGTATAGCATACTGTAGGGAAAAAAATTCAATAAATTAGCTTATTTAATCAAATTTAATTTATTTGGTCACTATGATAGAAACAAAACACCGAACAACAACAACCGGGCAAACAAAATACAGAGGACCTGGAGGACGGGCATAACATAATTGAAAAGTTGAAAACGCACAAGTACGTGTCCGTCCACCAAAAACATTCAAAACACAATATAATAAAAACACGATATATTGCATTTTTAATACTCTGAATTATTGATTTGAACAATATGAACATTATAGAATTATACCCTCGAATTTGTGCCCTCCGCCGTATGATGTGTAGCTAGTATTCGATGCTCAATAACACTAAAAGACGAAATAATATCTTACGTTCGGGGTGGGCAATCCACTTGCTTCACAAATCCATGAAAAATTCTGCTGTCCTGGTTCAATTTCATTTAGTGTGTTTTCGTTCAACTGAACATTTAACGAGTTGTATACTCTGGTAATTTTCACTGGGTCTGGGAGAAATATAAGAATATTCATTGTTTTCTGGCAATGTACCATTTCATTATCATAATAATTAACAAGAATATCAAAATTGCAGGATAAAAATTTTGAGTTAAGATCCTGCAAATTTTAATTAGAATATCATTAGTAATTGGTTCGATAGTAGTAATTCAATAGATTAAAGTCATAATAAACTACTTTTCCAGATATCATTCAAGCTATTAATCCTATCTCGAAGCCCTCTTACATACTTTGTAACAATGTCTGATGAGCTTGTAACGAAGATAAACTCATTAATATTGATATTTACATTTTGTTCTCAAAGAAATTGCATTTGATCAGATTTTGTTATTAATGCGTGAGTAAACCAATCAAAGTGTTTTAACTAGCATTTGAAAAATATTCAAATCTTAATATAGTTCTATGTAACCATTTGATTTGTGCATGATGATTTTTATCAAAATGATTTTACAAAATGATTTTTATAATAACATGATACTTTTAAGTCTCCCAATTAGGAGCACCAGTATTTGAAATTTGCACTGATGAATCGATATAACATTTTTCACTAAATGTCTTGTATAAGACACAAAAAAGTACCATAAATCTTTAAAACAACCGTTTCTTCGCTTTCCGAATAAAGTGACACAGCCCTGAATGTGTATTTTCCAGCTGATTGCAGGTTAACCGGGACTGAGTGAATATACTTTGGACCATAATCTGAATCTACGCCAGATGCGTTCAGGTTGTATGTTGTTTCATTGAATGTGACTAAAATAATGAAAATAGGAAAGTTGATAATATAAAAATCTGCGGACGCTTAAGGATACTTATTCACCAATATATTTATGTTTCATATAGCACACTATGACTAAATTCGACTTATAAAGGTTTTGTATTTTTTTGAATTTGCGTAATGACAATTGGACTTCTGATGGAACATTGAAGTCACCATTGACGTGCAAAAAATTCTGCAAATCCAAGAAGTTCTCAGAAATAAAAAGTATTTGTTAATAGGCAACCGCTACACTGTTTCTCTGTTAATATAAATGTCAATAAAACACAAATTAGGCTGAAGTACGAATATATTAAAAATCATAAAATTTAAACATTTAGTACGATAATGTGGAACTGAAAGTACTAATTTCATAAAAAGTAGGTAATAAACTTTTATCAGATCGCAGCCTTACGTCCAAATAAGGAAAAGTAAATATTTGGTATTTGGTATATATATTTTACTATTGCGGTTTGAATCACATATACTGTCTCGTTCAAGTATCCTTGCATTAGCTGCTCAACACGGAAGCAATGCAGAACACAAACAGAGAAAGATTCGATGTTCATGACACAAGCTTAATACACGTTCAAACTAATAGCCAAATCTTACCCGTTACATTGACATCAACCTGATCAACATTGATATAAGATATCAGAGTAACAGAGTCAGCTCTTCTTATGGTTTCATGAACAACAGGAGGAACGCTGATGGCTAAGTTCCCTTTTAAGTAAAGTTTGCAGTGATTAACGTATGTCTAAAATGTTCATTGAACAGACTTTTTAACCATTTACATTTTTCACGGCTTATACGTACATTTCGTGCCGATAAATGTGGTAAGAACTCGCAGAATGTATATATATAAACAACTTTTTGTAGATTATAAATCATACCATTAAAACCTCAATAAGCAAGGTGACATGTTTTAAGCCATTTTATGAATGACCCGAACATTACAACTTATACTGAAAATTAACAGTTTAAAAGACGTTTTCGAGAGATTGCACAGCTTTTTTAAATAGAGAATTGCCCAATTATGCACAAAAGCCAAAATGAGGTAATATAAAATCCCTTACAGTACCGGCAGTCTAACCACAATATCACTGAGACGCGATCGAGGAACCGCCACACGGTACACAATTCTTAATTTTGATGACGTCATCACACAAAACTTGTGAAAGTGTAAAACAAATTATGCAATATTTTTGAAAATAAATAGAATGAGCTTCTAGCGACAATAACAACCTTTTACTACTGAAAATTTCAAAGAAGTTGGTCCAGTAGTTAAAGTGTGAACTGTTTTCCACAGCAACAACAACACCAACAAGCAAAAGAAAAATGGCGAGAAGAATTATAACAACAATATAATAAAAAAACGATCTATTATAAGTCCAATTTGCGTCCAATAATAGTTCAGCGAAACTATCTATAGACAGAACCATTTATGTTAAATAGCAGAATTTTACCAAGATCGCACTCAGCCCAGGAGTTACTTCCAGATGTTTTAACACATCCATCCACCTTGCTAAATGTACAGTAAATTACAGTGGAGCAACGGCCGATCATAGAACAGTTTTTGCCATAGTTGGGTTCTGAACATTCTGAAAGAATTTTGAGATAGATAAATTTACACTAGGAAAGTAGTACGGCATGCATCTGATATCTATGGATTGACATTATTCGCAACGAAATATGTAAGTGTATAAAAAACAGACTATCATAAAATAAAAAAGTTTACTTGGCCGTGTCGATTAGAAATATTCCCTGGCAACCTTTGTAATGACATCTGTCATAGGTATAAATTAATATACCACAAGCGAATCGGCTATTGTTGGCAACTCGTCTACTAATATATATATGTATATATTCATTTAGTTCAGGCCTTATGTCACACTTTAGAATTATGAGAAAATTTACTTTATCAATATTGACCGTCATCGACAAATTTTGACAAAGCATTGGTTGTGAAGCAGAATAGGATGGAACATTTCTAAAAATTGGCCCGCAGCCCACATGGGGGCCACAGAGCGGTTATCTAAGACTACGAGCAAACGCTTTTGATGGGTGCCAGCTGACCCTCAATAATATGAAGTAAATTGATTGATTTTTTAAATAATCTTTTCACTATTGCATCTGTTTTTTGTTCATTATTAAATACTGCGTATAAAATAATTGAGGAAAGCGCTTTGAAAGATAAAACAAGTATTTCCATATGTGAGCAAGTGTTGACAGTATTTGGAAGGCGTCATGAAAGTTTGGTAACTACTAATATATGAGTACATCACTATTGACATAGGATGTGTACACGATTGATGTGCACTAGGGACAAAAGTGTCGAAATAGTATGCAAATGCTCTATTTATTACCTGTACAAAGCTCGGCTTCCTCTTCCCATATATGGGTACTGTTGCATGTAACATTTTCATTTGAACCTTGGTAGCCAACACGGCATGTTTTATTGTAAACACAATCTGCGGTCGCATTGGGGAAGCAAGAACTTTCAGGTGGAGTGTAAGTTGCATTTCCATCAAACAAACAGTTCTGTCCTAAAATGCAGTGAATATTTTGGATTAGCAATTGCCAGAATGCTGTAATTTACATTACAATGAAACTACTATTATATGTTTGACTCAGACTATCAGACTATCCTCAATGTCACAGCGAAAATCTCCATTTTAAAGTTTTAAGTTGGTGACCAGATTGGCTTACATGACAATATCCCGAAAGGCGGAAATTACACCATTCTTATAGGCCCATAAATGTATGTTTTTGTCCAGGGTATTGTTTGAATCAGACATTTGAATTTTTTTGAGGACAATGGAGCAATACTTAAATATATAAAGGGAAGCTGATACTAAGTAGTGTCAAATCTTTTAGAGCACCGATAGTCGCCCAGACGTCGAATGACAACCAGGTCGCCACGCAATATTTAATTTATGAAATAATTTTGATGACGTCATCACACAACACTTCAAAAGAAAACACGAATCCTGTGAAGCCCACAGTTAGTTTTGAAATAAATAAATGTAATAGTTTTCTAACGACAACATTTTACCCACTCAAAATTCCAAAGCAATAGTAAGAAGAGAATGGGATTTTATTTCAAAAAAAAAATAACAACAACAAGAATACAAAGGCGATTACTAAAACAACAACAGCATTCTGAAAAACGATCCATAGGCCTACTTCGTGTTCAAAAACAATGTTACAAGCATCCGAGATACACAAGATACGTTATAGAACTAGCGGATTTTTCATTCAATTCAATTTTCTTTTCATGACATGTAAAAGCGGCCATGGTTCTCTTCATTCAAAGTTAATGAACCAGGTTATTTTTATCGTCCCATTGGATGTGAAATTTTCAAGTTATTGTGATAAAAGCAATTAATTAAACATTGGTAATTGGTAATATTCACCAGAGTTTTCCCACGACAAATATATTTCACCTGTCATATATCTCTTTAAGCATATGTTTTCATACGCCTTTCGCTTCGAATAAGACTTATACAAGCAGCGACCAATCTAATGATATATAAGGAGCTACTATTATATACAGATACTGAAAAAGTCGCATTATGTTTATTTCAATTTATAATTTTCCGTTTCTCTACAACATAATATTTTGTTTGAAATAGGGTTGTTACCTTATTTAAACGATTGTAAGTTAACGTGAAAAATTATATTTCTTGGAAATAATGCGATAAATCCTTACCGTTTACTCCATTTCTTAGAAGAATAATTGAAAACATAGAAAGAACACATATCATATAAAATGAAGTTCCCATAACGATGATATTGCAATGTACTTGAATATTTGTTAGACGTTGTATGAATCGATTATTGTATGCTACATAACTATATTAATTAATTTTGTATCTAAATGAAAACATGAAAAAAGTCATCTAATTTAAAGCCACGTGTGACTGCTTTAAATTTTCACGTCTGACCATCATTAATAGATGCTATTTCGAAGTATTATTCGAGTCAGGCTATAGGTTTCAGTATTCAATCTATTTGTTGAATATACAATTTTTTCAGAAAGTCCCCGAACTCATAATAGAACAATAATCTGATAATGTGAAACTCTGAACAAAATTTTGTCCTAACCCTAAGCTGGTACACATACTACATTAGTATCCTTTTCTGTAGCTTGGTATTTTGCTTTATTTTTATATAAATTGTAAAAATACAAAATTTTGCTAAGATAATTGAATTTTTCCTGATGAGGCTGCGGCCAATAGCTTGATGGGCCATGGCCCATGTGGCCCGATTAAATGGGTCGTGGCCCCGGCCCATTGGCCGTAGAGGAGTCACCACCCTTGTAGATTTTTTTACACGAGAGATAATCAGACAAATAATCTCGGTTGATGGCGTCTTTATTGTTTCATTCTAAATTGCTCTTTGCCTTTCTATATTTAGGTGCTACGTACTAACTAAGCTATGTTTTCTGAGTTCTATCTTTGACACATAATAATTTTCTCAATTTCTTTCCGAAAAACCCTGAGACATCACCATATGGATATAAATAAGGTCTGGGTAAATATTTTTCTGGTTCAAGTTTGCACTTGCTTTCAAATCTGCTGGGTATGATGTTAAATGTACCAAGTTAAATTTTATATAGTGTGATTAATTTTTGTACAGAACGAAATGCATTCAATGCGGACTGACATTTAAAATAATAATATACTTTGTTTTCCAATTGTTTTACGACTGAATTTGTATTTAGGAATTTAATTGTAAGTATTGTTTTATTGGATTGGGGTAAATTCCATAAAACAAGTTGTTTTCTTGATAAAATGGCAAATGGCCTTCCCCAAAAAAGGGGAACGACAAGATTTGAGGGGCTCAGGAAATCGCTGTTACACACATAAAGATAAATGAGTGCCACTAAATTTTGAGGTCTACCGCCATATATGTGGTCTACCAAGGTGTAGTCTGAGGACCTACGTTTCTCTTGGGACTTGCCCTATATGAGGGAAACAGGTCAAGACACAAATAGGTAATGTCCATTGAGAATGAAAGCTAAGCAGTAGTGCTCATGCTGTAGTACTCGCTTGAGATAGCTGTCAAGCTATTGTATGTGGTATACCTCAAACTATACTAACTAATACCTTTAGATAGACCTCACTTCATAGCGTGGCTGACCTAATTCCACAGTAGCACTGTTAAATAAATAGTTTTCGGCTTTCCATAAAAGCTACGTTTTGGGCCTGAAAGCCAATGCTTGTAACGTCTCATTTTCTATTTTTATTTCAATACGCAACGTTCAATGGAACCACATATTCTCCATCTAAACCAAAACAGTTGCCAATTGAAATTGATTCCGTCGCAGATATAACTAACCGGGTTATGATCAAGTTTAAGACACCAAATTATAGAATAAGAAGAAATTCTAATTAATCAACTAAAGTACATCTCCAGATAGCAAAATACTATTTTATCAGCCAGTAATATCTAACACGTCTGACTGTCTTCCAATACAATACACAATTCTCCGTCTAGTTTAATAACCGTTCGTACTGAATGACGCCTCGCTCAATAAAACTGCTTTCACTATTTTGTTTATTTTTTGCTGTATCCCTCGTAATCGATAATAAAAAAAATAGGAAATTAACTGGCATTTCATCCAACAATCAATCAACTCCCTATATCCATTATTGCTAGTATGACTTCCAAGAAGATTGGTATAAAGCTAATCCGCGGTAATTGAATACATTTTTTGTTGCGCATATTTATTTCAAGGCAACAAACGCCACACTCACTTATAAATGGTCAACTAGTTGTCTAGTAGTCTGAAGCCATATATGATAAATATTGCCAACACATCAAAATTCTCCCACGTTAGGCCCTAGCGTAAAATTGAATTCGATTCCTGAATTAAAAACCCATTCCAATATACCACAAAAGGTTTTAGCTTTTTGGTATGTTTGCTAAAATCACGCTATATCGAATTCGTCAGACACAAGTTGTTTGTATTTTGGACATTATCACCGTTGCTGAGCTAGTCAGCAAATATTTGAGTTTGGGTATTCAGGATTTAACTAGCTGTGGCCCGATCATGCTATTTTCAAATAATGAACCGATTATATATAATTATGGGTAACAAAATAATTTTAGTCGGGGATTAATTCAATCATCTCGAAAGTTTTTGGAGTATTTATATTTTGTTCGTAATATATCCGTTGTGTGTTAAATCTTTCCGGAAATTTTGCAATAATAGTAAGGTAACTAAATACTTTGGTGTTTTGTTGGAAATGATATTTCATTGTCTCTTTAGTAGGTAAACCGTACTAGAGTTTTCTTTTTTCATTAACGTATGGTTTAATGATTAGAATACCCCTTTGTTGAGGTTGGAAATAGTGAGCTTTCAGAACATCTCGATGTTCCACAAACATAGGTCTCGGTAATGACAACATGAACCACATAATAAAAACAAAGATACTACGAGTCCGTCTGATGAACGGCTGAACTTTGTCAGTCAGTCAATAGCCTATTTTTTCGCATGCCGAAAATAGACATTTTACAAATACAAATATGTATGATAAAAATGTATTTCAGCGAAGAAGGAAACGCGATAAATGAGTGATGGTTATCGAACAGCGTCGTCTATGAAGAAGTCTAACATGAAAACAAACTAAGAAAAAAAGCCGGACATAACATTTGTGTTGGCTGGTTTCGAGACTCATATATGAAGGAAACTATCTTCCAATTTTGGGTTTCAACTTGAAAGATATTATCTAATTCTTAAAACAATAGACGTGTAAAAATTACTATAAATCTTATTCGTATCATCTATTGCTTTAGACCAGGGGTGGGCAAATTACGGCCCGCGGGCCGGATCCGGCCCACTTGAGTGTTTCATCCGGCCCACTTGTGGCGGCTGAAATTATGACTAGGATTTTTATGAATTTAAATTTCTATTGAATATATCGATGAGTTAAAATGACATTTCATTGAAAATGTCGACAACGGATCGTAAATACCGTTATTCCCTATACGTATGGATGTTTTCACCTGGTTATTTCCGTAACAATGACCAATCAGCAAAAAGTTTTAGAGGACGTCGGCTAACAATTAATATTTTTACGTAGTTTTTGGGGTTGTGCGTGGTGTTTGTCGGTTTTTAGTTATGATTCAATAAATTAGTCGTAAATGAACTGGTTTATTTGTTACTAAGTCTTTTGCTGAGCTTCGGTTTAGTTGCAATAATCAAAAAAAAAAATAATTGAGAGTTTCGTGCATAAAAATCAAAAAACCAAAACACTTGCAAAATAAGCATCTGAACTTTTAATAATAAAAAAGTATAGGGAGAATTTGTCTGCGGTCAAGGGTCTGGAAAAGGTTCATTTATTAAAAGCACCTGAATATTACGTGCAAAATCATTCATCCGAACTATTTATACCATTCAAGAACTCTAGCACCTGATATATCAGTATTTGGGCCTGCAAATTTTTTTTGCGTTCGTTAATGTCCCAACACATGTTAATTTTGTTTGCCTAGTACTGCGACTCTCAAAGTGGGTGATCCCCCCCGTGGAAGTGAAGGAGAGTTAAGACATGGGGCAAGAGGCAACTGCGCATTACTGAGGATATGGATAAATATAAATCTCCGATTGTTTTCTTCAGCATGACATGGGTATTTAAGCCGTGAACATCGGTATTATGTCGGCTAACTATATTATGTCGAATAATCCCTATCTCTTGGTACCGTTGAATTTATCCAATAACTTCATAATGACCTCACTAGTTAGATTGTGCTGTCTTTAATATGAACGTTAGTCTAGCTGTTGAACTGCTTTTTTTCTCTGCAGCTGCCGTAATTTGCCATCCTCTGTAATAACGCCCCATTAATCGTTATGTCTACGTATTTACAAATTACAAACCGTTTTTGATCATATTGAGTTTTGATCCTCCGGCCCAGTAATCAAGTCTATTATCCGAATCCGGCCCACTCAGAAAAGTAATTGCCCACCCCTGTTTTAGACCTAACAACTAGTTTTCATTTATTTGGTGGAAGCTGCGTATGATTAATTAGCAAGCACTATCTTGAAACTCCAAATTACTTCCATTCATGTTAAACTATTAGAATACTTTTAGTACAAAACTTCTTATCGCACATTATACAGACTGCGGTCATATTTATGTGTTAATAATATTTAGTTGATTCCGAAAATCATTATTCAATAATTATTTGAATAGATTTGTTTACCGTAATGCCAATAAGAGAAAAGAAACAAAACTTTCTTCATAGACTCTAGTAGGATAACAAAACAAGATTTACAATTAGGCATAAGAATGTTTGTCCGACTATAACCAATTCAAATGCCTTCCCACACGACCCTAATAATGCAAACAATTTTTACATATGTATTACCGAAGCAAACAAGCATGCTCATGTAAGCTGACTGACACTTGAACGTAATACGTTTTAAATCCACTTTAATAGTGAGCGTTAGAAATGTGTAGGAAATGTCTGAGGCTGTAGATCAGACATGGGCAAACTACGGACCGCGGGCCAAATCCGGCCCGTTGGTTGATTCAATCTGCCCAGCCTGATGCATATGCCTTCATAAATTTCTGCTTTTAACCAATTCTACATGTAGTACATAGAAGTTGTTATTCAAATATGTAGGGTGCAATAGGCTTGTAAGATTATGATCGTAGTTTGTGTAAGTTTCAGGTTGCCACAGACTTTCATGTTATAATGGCGCTACAAAACTTTACGTTTTCTAGCTCACCCTTTTCGACGTCGTGCTTCTTAAACCCCATTTTCCGCACTATAAAGTTTAGTTAACGTCTTTATATCGCTCTTTTAACATTCTTTTTTATGCATAGTTCACGCATTCTGTTCATAAAATGTAACTTTTTACGTCACACTTGCATGGCCCGCCAGTCTAGGTGGGCAACATTTTCGGCCCCTGGTCCGAAAACCTTGCTTTATAAAATATTGAAATATTATTTTGTTGAATTACAGCTGGAATTTACTATACATTGCTGATTATTCTACTAATCAAATAGTAAACATTGCACATATTGTGCAATTTATAGGAAAGTCAACAATGGAAATGAAACCAATTATTTATTAGATTTGTAGATTTGCTCAAAGAACACACAGTCTTCTCTATAATGAAGTTTCGTTGTATGTCATATTGATATGTTATATTTTTTATTTATACTTTTGCACGCGTTCTTGGGTTAATACACATTTGATACTTTGGTTGCTTTTATTAAAATGAGTTGTTGACAAGAAAACCTGATTGTTTGATTTGAGAACATTTGTCTTCCTAAATGACATTTTCGACAACAACAATCAGTTCCAACATAAAAATATTGTTAAGTGTATATTTTTTTACACGAAGAACAATGTATATACAGTCTTGAAGGAAGATTGAATATTCAAATTGCCCGATAATAAACCGTACAGCACTGTCCCGCGACATGTACATCATGATGAACCGCCATTCTATTCTGCCTCCCGTTAAATAATAATTTACACTCTTTATACTAATGTTATATGAGATATCAACTTCAAAGCAACTATAATAGAAAAACAATAATCAGACATACGGACATGACGACTGTATGATCATCTTGAATATGTTTTTATCAATTGGGTATAAAGATTGTGAATATTTATATTATTTATAATAAAGTAAGATAGATTTAAAACTAGTTTTGTGGAAAAACAATCATTAATTTGGTGATAGGCTATTTCAGTGAAACTACGAGAAATAAATGTACTTGATGGCAATGGAACTGGTTATTTCTGCAAAACTACTATGTCAATGTTAGATCGATCAATCACAGCAGCGCAACCTTGCGCACCTTGATTCACATTTCCTGGTCCCGGTAGGAAGGAGAACGTGTTTGTCATGCTTGAATGAACTTCGTCTTGACCTGTTTTCATCATGTCGATTTTGTAGGTTATTTCTTTCCCCGCAAGTAAATTGCCAATGGTGAATCTAGCCTTAACCACCGAGTCGGAAAACCATAGCCTGTTTGTAAAACTCATGTGAGCAATGCTCTTCTGAACGCCCAAGCCAAGCAAATAAAGCAGAAAACGAAATCTAAAACGAAAAGCAATGTCATAATAAAAATAAGAGAACAGTTTAAAAATATAGAATAAAAAGAACAATTCAAATTGAAAATATATATTTATGGATTTATGAATGATGGAACTAATGCTTCTACGCTGATATTTAATAACCAGAAATGACAAATACTAATTGTGAAGTGAAAAGGGATTCATTAATGGTTAGAGATAAACGTTGCTAACTTACGGTGAAAAATGCATCACGGAAAATGAAAACTCCCCCCTTTCTCCAAGTGTTGTTTCTTCATGTAAATCCCAAGAATGTCCAGTTTCTACCTGCGAAACAATCAAAATTTGAATTGATAAGTTTTTTTGAGTAATATAACGTGATGTATCATGTAATTTTTCCATCGTATTTTCAAAGTAGATTTAAGCCCTGTTTTTAACAATTGCTCAGGTCAACAACTCATTTTTCAATTGTCACGTGAAGGAATACAGGGTGGCCCAAAAGTAGGTATACAGTTATTTTATTTATTTTTATTACCTTCCAAGCAGCTAGAAAACTAATGTTAAATTCACACTAGATATATTATCTAAAAAATAAGCAATTTTCGTGGTACTTAAAACAAGTAACATAAAGTGAACTGCAAGTAACTTCAAAGCATATAAAATAGTTTAATAACTGTATACCTACTTTTTGGGCCACCCTGTGTATTTATTGGAGTTGTTTCTTATTATATCGTTCAATTGAACATGATATTTTTAATATACTTACTCTTACTTGAGGTGAATCACATCCTTGAATCTTGTGATAGCATGAAGTTACAGTAATTACAACCGGTTTAAGAAAAGTTATTTCAGAAGGACTGAGAACAATTTCTGTTCCAAACAACAGCCATTCGTTTACTTTATTCTTTCGGTAGGTAATGAAAGATATATATATTTAAACAAGTGTCTGGAGATCACAAATTTGTTATTGATTCAAATATTATGGTAAATCTTGCTGTTACAGAATATGAAATCTCTAGACAGTTTTTATCCCAATTCCATAATTTCACCCAAGGTGTATTATATATGCTATTTTATGTGAAATAGGTGTATCTTCCAGGGCCTTGACAAACTAAAGGCTACATTGTATTTCATTAAAATACTAGTCGAATCCAAAATTTATAACCTAAATAGTATATCTTAAATTGAAGTCAAGGTTATACATCTCAGGCTCCACGATTCTAAATTAAATCAAAAGAATTTGTTGATTTGTTTATGGATAGACTCAATTTATTGGGGCACATTTTTTTTCAATTTTTGTGGCTCTCGATTCACTACACTCGGAGTAATCAACTACCAGCCTTCTGTATTTCTATAAAATAATCCCTCCCATTTATTTATTGCAATTTTTATATCTTATGCAAATTACTTCATTTTTCTTTCATAAACTCATTGGGCATAGTTTGAAGAATAAAACTATCTATATGATCTGGAAAAATCTCACAAATTGTATTGCTTAAAACTCGCAATCCACAAAACCGACAATTCATTCAGTTGTTGTTCCTGAATGTGGCATAAACGTAATATATAATTGTATTTAGGTTATTTCAACTCTCTAATTTAGTGTGCAATCTAATACTTATAAAAAATTTCACACAACATAGTGAAAACTTCACTCAATGTACTTCATTGGACGTTAAACCTGAAATTAGAGATTTTAAAAGACTTATCAGGAAATACTGAATTGACCAAGAGTTCAACAATAAAAACAACCAACCTGTTCCCATTTTACGAACTTCACTTCTAATTTTATTTCCACTTCTCGCGTCAATGCATCTTCTGGTATTACGACTTCACAGCCGCATAGTTTAAGTCTCCCACCGCGAGAATCTATTTTGCTCTCGAAAGAATATCTTCGCTTCACTAGGGGCGGGCTTGTTTTACAAAAAGAAATTTTATGCTGACTAACGTTGAATATAATATTTTGTTTGCTTGGGCTTTTTGCCAAAATCTTCGTTTAAAGCGAAAGTATGGTTCACCTACTAATATTAAATTTGAATTTTATTCTGTTTGAGTTTCAAACTTTAACGGCATTACTTTTATCACTACATATTCGCGCCATAAAATATTATACGACTTATGGGGTGTTATCTGAATGTTAAATTGAAATGTGCGAATCTTACAAGTAATAATACATAACTTCTAGAACTTTTTTCAATGTGACAAAGCGACTGGATTAATGTTATTACTGATTTGTACAACTACATTTTAAATGTAAGTTATCAAAAATACTCACGACATTGGTGTTGATATGCTGACATTCTCTGATTGATTTTTAAATGTTGATAATTCTAAAAACAAAAACAAAAAATTGTACCTATAAGTGCATTAATTTTCAGTTTTTACTGTGCAATCGATATTTATTGAAATCACATTTTAAATTTCCATTTTTGCAATATTTAACATGCACTGGCACTGTGAATCAAAAATATTTCATCGAGAAACTTTTTCAGAGGCTAAATTTGCCTTCCACTATAACTGGACTCAGTATCATTAGATTAACTTTTGTTTGAATTATTATGGGTGGGGGAAAAGTTGATTTTGACAAAATAATAAAAATGAACTCACTCTGAAGGATTGAAATTTTGTGTTGGTCTATTGGATAGATAATCCAACTCTCGTTATAAGCGATTGATTTTGCACTTGGCGACTCATAGACAGGACTTGATTTGCCTGGATCGATCAACTTATCTCGTGTTTTATTGAATTCAAACTCTTTAGCATCATCATATTTAACTGCTCCTGTCACGGGTTTTCCAGAATGCCATTCCTATAAATATAAGTTACAATCATGAAATGCGAAACACGATTATCCAGTGTTATATTTTACTGCCCCACTGTGCTAACATTGTAGAATGAAACTTTTATTCAATTTTCATCGTCAGCAACTCATGAAGCGTATAACATTTATAATGTTACATCGGCCTAGAAATATTTCTATTGTCCCAATAATACAGCGTTGTTTCCATAACGATTGATGCTTGTTTAATGCCCTTTGATAGCGAGTGCCTTAATGACATTCCAATGAAAAGCGATTGAAATTAAAGAAAAACGATTTACTTGAGTCATCATTAGTTCTTTATCTTCTTGTTCATCCATATCTATAATTCGATTAAAATATATCTAAGTCGTTAACTTAATATCCGAGTAAATGTTGGTATTTATGAATACGATAAAGTTTATTGTCTCTTTTTCCTAACATTGACTCATATTTACTATTATCTAAAACTATTTTGGTACGTATGAAGCAAATAATTAAATCTCCATATAGTTCTATTATATCCTAAATTACAGCTATTCTCTGTCTTTAATTTAATCCGTACAGCCTCGAAATACGTTAAACATTTCTCCGCATAGTTCTGGCAATTCTTCATTGAATTGACACAAATTTACAGCCTTATCCAGAAAAATTTTCTTTGTACTTGATATATGTATTGTTACTATTGTGCACCGATCTCGATACGAATATGTTCTGCCAAGTTTAACCCATGCGTAGAATAAATGTAACTACAAAAACTAAATTTCCTCCCTCTATAAAAAATTGTTCGACTTCTACGATATTTGCTGTTTGCGAAGACGTTTTATCGTAACACCCGGATTGTTTGCAACTCGGACTTTGCTACCAAAACTCTTTCATGGGATATTAAATAGAGTTAATATAGTTTTTTATCTGTTGTTTCTGTTCAATTCGCGTTGATGTGACGCAGCATTGTTCCGGCCGATGAGGGACAATAGATGTGCGGTAACAAATAATCAAAGAATTCAACGCACGACTACGGATTGATATAGGCAATTCATCTTAAAATAATGAATTAGATTCGTAAATTATTTGAGGAAGAGTAATCTATATTACTCAATAAACTTCATATCACAATGGGAGTGATACCTGCCTTATATTTATAACATATATTTTCTCAAAATTGAATAATATTCTTCTGGGCCTGTTACCTATATATTCAAGTAACAAAAATTCACAGCTTCTTCCATTGAAACTGCTTTTAACGTAATAGGTATAAATATATTGTTGCTATGATGCCCACAAAATAAGACAGGAATACAGTTCTGCCACGTTAATTCGGAGAGTGCAAATATTAGCTACCGAAATTAAAGTTTCTTTTCTCGAAATTTAATTAACAGTTCTCTTTGTGGTCGTGTTAAATTTTCACTCCAATTATAAAAATTTACAGCTTCTTTTATTGAAACTGTTTTTAACGTAGTATATATATATGTTGTTGCTATGTTGCCCACCAAATAGGATATGAAATACAGTTCTTCCAAGTTTGATCCAAGGGTGTAAAAAATTTGCTACCGAAATTACTTAAATTGAACTTTTACGATATTTGCTCTGCGTGAAGACGTTTCATCACAACACTCAAGTAGTCTAAAATTCAGACGCTATTACCGAAGATATTCCAAGGAATATTGAATTTACTTTTTTAATCTGTTGTTTCTCTTCAATTACAAGTGAAGCAAATTGCGTTGATGTGACGCAACTTAGTTCCAGCCATCTAAATTAATTACTTAACTGCATATCACTATTGCACTGATCCCTGTACTTTACCCAACTCATATTTCCTCGAATATAAATAAATATTTCTTTGTGTGGTCCTGTTACCTCTTCATTCCCATAATTAGAATTACCACCTCTTCCATAATGAAACTGCTTTAACGTAATGTATTTATATATATTTCTATGTTGCCTACCAAATAGGATATGAATACAGTTCTGCCAATTTAATCCAAGAGTTCAAACATTAGCTACCATAACTAAAAGTTTCTTTTTCCGAAATTTAATTAACAGTTGTCTGTGTGGTCCTGTTACCTTTTCATTCCAATAATAAAACATACAGTTTCTTTCATTTAAATTGCTTTCAACGCAATAAATATTTAAGATATTCGCTGTCTGCGAAGACGTTCCATCAAGTCACTCAGGTTGCATGCATCAATATGGCGGTAACTAATTTTGTTTGCCTACTTTACATCAAGTTGTGTAAAGGGACTGAAACCTATGGGCAGGGGGTATATCCATCTAATTTGAGGTGTTTTATATTGAAATGAGTTGTTGACCAGTATTCCAGCTTGTTTAACTGGTGAATATTTGTCTTCTATTATAATATGTTAACATGAAACATTGTTTATTTACATATGCATCCTTGCAAACATTTGCTTATATAATTATTCACAAATGAGCGCCAAGAACAGGACGTGACTACGATTGAGAAACCCACATTCAAAATCATGTTTCTTGCTTCACTTTTTTTCCAAATGACTGACTTTTTAAACAAATAATCTAGATAGCGATTGGAGACCGCCGTCTTATCGATCCGCGTGTACAAAAAATAACTAAACGCACCACATCGCAGACATGGCATTGTTACACACACAATCGTTCGCAGCGACGAAAGTTAGGAGATCCCCCCAAAAAAGAAACTGCGGTTTCGATTTCTTCGCTTTGACTCAATAGCGACACCACGTGTCCCATCACTAATTAATTAATAACTTGCTAATTATACGAAATGGTTCATCCAAAATCAATAGGATTCTGGTCCGAGATAAGATGAATATACATGAAAATTTGGAGCAGATTCAACCTCGCTTTTGTGAGATATTGCGTAACATACGAAAGTGTCTAACAGTCAATCTAGATAGCGATCGGAGACCGCCGACTCATCGATCCGCGTGTAACCGAAAAACCTAAACGCTCCACATCGCAGACAGGGCATTGTTACGCACACAATTGTTCGTTCGCAGCGAAGAAAGGTAGGGATCCCCAAAACAGAAACTGCGGTTTCGATTCCTTCACTCTAAATCAATAGCGACACCGCGTGTTCCATCAATAAACAAATAATAACTCGCTAATTATACGGTATAATCCATTAATAAACCTCGTTTTTGCGAAATATCGCGTAATATACGAAAGTGTCTAACAGAAAATTACGTATAAACATACTTATAATAATACCATATAATAACATGTCCCTAATAGTGATAAATGGAATATTTTTGATAAAATGAATGTTCCGAAATAAATTTCCTTTTAACAAGGATGCAAAATCTAAATCATTCAAATAATTAAGTTCACCAAGTTCCCACTTACAAACTTTGGCTTCATCTAATAGAAATCCCACCCACTTAATTTTTTATTCTATTATAAAGCTATGTACATCAATCATGTCAATCCCACCCAACATTTTTGGACCAATTAACGTTTTTCGTTGGACTCGTTCCCATTTGGAGTTCCATAAAAAATGATATATTGCAGCATTCAGTGACTTTATATATCTATCTGGTATAGAAACAGGTATATGCGTAAAACTGTAAGTAAAAAGAGAAGCAATTAATGTCTTAATAATACACACCTTACCTAATAATGTAAGATTTCTCATTTTCCATACTTGGATAATATTTTTTGCTTCGTCTATGATTTGAGGGAAATTTACATCAAATAACTTGGATAAGTCAACAGGAATATTTAAGTAATTTTAATGAGGAAGTCAATTTGAGGTCAAAATTAGCCATGTAATCTATGTTTATAGGTTTTCCAATTTGCATTATGTGAGATTTCTCCAGATTAGTTTTGCGTCCAGAAATATTACCAAAATAATTTAAAATAATAAAAAGGATTTCAGCACTGGTACTTGAGCCATCTGTTCTGTAAACACAGTTGTATCACCAGCTGTCATTGCTAATTTAACAGTAGAATCGCCAATTCGTATTCCCCTAACTCCTTCATCTGATCTAATCATTATGGCCAAAACTTCGATGCACACAATAAAAAGATATGGTGAGAGGGGATCTCCCTGTTTTAACCGTCTTTCTAATGAAAAGTCTTTTGATATGTAATTATTATTTATAACAGACGATGAGCTGTTTTTGTACATGATCTTGATCCAAGATATAAAATTTCTGTGAAAGCCAAATTTCCCAATAACTTTAAATAAAAAGGCCCATTTAACGCTATCAAAATCTTTACAAAAGTCCAAATTAAAAATTGCACCCGGTATATTATGACGTGATGTATAATTATCATATCACATACCAATTTAATGTTTTCACCCATTTGTCTGTCCTTAAGAAATCCTCTTTGATCTTCATTGATGATATTATTCATAACTTTCTGTATTCTGGTTGTTAATATTTTGCGTAAAATCTTATCATCTTCATTGAGCAAAGTAATCGGTCGGTAGTTTTTAATATAATTTCTTTCTTTATCCTTCTTTAATATCAAGGAAATTAATCCATGTTGTTGGGTATCGGTGAGTGCTACTGTATACCAAGAATGATTGTAGGAATTCAACAAAGAAATCCTGATATCGTCCCAAAACTTTTTAGAAAATTCACAGGGGATTCCGTCTGCTCCTGGGATCTTATTGTTTTTTATTGAATTGAGTGCTTTACTGCAATCTGCCATTGAAATTGTGCCGTCGCATTGTTCTGTTGTCTCTTCAGCGATTTCTGGAATATCCAGGTAGTTAAGGACATCGTCGATCTCTTTTTCCTGTGGCATAGTTGAATAGAATAAATTTTTATAAAAATTACGAATTTCTTTTAAAATAATCTTCTGAACCGTCTCTGTGTGGTTATCAATTTTTAGTCTTGTAATAGATGAATTAGTCTTTCGTCTCTTTTTTAACCCAAGAAATAATATTTAGAGTTGTTTTCAGCATTTTCGACCCAATTAGCCTTGCTTCGAATGGTACATCCTTGAGTAATACTTTGGTAAAAATCATCGTATTCCCTCTGTTTTAGCAATAGATTGTTATGTACCTGCTCAGAGTTGTCTGTTAACAATTGTGCCTGCAAATTATTTATGTCCTTTTCTATCTCAATCAATAATTTAGTACTTTGTCTTTTTTTCCTGCTCGAGTAACCAATTGTTTCCCCCCGGTTTATGCATAGAGTGTCCTAAAAAATATGCGGATTGACAGGATGATGTGAAGGATCATATATGGTATTGGATATAGCAGTTCGTATAAATTGAACATAATCCTCATCGTAGAGTAAGCTGCAGTTTAATTTCCAGTATCCATTACCACGTGGTGTTGGATCAAGCTGTAGGTCTAAAGTACAGAGAGAATGATCTGATCTTATGCTTGGTACAATATTACAATCTTTAACTTTTTCCAGAAGCGTATTTGATAATAGAAAGAAATAAATTCTTGTGAAGATCTTTGTTGGTTTTTGTAAATGAGTATAGGCTTTTTCCGTAGGATGAGTTAAACGAAATGCGTCGCATAAATTATATTCATTTATTATATTCAGTACGGTTTCTCTAGATTTTTGATTACTATGCTTCGGTCTACCACCATATTTGTCCAAGTCGTCATTCAATACAAGGTTGAAATCCCCTCCAATTAATAGGGATCATACTCTAAATCATCTAAAAGTTCAATCAAATCATCAAAAAATTCAGGTTGTCCATGTTGGGTCCATATAGATTAAGAAGACCAATTTTTTCACCTCCAATAGTTGTTTCAAGAGCGATGTATCTTCCATTTGTGTCTGTCCGTATTTAGTGATTATTATAATTAATAGATGTGCTGAAAAATTGCTACACCACAGGATCAACTTGTATGATGGCTAAATACACCAGTACCTCCCAATTCCTTTAGCCATAAATCTTCATCTTTATCTATTCCATGAGTTTCTTGCAAGAAAATCATGTCGAATCTTTTTCTTTTGAGAAATAAAAAAAATTGCTTCCTTTTGTCAAAGTTCGCTATTCCCCCTGTATTGAAGGAACCTATATTTAATGTTGCATTATCCATTAGTCGGTTGGTAACTACCACAAGTACGTGGCCATTTTCTGATCCACTTATTATGCCACAGGTACAGAAAGTTATAATTTGATGGCATTGGACATTATCACAATTTTTGAACATTCCTTTTGCACGTGGCATGATTAATGAAGAGCAATGACATTTGATGAAAATAGTTGAACAGGTTTTACAAATAGGTAGATTTTTATCCCATTCAATTATGTCTAGACAGCATGGTGAATAATTGACAGGCTTTTGGCACACGTTGCAAGAAATGGATTTATAAACATCTGCCTTGTCTTTCGGTAGAGCAAAATAACCATCATTTTGACAACATTGCTTTAAGATCAAATTTGATGTGCTACAATATTCGCACATTACTTCTTTTGATACATCAGACAGTACTATTTCGGATCCACATTTGGCACACATTAATAGTTTGCTTGTTTCTCCATCTACCATATCTACATCATATTTTCCACTTGTTGGTACATAGTCATATTTTTGTTGAAAACGTGGCTGGTCATTTGGACTATCTGAATGAAAGCGTTTTTGTTGTCCGACTAAGTTGGATTTTCTGGTGTTCTGTCCGGCTGTGTTGTCTTTGGTGTTTCAGTATTTATATTCAAGTTGGGTAGCACCTGATTTGATATTTCTGTTGGTATTTGTGTAGAGGCTTTTTGATTACTTTGTACTTGAGCAGTAGAAACATTAGACAATTTTATAACTTGTTCAGTTTGATTTTGTTGAGGTTGAGACTGTGTCAGGCTATGAATTTTCACAATATCTGTCAGTATAGACGTTTTGTTTCGTCTTTGCATTCTTTGTCTGTTATTTTGGTTCTGAATTCTCATTGGGCAGTCAATTTTGAAATGATCAAATGAGCCCACTGTTTACATGTTTTCCTTTGGTCATAATATTTAAATGCAAGAATGTATCCATCGACATATATGTAGCTTGGTATAGGGTTTTCATGAAGTAATTTCGGTTGTATCTGAATGTTCGTGGTTCCTTCTCCTATTCCATCTTTATCCTTTGATTCAGAAACCTCATAATTTAACAGAACAAATTTAATTAAAGCTGATTTCACCATGCTTGTAGTTAAATGGCCTGGTACCCAACCTTTATTTTTTCAGGCTCATATAAATGCCACTTGCATAGAGGAAGAGGTTGTGATTCCAAAAATGTATCTAATTTCAGTATACCTGCTCGTGATACACATGTAACATCAACAGAGTTGTATGGTTTTATTACGATGGTTTTAACCTGATTTTTTGTTAAGCATTGTAGGATAACGTTCTTAGCTGCATTTCTGATACCCGTCTCAAATTGATTTTCTTTAGAAAACTGTATATGCAAGCAATGCGGTTTATTAATTTTGTAGTGGTGGTCACGCTGTGCCAACTCTAAAACAGTGTCCACTTGGATCACAGTGTGCCACAGATGTTGATACTAAAAATTAACCTGTGGACGCGGTCTCTTTCTTATTATGCTCTGACGGGACAGAACCTTCACGAACGAATATTACAGCCTGTGCTTTCTAAATCCCCACTAAAAAACATTCTACTTGACTGGATACAATCAAATGTAGTATAACTTGAAAAACGTGTAAAAGACGATCAAGGATTGCAAAATCAGGTCGAACACAATAACACTCGCCAACAGTTGGTGAGGTACGAAAAAGCCGGTAATTAATTTTAGTGTCACTCGGGGATAAACAAATGCAGTACGAATAGATTTCTAAACAGTGAGAAAACAATTGTTACACCTACAGACACCCGAATCAATTACGAATACCAGCCCATGTTGGGAGAGCCAGAACTAACTGAGAACAGCAGACGGGGCAATTAGCCTAACGCACAGTACGTCGAGAACACAAGTGAACAGCACGTGTTACTATCCCATAGTCAGAAGGTGACTGCTCTCTCGCAACACCTGGTGAACATAAACCCACGGGTACGTGTGCCTGTAATGCACTTCGTAAATCAATGACCGTTACAAATCTCCCTTATTTTTATTTTGTCTCTAAACGGCGGTATAACATCAGCGTGATTCTTCAAAACCTCGGAGTAAGAAACTGTCATGTCGCACACACGCGACACTAGAGTATGACGTCATAGTGACTATCAGCTATCAACCGCTAGAGGGCTGGAAGTACGAGAGCAAGCTAATTTCGATCTATCGTGCGGTCTGCTTGGTTCTAGCCATTTTTTGTCCAACGATAGATTCTCTCGTGTAACTGAAAGTCAATATAGGGTTCTATACATCACGTCTCGCCTATCACCACAATTTAGAAGATCTGATTACGTAGTTATAAATTCTAACTTTATATAAATTTTCAAATTCCAACCAATTGGATAGAAAGAAAAAAATAATCAGAAATATGGACCTGACGATTGTATGATCATCTTGATTATGTTTTTTATATTGAGTGTAAAGATTGTGAATAATTATAATAGACATGATAAAGTAAGATAGATTTAAAACTATTTTTTTTGGGTAATACAATCAATAATTTGGTGATAGGATATTTCAGTGAAACTACGAGAAATAAATGTACATGATGGCAATGGAATTGCGAATTAGTGCAAAAGCATGGTGTCAATGTGGGGTTGATGAAGCACCGCAGCGCCACCTTGCGCACCTCTATTCACATTTCCTGCTCCCGGTAGGAAAGTGAACGTGTTTGTCTTGCTTGAATGAACTTGATCTTGACCGGTTTTCAACATGTCGATCTTGTAGGTAATTCGACTACGTCCATGTAGATTTCCAATGGTGAATTCGGCCTTGACCACCGAGTCGGAAAACCATAGATCGTTGACTGGAATTACCTTGAATTGAGGTTGAACTGGTGAGTCAGCAATTTCCAATGAGACTCTGATGTCGTCATCGCTCCTGTTAAAACATGTATTAGTCGTGATTTTTTTAAATATCGCCCTAGTATTAGTATTACTGAATATTTGTCACCCTTCACCATTTAGTTAAGCCTTCGGAAATTTGTGTCGCTCTATAGTTTTTGTTTCAAAAACTTCATCATCGGGAAATTTCCAGGAACATTCCCTTTAACCGTAATAAAGCATTTGAGGTTTTGTATGTAAATGATGTAAATATTTATGATATTTTTACCTCATGATAAAGGTCTCAGTTGACTTTGTCAGGTTGAAATCCTGTAATGCCATTTCCTTCTGAACTTCCAACTTAGCTTCTCTGAGATTGTCGCAGAAACACCAAATCATTTCATATTCGTTCTCATTACCGATTTGTCGAGTGAAACTCATGTGAGCAATGCTCATCTGAACGCCAAATAAATAAAGCAGGAAACGAAATCTAAAACGAAAAGCAATACGTACATGTCATAAGAAAATAGGAAAATACTTTAAAAATATAGAATAAAAAGAACAATTAAAATTATATATTTATGAATGGTGGAACTAATGCTACCACGCTGATATTCAATTCACCAGAAATGACAAATACTAACTGTGAAGTAAATGGGATTTATTAATGACTGGGAGATAAACGTTGCTAGCTTATGGTGAAAAATGCATCACAGAAAATGAGAACTCCCCATTTTCCCCAAGTGTAGTTTCTTCATGTAAATCCCAAGATTGTCCAGTTTCTACATGCGAGACAATCAAAATTTAAAATAATAGTCGATTTCAGCAATATAAATCCGTATTAAGGTCGGAACGTCAATATTGGCTTCTGTACATTTGAATGTTAAAATGTTATACTGAGAGTGCTTACAACGCACTCTGCTTTAATAGCCATGTAGTGCCGTTATGAGAGAAGGGAAAAAAGGTTTCAGCCCTGACGCAAAGTGCGAGTTCTATAAATAGCATGGATTTGAAAATTGCTTGTCAGACCTTTGTGAGGGTGGTAGAACTTGTATTTAGATAAGAAATGACAATATATACTACTTCTAATGGAAATTATGGGTCTTTTCATATGCCTGTTCATATAATGGTACAAAAAATTTTTTTTACCCTTCGCTAGGCTTGGTAAATGGTGGTAAAATAGTGATCAACAATAGAACGTAAAACTCATCGAAAATTTCATTGAAACGACGCACATTGGCTTCTTTACATCTTACGTTTTATCGTTGAAAAAAGTAACATATGTTGCATCAGGAAGTCTTGGTGCAGTAATAATTAGGGTGTGACGTCATCAAAACTGCCAACTAAGGTGTTGAATTCGTAATACAAATGTGAACTTTAAATTGAACTGTTTATCTATAATGATAGTTGCAATGGGGTTTTGTTGTAAATTAGCAGAAGAAAACGTCGGAATAAAAATTAATTAGTTACAATTAATTACTAGGCACACCTACTCTTAAGTTCAAGGACATTTTTTACAAATTTTTTGTCATTTGGAGGAGAGGAGTGGTTTTTAAAGTTACTTAGCCAGATAGAACTCCAGCATACGCTTATAAAAAGCCGTGAGTGAAGGCCTAATAGTTGATAAAAAAAGATTTGAAAGTGACCCATGTAAACTGAACCTAGATGAATCAGCGGAAAAAAAGAAAAAAGTGATGTATCATGTATTCTTTATAAAAGTTTATTTTAAAAGTCGAGTTTGCTCCAGTTCTGAACAGTTATCTAAGTCTTCAACTCACGTTTCAATTGTCATGTGAAGTAAGATATTTAGGGAGTTAAGTATTTTTAATACTTACTCTTACTAGAGGAGGATCACATTCTTGCACTTTGTGATAGCACGAGGTAACAGTAATCACAACTGGTTTGCGAAATGATGATCCAGGGGGACCGAGAACAATTTCTGGTCCAAATAACATCAATCCATTTTTTGTGCCCTATGTGTCAAAACAAAAATAACAAGTGTAAAGGAACGTAAATAACATTTCGAAAGTTAGGAATTTGTAATTCGATTCCGCCTTAGTCTATATATGTTCCCATGACAGATTATAAATTTAAACTCAATCTTTAAGTTTTATCTCAATTCAACGACTTTACACAAGATATAATATATCTTGTATTTCATGTCCAAGTGGTAACTCTTTCAAGACTTTGAAAGATTGAAGGTTTTGAAATACCCAGTCAAATTTTAATATTCATTGGTGAGAAAATATGCGAAATATATTTTACACGACTCATTTTACTTATATCTTTACCCCTATATATATAGCAAGTATAAATATGTTATAAAACGAAAACAAAAAATATCAGTTAGAACTTTGGAGAAGACAATGTCGGCAGTAATTTGATTGTCGTATATTTGACAATTGTAATTTTTTACATTCAGAATGATAAATTTATGAGCAAGCGGAGAAAATTATTCGGGACTAAAATGAGTTCATGAACCAGGTAAAGAAAATACTGAACTGTCCATGAATTAGTCCATCATTAAACAATTGACTAACCTTTTCCCATTTCATAAACTTCACTTTTAATTTTATTTCCACTTTCCGCGTTGATGCATCTTCTGGTATAACGACATCACAGCCGCACAATTTCAGTCTCCCACCACGACAATCTATTTCTCTCACAATAGAATATCTTCGCTTTACTCGACGACTACCATTTGGATGAAATAATTAGTATTTACATTAATGTGTCTGCATTTGTTTTATGGTGATGTCTTTTATACTAAGTATCCTCAAATTTAGATTTTTTTTAATCAAGGTTTCAGAACATTTCACCATAAATATTAGTGGTACTCTTTGTTTAAAGCAAATTTATGGTATACCCACCTTTTTAATTGTATATCTACAAATTTTGCGCTTTAAATGTTAGTTAGTTGGTTGAAAATTTTCTATTCCGACAATGTGATCTAAAAAACTTTCCCATATAGTCCGGCAGAATCGGGCCTTAACATTGTTTTGGGACATGAAGTTTTTTTTATTGTTTAGATATAATGTATATGACATATATAATGATACCCAGGTGGGTGTGGAGTATATATTGATAAGCAATTTTTTTTAATTGGATTCAAAGTATTCGGTCCAAGATGACGCACATCCTGAACCCTAACCTGGTAAACATACAATGTTCAGGTTGTGCGCCATCCCGGTACGAATACCTCAGGAGCGCCTTTTTGTTAAAAACAATTATTTCATAACTACATGGTTTAGTTTTGCATACATAGTAACATTGAATCTCCTTACAATGTCAGAAATTCAATTTTAGTAGAATGAATGGTAGTTTATTTCACTAATACAAGCCAAGATCCATCGACAGCATCTAGCCACTTCTAGCCACTATTGCGCTCTTCAAACTACATTTGCGTTGCCGCGCGCATTTCGTTTTCCTAGTTTAAGCTTGGGGACTTGGGAAATATTTTATTAGTTGAATTGGATTGGAATATTTGACCTCGTCTTTCACTCCAAACAAGGCCATGTAAAACCATCCACTGGTATCTAAAGATGTGTAACGTGTTTTCTTTTGGAAGAAACGCAACCTTTTCAGTGCTGCATCGACTTTAACAAAATTAATATATCCTTGTGGAGATAGAAGGTATGCGTATGCGAAACCGAGATGTGCACCTGTTATGCCAACATAGTTGATTCAAA